>JAMPIV010020913.1:0-176197 GCA_024509875.1 Oreohelix idahoensis | reverse complement strand
TCTTATCGGAGATAAGAGACTGAAGTCATGTGAGACAATAGATTGAGTTATAGGAGACAATAGATTGAGTCCTAACAAGGACTGTTTTGGTTATATTGCAGTTGGTCTGAGATAACAGATTGAAGTATAGGAGACAATAGGTTGAGTCCTAACAAGGACTGTTTTGGTTATATGGCAGTTGGTCTTATCGGAGATAATAGACTGAAGTCATGTGAGACAATAGATTGAGTTATAGGAGACAATAGATTGAGGTATGAGTCCTATTAGTCTTTGTCTATTCAATCATAATAGGAAATACAATCATTATACATTAATTTCCCCAAGATACAATCAGTAACCTGATAGGTAGTATAAATGACACACAACAAATACCAACATTATAGACCTGCTGAAAGCCTATTTTCCTAAAGGTTATCGTAAATATATTTACCCTCTAAGATTAAACAGGCCAGTTTTTGACTCGACTTAGCGAAACAGATGCAGGTCAATGCCCTCAGGTAAGCTATAAATCAAGGTGACAGCTTCTCCTCTTCAGTCGGTCGGTATCTCTGGCGTCGTGTCGGTGATGTGTGATTATGCATAAAATCCGCCCGATTATATAGGTAGGTAAATGCTTAAGGAAAGCGTTTGGTTGGTTCCTGGCGGAGCAAAATGATTGGTTTCCTCCGGTTTAGTCTCAAGCGCTGTGCAGCCTAATTTTATTCAGTTTTCATCCGCCATCTTGCGCGAACAAGATGGCCGTTAATTTATTCTGACTCAGCGACTGGTGAACGTTGCTCGTTGATTGGTTGAAGCAAATCTGTATCTCGACATAGTGATTAACAAAGTAGTGGGTTACACTCGTTTCACGACATAGCCCCCTCCTTTCCTAGCTGTGACTTGTCATAGCTGACGTGTAAACCTCTGCTGTGGTTAATCCTTTTGCGTCTGTCCTTCCAGAGTACTAGGGTGTCGACTTAAAAAATCAGCTCCTACATTGTCTCTTCCCGGAATGTAATTCACGGTAAAGGAATAAGGCGCAAGAAGCAGACTCCACCTTAACAATCTCGAATTTAACTTTTTAGATGCAGCCAAGAAAGTTAAAGGTTGGTGATCGCTTTGGACAATGAAGTGTGTCCCATATAGGTAAGGTGAAAATTTGTCGATGGACCAAATTAGAGCCAAACATTCTTTCTCTATGGTCGAGTAGTTCTACTCAGCTGCATTCAGCTTCCTACTGGCGTAGGCGACTGGTAAAAGTACCTGTGGCTGGGCTTTTGATTTCTGCAAGAGAGTTGCACCAATCCCTTTACTGCTAGCGTCCGTCCTTAATATAAATTCCTGTGTGATATCGGGTAGCGTAAGGATAGGTTTGCTGGTGAGTTTTGCTTGTAGCCCTGTGTAAGCTTTTTCACAATCAGCATTCCATTGGATTTTGTCAGGCTGTCCTTTCTTCGTTAAGTTAGTTAATGGTGCACACAGAGAGTTAAAGTGGGGTATATACTTCTGATAGAACCCACATAATGACACGATTGATCTCACATCTTTCTTCGTTTGAGGTCGGGGTGCCTTCTTTAGCTTCTCTATATTCTTTGGGTCAGGAGACATATGACCTGTAGAAATAGTGTGACCTAGGAATTCCAACTCCTTACAACCGATATAGCACTTGGTTGGACGTGCAGTCAATCCAGTTTCTCTCAGTCTGTCAAACAACATGGAGAGCGCTACTATATGCTCTTCAAATGTGTTTGTAGCAACAAGAATGTCGTCCATAAAGTTAGTGATATGGGGATTTTGTAGAGGTTCCAACAATTTCCTCATCATTCTTGAAAAGATACTGGAAGCATTTTTCAGGCCAAAGAGTAGTACATTAAACTCGTAGTGTCCGTCTGATGTACTAAATGCCAGCATTTTCCTAACTTCTGGTTTCACTGGTATTTGGTAGTATTCCTTGCTTAGATCTACCTTCGATAAATACCTAGCCTTACTCAGTGTAGAGAGCAGCTGGTTGGTGTCAGGTAATGGGTCCACCTGAGATTCTGTGATCGCATTAAGCTTCCGGTAGTCAATACATAACCTGTGTTCACCACTCGGTTTTCTCAATAGCACAACACTTGAGCTATAGGGAGAGTCTGACTTCGAGATAATTTTCTCCTTCAACAGATAATCAACTTCCTCCCTTAGTGCTTGGGCTTTCGCATAGGGTATAGGGTATGTTCTCATGCATACTGGGGTAGGGTCTGTAACCTTCACGTCGTACTCTAACAGATTCGTACGACCTGGCTTATCTGTGAGCACATCAGCATGGGTTTCCAACACTTTCTGAACCCTCTTCTTCTGCTCTGGAGTTAAATGTTCACTAATATTTACTTGAACATAATCCTCTGTAGTTGTGAGTGGATACTCCATAGAGTGAAGTGGTTCACCGTGCATTTCTGTTGCAATGGCTAGGGTCATGATATGTGCAACTTCTGATAATTCCTTGTCATAGTATTTTTTAAGAAGATTGACATGATATACCTTCTCCTTTCCTTTCTTGTCAATCTTATAATTGGTCCTGGAAAGTTTCTCCAGTATGACATAGGGTCCCTGCCATCCAATCTGCAGTTTATTATTGCTGCTTGGCAACAGTAATAACACCTTTTCACCCACCTCCAGTTCCCTATCCTTTGCTTTTTTGTTGTAGTACGCAGCATGCTTCCTCCTGGCCTGTCTTAAGTTATCATTGGCCAGTTTCCAACCTGCTTTCAATCGAGATGTCAACTCGTTGACGTACTGGTATGAGGAAGTCACTGTTTCCTCTGCCTTCTCATCAGTCCATGTCCGCAGCAATGCTTCCAGTGGATCTTTTATTGGTCTTCCAAACAACAATGTAGCTGGAGCCAATCCAGTTGAATTGTGGGGTACTTCCCTATATGCAAATAGTGCAGCGGGTAAGTATGTATCCCAAGTATCAGGTTTTTCACTCGCCAGCTTTCTAAGGATTGAAATTAGCGTACCATTGAACCGCTCTACTTGACCGTTCCCGTGGGCATGGTAGGGACTACAATGATAGTGCCTGGCTTGAAATATCCTTAATACTTCTTGTGTTAGCTTTCCCTTAAACTGAGACCCATTGTCAGTCAATATCTGATGCGGGAAACCTAATCGGGTAAATATTGTCAACAGGGCCTCTGCCACGTGCTTTGAATCTATAGCTGACATGGCCACTGCTTCTCTCCACATAGAGCAAGTATCAACCAAGATTAAGATGTAAGCATTTCTCTTCTTGGTCATAGTGAGGGGTCCAACAATATCTACTGCAACACGTTCAAACGGGGTTCCCATAATAGGCATTTCTCCCAGTGTTGCTGGTGCAGTCCTATGCTTAGGAGCTACTCTTTGGCATTCTGGACAGGATCTTACATATCTTTTTATGTCCTCTGTAATTCCTGGCCAAAAGTAGTGACAGGCTATCCTTTGTCCAGTGGCCCCTATTCCCATATGTCCACTGAAGGGTATAGCATTTCCTAGCGTCATAACCTTCTCCCTGTAAGATTTTGCATTACAAGCTGTCCATGCCCTTTAGGTCCTGTTCCAGCTTTTCTGTATAGTAGGCCATTCTTCATATACAAGTCTCCTTTCTCTGGAGGGTTATGTGCTTTAGTCAATTTGCCGAAACAAGGCTTCAGTGTGCTATCTGCTGCCTGAGCCTTTTTCATCTCTTCTGGATGAGTATTGATAGGATTCTCCTCCATTTTCTTGGAGCTTTCCCTGCTCTGGACTGTTGCTATAACTACAGGTTTTATAGGTTCTCCAAGGAAAACATACCTACACCCCAAAATCAAAGGGTAAATAGGGTCGTCCATCACTGCTGCTTTGATTTCTCCTTCCACATAGCGAGATCTTATGTTGATTCGGGCTATGGGTAATGTCATGGTTCTTGCTCCCTTGATAGGTCCTCTGATTTCCACTGTTTCTGTGGTTATCTGGTCAGGACTCACTAGAGAAGAGCACACAACTGAATCAAAGTCCAATCATGTGTCATATAAACACAGTACTTGAGTGCCATTCACGGTCACTTCCTCACAGACAGGGGGATGATGGAAGTCTTTCTGACTTACTGCCATTTCCTTCCTTCCCTGATTCCCTGTTGTAAGACATGCAACATGATGAGGAGGATTCTTCCTTCTGCAGTCCGCAGTATTGTGGTTACTCATTAGACAAGTTTTACACCACTTTCCTTCCGGTAAGGTGTCTTATCCGATCTTAGAGGGTTTTTGTCCTTTTGGTCAAACCTTTGTTTGTTCCTTGTGGTATGGTCCTTTTGTTCATATTTGGTATAGTTTTGTGATGATTTGAAGTTTTCACCCTGCTTCTTCTTATTTCCTATTAATTCTGCCTGAGCTGCTTGATACCTCTCAGCAACAGTTACAATATCTTCCAATCTCTCTGCTCCTTGTTCCATGATAAACTTCCTCATTTCTTGAGGCATGGACTCTTTCACTTGCTCCATCATTACCATTTCTTTCAGATCCTGACACTTCCCTAAACTACTCAATTTTTCCAAATAGGTTTCCAATCTAGCCGAGAATTGGTGATAGTTTTCTCCTGGAAGAAGTTTAGCTGTTCGGAATTTCTTTCTATATGATTCTGAGTTCTTTTCATATCTCACAAGCAGTGCCTGCTTCAGGATTTCATAATCTTCCTGGTCATCTCTTGAGAGCTTCAAATACACATCGTAGGCCACACCTCTCAATCCCTGAGATAGTTTAAGACTCCATTTTTCTTTCACTAAGCCATAGGTAGTGGCTAGTCTTTCGTATCTATCCAGGTACGACTCAATGGCGTCTTCTTTCTCAACAAATGGGTCCAGATGAAAATTCATGGCCCCACTTGAGGTGCTCTTGCTGGAGCTACTCTCAGAGTGAGGTGAGCAACCACCATTATTGCCAGTATTTGCCTGAATTTCAAGCTCTTTTAATCTCAACTGATGGTCTCTCTCTGCTTGTAATTTCCTTTCCTCATTTTCAACCTCCCATTTCTTGGCTTCAATTTCTAATCTTTTGGTTTCTCTCTCAGCTTCCAGTCTTTTGTCTTCTCTCTGAGCTTCCAGTCTTTTGTCTTCTCTCTCAGCTTCCTGTCTTTTGGCTTCTCTCTCAGCTTCCACTTGCAACCGCCTTTCTTCAGCCTCTAATTTCTTTGCTTCTCTATCAGCCTCTAATTTCCTTGCTTCAGTCTCTAATTGCAACTTCCTTTCTTCCCTATCCATATGTTTGTCCACTTATTTTATAACATACTGAGTGAGAGCATCACCTGTCATATTTAATTCCTTACCCATCTGCATGATCGCAGTTCTGAACTTCACTAGACCAGCCATGGCGTTACTTAGATAGGGTATGTATATTTACTATAACCAAGTTATTGTAATTAAACTTAATTAATTTAAATGAACAAAAATTTTCCGTGCAACTTTGTGAGCATCAACTATTTACTGAGTACTAAATGGTATTCCTCCTAAGAAAATATTTTTTTTTTTAAATCCTATTATAGAATTTTTTTTTCAAAAATCTGTTTCTTATGTTATCTATGGGTGGCACAAGATAGAGTGTAGATAGATGAATAGACTAAGTATGGCTCAAGATATACAGAAATATCCCAGGAACGAGCCCCCAGTGTGGCGAGAGGTTTTATTTGGCTCTTGGATCAGTATAGTACTGACAATTACAGAAATAGAATTTCTGCAGAAAATGGTGAAGTCCCAGTGTCTGAGAGGACTACTGGTATCACAAATTAGTTACGGCTGTGAATGATCTGATCTCGAAACAATAGTAGAGAGGAGACCGACATAAAGTGCCACCTCCGCTGTGTAACTAACTGTGATATTAAAAAAACAAGGAAACAGATTTTGCTTAACAATGATAAAATTGACAAGTCTTCAAATACAATTTCCTTATTATTTATTTAGTATATACACCATCTACTCTTGTGCTGAAGGGTGAATGTTGAAAAATGGAATGTAATGAATTTGTAAGTTTACATATGATTTACAAATATTTATATTTATATAGATATGAAAATAAATATTACAACAGGATTTCCAATTATAGGAACAAAAATTATATCAGCTGTGCTGTTATTCAATTATAGTACATGTATCAGCTGTGCTGTTAATTAAGGATATAACACTTATCAGCTATGCTGTTATTTTTGTCTCTTGCTATGCTACTTCACTTTCTCATCACTGACAGTTTCTATGCTCACAATGCTGACAGAAATGGTACTAATGTGTACTCATCTCTCTAAGGTCTGTTCTTCTTTGGTTGGTTCACACAACATCGGCTGAGTATCGTTCCTTTAGCCCACCCAAGACTGAGGGGGACCAAAGATGTAGAGTCAGGACAACCTCTATGCTCCTGCGGAGTTCCAGGCAGCTGGATTGACGACCCACGATCTCAGGTTTTAGGACACGAATAAAACCTGTAACAAGGAAAAATAGGGGCTAATTTCTGTCCTCAAGCCCACCTATTTCTATTGTATATGATATGAGCGTGTCTCAGTGTCTGCATGTAGGATGAATGACAACATGGCTCAGTATGATTTAGCAATAGCGAGACAAGACAGGTGTCTACTTGCACTTTCTGATAAACTAATACATGGATATCATTCAATAATATAAATTCAATGCATGAATACATTCAATACATGATACATCCCATAATATAAGTTCAATACATGAATACATCCAATAATATGTACACCTAGGTGTGATACAACAATGTCCTTCCCCCTATAATATACCAGGCCCTCTCTGACAAGTGCTATAATATATCCTAATAATAACGTTATGTTCTTATGATAGGAGTATGTGGACGAGGACTGTTTGGTGATATATCAGGTGGGAGTTATAGGAGACAATAGATTGGAGTTAGATGAGACAAGAGATTGAGTCCTAACAAGGACTGTTTTGGTTATATTGCAGTTGGTCTGAGATAACAGATTGAAGTATAGGAGACAATAGGTTGAGTCCTAATAAGGACTGTTTTGGTTATATGGCAGTTGGTCTTATCGGAGATAATAGACTGAAGTCATGTGAGACAATAGACTGAGTTATAGGAGACAATAGATTGAGTCCTAACAAGGACTGTTTTGGTTATATTGCAGTTGGTCTGAGATAACAGATTGAAGTATAGGAGACAATAGGTTGAGTCCTAACAAGGACTGTTTTGGTTATATGGCAGTTGGTCTTATCGGAGATAATAGACTGAAGTCATGTGAGACAATAGATTTAGTTATAGGAGACAATAGATTGAGGTATGAGTCCTATTAGTCTTTGTCTATTCAATCATAATAGGAAATACAATCATTATACTTAATTTCCCCAAGATACAATCAGTAACCTGATAGGTAGTACAAATGACACACAACAAATACCAACATTATAGACCTGCTGAAAGCCTATTTTCCTAAAGGTTATCGTAAATTTATTTACCCTCTAAGATTAAACAGGCCAGTTTTTGACTCGACTTAGCGAAGCAGATGCAGGTCAATGCCCTCAGGTAAGCTATAAATCAAGGTGACAGCTTCTCCTCTTCAGTCGGTCGGTATCTCTGGCGTCGTGTCGGTGATGTGTGATTATGCATAAAATCCGCCCGATTATATAGGTAGGTAAATGCTTAAGGAAAGCGTTTGGTTGGTTCCTGGCGGAGCAAAATGATTGGTTTCCTCCGGTTTAGTCTCAAGCGCTGTGCAGCCTAATTTTATTCAGTTTTCATCCGCCATCTTGCGTGAACAAGATGGCCGTTAATTTATTCTGTCTCAGAGACTGGTGAACGTTGCTAGTTGATTGGTTGAAGCAAATCTGTATCTCGACATAGTGATTAACAAGGTAGTGGGTTACACTCGTTTCACGACAGTGGATCAGACATGTAATTATGATATTGTATTATGTTGTCTTACATCCTTGGGGACCAGACATGTAATTATGATATTGTATTATGTTGTCTCACATCCTTGTAGACCAGACATGTAATTATGATATTGTATTATGTTGTCTCACATCCTTGTGGACCAGACATGTAATTATGATATTGTATTATGTTGTCTTACATCCTTGTGGACCAGACATGTAATTATGATATTGTATTATGTTGTCTCACATCCTTGTGGACCAGACATGTAATTATGATATTGTATTATGTTGTCTTATATCCTTGTGGACCAGACATGTAATTATGATATAGTATTATGTTGTCTTACATCCTTGTGGAACAGACATGTAATTATGATATTGTATTATGCTGTCTCACAATAATCTGCATCTTATTCTCTTGTTTGTTATTCTTCCCTGAAGTAAGGACATTAAGAGTTTTGTTTGGTGTTATTGCGAAATATATTATAGTAATTTTATAGTGCTGATCATGCTATGAACACGAATGCAAATGGGCAGCTACCCAGGAACAAACTTGTTTTTTTTTTCCTCGCATGAGGTCGCATTTTTTGTTTCCTCGCATGAGGTCGCATTTTTTAAAACTCGCATGAGTCGCATTTGGCACACGCCCAACCCCGGCCTTGGTCAAGACACATGATCCTAGCCAAGGCCGGATAGTAAGCGCATGTCCCAACACAAAAAGACCCAATGACACATCAGTGTCACTGTAATGATCTTCTGTGTTTTCACACAAAAGACCTAATGACACGTAAGTGTCACTGTACTGATCTTTTGTGCCGGGCGCATGGTTATATTAGGGCGCATGTCCAAATATAAAAGACTCCTAGGTCTCGGCAAGGCATACTTTAGAAATGATCCCTAAAAGTAGGAACAAACTTGACACGGCGGTTTGCGAGCGACACTTTAGTTTTTCCTGACCGCGCTGTTTATAGCTATCGTGACAGAGGTCACGGGGTCATCTTGCTAACGGGAAAAAATGTGGCGGTGTTTACTTTTGATAAGGGTTCATTAATGCTTTTAGGCAACTTTATTATTATAAATACCAGCTTTAATTTTGACATATTTATTTTCATCAAAATTGGCTTCATCAATCAATAATATATGTGGCATAGAAGTATGTTTCAATAGTGTAGTTCTTCATAATAAATCGTTCGTCCATACATCTCAATTATAGGCATCATAATACGTGGCACTGTAATAAAATACAATTCTCTCCTCTCCTTCAGTTCTGGCCGTTGTGTCTAGAGGTTCGTGTAGATCACGAGAACCCAAGCAATGCGGCAGAAATAACTTAGATGCATTATTCGTAATAAAAATACTCCCTGGACATAGTAGTAACTTCTGGGCAAGTTAAGGTAACATCCGGCATCATACAAATACGTGGCGGCCTCAGAGATAACAATGCCACAAAATATCAGAATCAACGTCTCCACAATCTTGGAAGCTTGAAAAATGTACTTCTATTCCGGACTAGAGGTGGGCAAATTGACACACTCAACTGTTTCGAAACAGTTAGCGCAGTGATTTAAACTGTTTCGAAACAGTGAGTCGACACAACGACACAACGACACAATTGCCCGTATCGGGGAGAAAGAAGTCTCTTATAGACAGTACCGGCGCGAGTATACATGAACTGTTTTTACTGTCGTGTGTGAAAATCTATGGCGTTTCGTGTGACCACAATTCAATATTTTTACACAAGTCTTCATTATGATGTAATAAAACGTAGATATGATGATAGCTGCAGTATATGGGAAAATAATAAAAAACAACAATAATAATAACAACAGTAATAATAACACATGATATCAAACTAGAGTAAGCTAGTTTTGGTAGACAATGATTCAAATCCACACCGAGTAGGCCTACACATATATCAGCAGAACTAATAAAGTGTCCATTACATTTATACGAACACACGGACACTTTAAACTTTAACATAGCGCCTAAAACATTGACAACTGCAGCACTGACACAATTTCCAGTGTCTATAACTTCTCAGCAAAAATAATATCACTTGTAAAATCAAGTCATCATAACACATCCCTGAAAAATATGACATGTTTGATATTCCATACTAATGTTCCGAACGGTTGATTCAAATTTTACATAGGATCAGACAGTGTGTCGCTGCAAAATAGCGAGGCAGACGAAACAAACAAGCAGGAAGTGTCGAATCGCTCGCTGTTTCGAAGCATATTTTCGACCCTTGAATGATAAAATACCAGAACACACGTTACATTTTACTTTGTTGTCTTTGATCTTTACAAAATAATCCCAAACAGGGCTTCTCCCCGCCATAAATGAAGATTAAATGATGTTGAACACAAGTTTTAAACACTATTTTATGTATAAACAAAACACGTTTTCTTACGAGAGCGCCCGAATCAAGAGTACCGTAACATGCGTATAATGAGCGCTTGGATGAAATAGAACTATGGAACTGTTTCGAAACAGCAGACTACAAGTAAATTAACTGAAACAATGAGACATGAGTCGTGACACCCTAGTATGCAGATTTACTTATTCTCGTTAGTACAAATCTATGGTATTTCGTGTGACCACTGTTAAGAATTTTACACAGTCGTTTTCATTATGATGATATGCAAGGGGAACATGCTGACAGCTGCAGTAAAAGTGAAAAAAATAATAATAATAACAGTAATAATGACACATTATATAAAACTAGAATAGGTACAGTCAGCGACAATGATTCAACTCAAACCGAGCAGACACCTAATAGTAGTAAGCCTCTTTCAGTCCTGAGGAATTATTTAAAAAAAAAATTATGACTTGTTTGATTTTCCATACTATTTATAAACGCCTAATGTACCGCACGCTTGACACATTTTTACAAAGGCCCCTGAAGGTTAGACAATGATACAGTGTGCCTCTTTGCAAAACAGCGAAGCGGACGGGAACTGAAACTGCAGTTTCAATACACGAAACAGGCTATGTATCGAATCTGCGTGAGACAGTGCGTCTCTGCAAAACAGTCAGGAATTGACACTGTATCGACACCGCAAGAAAACTGTGTTTCGAAGCGTTCGGGTACGATGCAGTTTCAACGCATTGTATCGATACATACACACAGTAGCCATCTCTATTCCGGACGACTTCAAAAATACAAAAGGCCAAGACGGCTCATCGTAAGAATGCAAAACACGTGATATATTACGTCACTAGTGACCGGTAACGTAGCAAAATATGCGTCGTTCAATATAAGTGAAAAATCGTACATAAAAAATTACTTTCACTACAGACAGCTATATCTCCTCAAATCAATGGATATTTGCCTGCGTGAAGCAACATATTATAACATATTAATTCTATCCTTAACAGGTGTCCATTATTAATATTCACAGTATATTGTATTGTATATGTCTTGCTGTCGTGTGCCTGATTAGCTGATTTGTTTTGAGTGTTTCATTTTTTTACAACAAACTTTTACACCGATTGCCTCATCTTTAAAATGTATGATTTTTACAAATACACTCGTTTGCCTCATATTTTAATATACGCACCTTTCAACCATACGCAAGCGTCTTCTTGTTATTTATGTATTTTGTAAATAACGTTTTCCAGATGATGGTTGATGTATTGGCTGTACAATGAATTGTTAGAATGTATTGTGACAACCGGAAAGACTAAAGCAACAAGAGACAGGACAACAAAGAGAAAAAATACCTCACAGTTCAAAGACGTGAAATGGCTTCTCTTGACCACTTGTTTCACTTGCAATTCTCTGATTCTTGTCATCACTTCCAAACTGGTAACCTTATGGTACCATTTCAGCCCTACACAATTACACATTTTTGACAAGTCTGTGACTTCTTGGTTGTCGATTTGTTTTCCCTTCCTTGTTTAAGATCCGTACAATATTACTCTGAGTCAGAGTAGCTCAGAGGTGTGGCGTCTGCTTCGAGTTTTAAAGGTACCGGGTGTCGTAGATTTTTGGATAGGGGAATTAAGACTTGGGTTGGTCCCTACTGAATAGGTTAGAATAAGTGATAGACACAGTGAGAGTTAGTAAAAAAAAAATAGAATTTCCACAAGTGAGATGATAGACTGTGATATAGAGGCTGTCTCTGAAAAATCGAGGAAATCTTCTCTCTTTCACCTATCCTCTACGACAGCTTTGAAGGCGTCAGACAGTCTAAACACAGATATATATATTACATATATTTCTATCTACTCACGGGCACGCACATACACGTGACGACAGTTAAACACACAGACGTGGGGAATCTATAACAATGAATATATATATATATTAGAACGAGCTGACCAACGCACTGATTTAGTTCAAGAGAGATTTTTTTATTATCATCTAAAAAAAATCTTCTCACAAAACCGAAAAAAAATACATCAAGGAAAAAACATATACAAATAGTCATAAAATTCAAGAAAACTGCTACAAGGATGATAGCCCCGTTATACTCTGCCCTCTAGGTTTAGCCCACATTCCCGTTAGGAGAAAGATGATGGCCCAAAGAGTTACAGATACATATGATTAGGGTCTAATATTGTCCTTCAAAAGGAACAATTTAATTAAGCAGCCAATCTTCCGTAAGAAGATTATAAAGTGGGGTGAATCAATAGTTATCAAAAAAAAACTCACTCAGTCCACTTTCACTCGGTTCTTTCATCAGGGTACCCTGGCACACGTGCTTACCTATCTGTACCGCTGTTCGCCGTCTGGCGCAACCTTAAGACACTTCTCTACAGTGAATCTGGATTCTTTGGATAAAGCAAATCCCAGCTCTGCAAATACAGGGTTCTTCCGCTGTTTTCAGGGAGCGTTTACTTCACCAGTTAAATTTTAGATTTACTGTTAATGTCACTTGAATCAGGTTTGTTAAGCAAGTTTAAACGGGCACACAGAGTTCAGAAACACGAGGATTCCCTTAATTTGGAAAAGATGACCAGTGGACAACTGCTCTCAACAGATAGTCTTGGTTCACTATCCACTCTTTCAATAGTGTCGGAGAATGTTAATGTTATTTCTTGTAATTATTCTCGCCGCCAGGCAGCATGTACATTTAAATTTGTGGAGCAATATGAACTGGCTCAGAAGCCCAGTATATATTTCTAGTCTTTAGAAACCGTTAGTGGGATTGGTATTACTGTCTATCTCTGATGGCACATGCACTGTCAGACCAGTGTTACTTGGAAAAAACCCACGTGGTTAAAGATAGGAAATGTCTATGCTTCTCACAAGTATGTCTCTTTACTAAAAGCTGGCAAGTTGGGTTCACCCCAGTATTCACTGAATGAAGAAGAACAACATATAATATAATATACAGAATTGTACTCGTTATAACTTACATTTTAAACGGCAAGCCTACAGCTTGACTTATATTTAAAGCTTCTCGTGAAATAAGTTATATTTAAAAAATCCCCCATCATGAATTAGGAATATCTGCGTATTTCCTTCACCACTCATGATGCATCTAGCATTTATAAGTTTGTTTAGAAAAATATACTTCGCCTGAGTATTAGCAGTTAAATGCAATTGTTTTAATAGCCGAATGGGTTTAGCTAGAAATTTATAATTTATCTTGCTTTCCACTGTAACTCGTCGACTAAAGAAATAACAAACTATTAAAAATAATCACTCTGCACACAGAACTAGTTTAAAATGAAATAGGCGATTAAACACTTTATCACTTCACAAAATACTAGAGATCTATTATATATAATATTTTACCTCAAACAGAACTACGTATCACAACGAAACTGAGACATCACTTATACGTTTAAGTGTTCTAGAACGAAGTGACCACGTCTACTGTGAAATGGAGAATGAGTGAAGTTAGTTTCAAACTCGGGCCAATATCTTAAAATTAGACAAAGGGCCCCAACTTATTTCGCCAAGCGAAATTATCTCCCCTACTCCCAACACTTACGTAACTGTCATAAACTGCGACGTTCTGACCGAGAGGGCGCGTGTCAGTTGCAACTCTCAGACACCCCGTCTGCAGTGCGGAGCGCAATTTCACACTTCGCCGGACTATCCCGACAAAAACTCACGCAGTTGCTGCAAAAGGTAGACAATCCGTCTGCCTGCCATGTCTGACGGAGCGAATTCTCACACCCCAGGCCCAGAAATCTGGTCGGGCAGCGCTCTGACCGGGGAAACTGCAGACGTTCTGTCTGGCGAGAACCGTATATTCACAGCTATCGTTCGACCAGCAGAGACTGACATCTACGTAATCAAGTTTCTAGTGCGATTCTCAGTTTTGAGAAAAGAAACAACGTTAAGGATGGGGAAGAAAATATATATCTCGCAAACGAATGGATGCGAAAAAAATACAGGAAAATGTAAAGAAATATAGAGGATACGGGTGAAAGAATAGGAAGAGGATAATAGGCACTTTAATGATCATAACCTATGTGACACCGGGTTCGATTCCCAGTAGAGCGAATATAAATAAAGGAAATGTTTTTTCTTCAGAACCAGTGGTACTAATGATGTCATACTCCACCCACACCCCCCTCCCCCTGGTCTCCTGGGTAGTGAGATCGAAAGCCTAGCCTTCTCGGATAAGGGCAAAAAATAGGAAGTCCCGTGTGCAAGATGCACACGTTAAAAATCCCACGGCAGTTGGAAATCGTAAAGAGTAAGCCATAAGGCCGCTGCCCTGGCAAAATGTAAAAATTAGAAACCTGCCCACACAAAAGTATTTATAGAATGTGTCATTCCTGTATACACACATTGGGATTCTCGCCGGTACTACGGTGTTCATGCACTGTGCTGAGATCCTTCTTGTGGGATCTAAGGGAGGAGATCGTAACACTGAGGGAGTTTTCCGCCTGCACTGAAGATAGTCCTTAAAGTTTAAACCAAACCAAACATTATTACGTCCTTGACCTTTAAAATAAAGATTCGTAATTTCTTTGGACTTCTTCAATGAATGAGGAAGGGAAATAAAATTTAAAAAAAAGGATATTAATAGCTGTCTCGGGGGTAAATTTCTATGATTTCAAATCCGAATCGAAGTAACACAAGCTCTGATCAATTGCGTTCTTTTCTTAATGAGTGTACTTTGTGCTCTTAATAAGTCAATCTCATTCCCTGGTCGGGAAATGGTTTATTAAACATTTTCATATTTAGATCAACAGTTGCAGCACTGCGTCAGCCAACATATACTAATATCGATCATTTACTGTAGTAATGATTAAAATTATGCCTGTTTATGTTCAGTCCAGTCTGACTATTTTTTCCCTTGCTTTCCGTCGGTTGTGTACTGGAAACATTGATAGCCTTTGACTAAACATTCTGTCCCAAAAAATCAGTGGGAAGGGGAGATGTTAAGGTGTCCATCTCGCGGGCTGTTACGCCATAAGTTTTATGGTGTTCGAAACACATAGCTACACCCACTCACCCCCTTTTTCACACTTATCTCACCTCGCCGTCAGTGACAGCTACAGGTCCATGGCTGCTTATTTAATATTTCCAGCTAACCTCTGTATCTAAAATCCCTTCAACCATCCACCACCCGCAAGACAGTTCATGTCCTGCAATTCGAAGGGTAGAAAAAAAGAAGGTAGAGAGAGAGATCGAAAAACACACGGAGAAGAGAATAGGAGATAAATATTAACAAGATAAAGGAGGCATGTACGAAACTTGAGCACATGACACAGGACTGGAGGATTTGGTGTGAAATTGCTGAAAGCTTATGACCCAGAGAGAGCGTAAGAATAATGCATGAAAAGTTTATTCATATTTGTACTAAAAATACTCCCTTGACTTAAAAAACAAATAAACAAACAAATGTATAAAATTATGCTACAGCATGACACAAAACAGCAACGGACAAGGCTTGAAGTGGTTATCTAATTGGCTTTGTTTTCGGTGTATTTGTTTTGGACCTTATCGTCCGTGCTTTAAGCACGTTTAACTAGGAGAAAGTTTTTATTTTGAAGACATTTGGCAGGTCTGTGTTAAAAGTGCAGTGGAGTTTTTTCCCTTCATATCCTGTTTGTGTTTTGTCTTGGCTTACATATTGACAATCGAGGTGGATAAAACAACAAGATTGTTTCAGGATAAAAACGGTTTTATTATTGTGTATGAATTTATGTATGCGTGAAATGTAACAGGCTATGAACAGGGTTGTGGAGTCGGCTAAACAATTTTACGACTCCGACTCTACATCCCTGGCTATTAGTTTATATCATTTATTACTGTCTACCGCCCCATGTAGTACCCGGGGGTCTCTGAAGAAATAAGAAAGAACAGGCCTACTGACCACTCAGGCTTATCGCACAAGGAGAATAAATGAAGTAGTGCGTGGAGCTGGTAAACACAACATGTAAAACAAATTGCTACGGTCAGCCTATCTCTACAACAGAACTTTGTTAGTCAGACAGTATACCTACATATATATTAATATATATATCAACCACTCAAATACACACACACGTAAGTGACGACAGTTAGACGCACAGACGTGACAAATAATATTTATGGAATAGGGATATTTTTGGACGAGCTGACCAACACATGTAAATAAAGTTTTATGTAAATTTTATTTACTACCGGTATAAAGAAACTATCTACAACAGCAATATTATGAATATCAATTAAATACAAATAAACATAGGTTAATGAAATTAATAAAGAAATAGACTTATAGGTATAATCCTCCCTCTGTTGAGACAAGATCCCGTTAGAAGAAAGTTATTAACCTCCAAAGAGTCAAAGATTTATACGCTATGGTCTAGGATTTCCCTCTACAGGAAAGAACAGAGTTTATACGTTAATCTATTCTGGAAGTGACAGTATTAGCAAAACTTACTAAAAGAAATAAACAACGTGAGTACATGGATCCTACAAGATAGATATATATGGGAATTAATCATTCATCCTTCATCTCTTCTCAGACAACCGTGGCCACGTGCATTCGTTCTTACCTAATACTTGGTTTGCTCCTTCTGGACCAATCTTTAGGACACACGCACACAGCAAATCCAGTGTTATTTTGGCAAAGAAAACCCCAGCTCCTCAAAGACAGATTAAATCCACTTCTCCGGGGAAGGTTCACTTTGTTACTTTTATTTAGGATTACTGTTTATGTCACATTAATTAGACCAGGTAAGAAATTTAACAGTGCTCACAGTGTCAATAGCTTGAGATTTCCAGTACATAGGAATGTCAGGTCGGTAACTTCTTTCAGTATAAAAATGCGTTGTCACACCACCAATGGTCGATAGTTGGAAAATGTCTGTCACAGTGACCGTTAATTTATTTTACCATTTCGTTCCATATTTTATTACTCTTTTAATGTTCTGTTTTCCGAGACATTTTTATTTTCTTTTCTTCCATATTCTACCTACATTTTCCCCCTTCTCAGACCCACAACGTGCTTTGTTACGTTCTGGCCTTCAGTAGAAATCCCCCACTGGTCCGAAATGGTCAGTTAACGTAATGTTATCTAAACGCATCTGTGGTCCGTCCGACCAGTGGAATTTCTCTGGTCGCTTTAAGTCTTTGATCACAAGCGAAGAAGGTTTCTGTGTAGAAACGGTTCGTTAACGGCTGAAACCTTTTGAGCTGAGCGTAAGTGGTTCTGATCTTCGATTCAGGGGAGATAAACCCCGCTGTTAGCCTTTGCTGGTTTTTGCCCCTTAGAACGCAGTTGGTGACCATAATATTATTCATCGCCGATCTGGGGAACTTTCGCACGGGGTCTGTTGTCTCTGATGTAGTCTCTAGAGAAACCTTTGTCTTACTCTGGATTACGTCTTTCGCCAAACATCTGTAGAAATACGCTAGGCCAGGTGTCCGAGGGGAGCGTCCTTTGTAAACTATAAATCTAGAGAGTCTTAATAAGTCAAATACACTCGTAAATATTTCCTGCCCGAGATAGACCCTTATGAGAATAAGGCAAACATTAACACAGAACTAAATGTTTTTGTCTATTTCTTGGCATTTTCTCGGGGTGAGTTGACATATCTTATTATACATATATTCATGTTAGTTTTTATAGATATCTGATAGGAATGTGACTTACTTCATTTTTTGAGGATTTCTCCCGGTAAATTAATTCAGTGATAATTTTGCGCCGTCTACTGCCTTAGTTAAGTGGTGCTTAAACAGCCAGGTGTCAGCAGTTATAGTTTATAATGGGTTAAATGATAAACTTACGATAACAGATACTCACTAGGCGTAGAATCAGTCCATACAATGCTTACCATGGGTTAAGTGTAGGCTAAAATCCTGTCATTACTGTAAGGAAATGTCAGAGGTGTGGATTATTCACTTAAAACTGGATAGTGAGATGCAAGCACTATAACTCTGAATTATAGGAGATAGTCACTTATTCCTTGTTGATAGAAACTTCTAGTGGCTGGGTGGAATCATTATATGCTTACTTGTGTAGCTAGACTCTAGTCATAACTTTCACAGATAGCAGACACCCGCCATAGATATAATTATATCTTATGTTCAGTCACAACTGTATTACGATAGCAAGAACATTGCATTTTCGATGTATTCATTGGTGGGATGTTATATATATTTCCCCAAGGGGGCATACGGTTATTGTGTAATGTCAAATGCTGTATTTTATGTAAATTCACTTAATGTTGTAAGATGAATAACATATCCAGTCAGCTGTAACTACAGGGTTAGGTTTCCTGTATGTTTATTTGGGAGAAGAGGAGTAGATTTTGATGTCAGAACATTTTACTTACAGGTACATGGGTGTACAAAAGATATTAAGCCTATGCAGGCGCATGCTGGTAATTGATAGATTGGAAGAAACAGTAGACATGGTTAAAGACAGCCCTAAAACTATCATAGCAATAATTACAATAAATTTTAATCCCATTCTTCTTCTTCTTCTTCCGTCCTTAGCCACCGACCGTCAAAGCAGTCAGTGGCCATTACGCCTAGTGGCGTCTTAGGGCAACAGCAGATAGGTTTTCTTTGCCATTATTTCCCATCATGCCTAATGGCGTCTTTAGGGCAACGGCAAATCAACCCATTTGCTGTTGTTTCCGTAATCGAAGTGACTGGCAAACGGGTGATCAGCCCGTTGTTTTAATCCCATAGCGGAGCATAACTTTTTTATATAACGTTAGTGTGATTTTATTGTTTGCTTGACGTAAAGGGTGTCTCCTTTTGGGTCTCAGTTTCAGGGATACCGAATTGCTAGAGCAGACTCCAGTCAGGCGAAGAACGTCATAGTCTCTTCGATCCAGAGGGTTTCTGAATACAGCTAGCATCACGAGTTGTCAACCCCTACACCTGATACAAAACCCTTTTCTGTCAACGCCATTTCTCTCTAACGGGAAAATAAGCTCACGCAGTGTGCAACGAGCCAACGCAAAAATCTGAAATCATCTGTTGCAGTAGTAGTTTCCTACTCGTTTATTGGATTACAAGTCAGAGCATTTGCGGCTCCCAGAAATATCAAACAGCCTAACGTCTATAGCAGAATTTAATATCACCAGCCTTTGTGTGCTTAAACGGAGCACTCAGCCAATTAACAGTTCAAGCCAGCCCAAACCGGATTTAATACCAAGTACGAAAGATTCAAGCGCCGGATTAGAGCGCAAGGGACCGTTTGTCCTCAAGTAACTTCGTCTGGTGTTTCTGGATATATTAAAACCTCGCACTTATGAGCGGTCAGCAAGAGATAAACAGAGTTCCAGTCCCCCTCGCGCAATTAGGGGTCACCAAAGTTAGCACCGACAAGGAAAGTTTTGTATATTATTCCATCACTTTGAAGGATAGCTACATGTAAGACACTTTCTGGAGCTGGCACATTTGGTCCCACGAAAGCGGACAGGCTGTCGCTCAGTTTGTTTATTTGGTCAGCCAAAGATAGACAGTCTTCCAGTCCCCCTCGCGCAATTAGGGGTCACCAACGTTTTAGCACCTACAACGGAAGTTTTGTATATTATTCCATCACTTTGAAGGATAGCTACATGTAAGACACTTCCTGGAGCTAGCTTTTGGTCCCACGAAAGCGGACAGACTGAAAGACAGTTTATTTCATTTCTCTGTGTTCTACAGGTTTATGAGGGTGGTCTGTGTGTTCGTTGGTATATTTTGCATAGTTTGATTATTGATGTAATTTTATGTTGTTTGTGATGATATGCATTATTTTCATGCTTTTCTTCATTTAATAAAGTTTACTCCTTTATTAACGCGCTGTTCACGACCCTTCCATCCATCTGATAAGTCCAAATTTAAGCAAGGGCAGTAATCGTTATGAGTCTCGGATGTACAATAGATTATAATGATTGTCCCACTTGAACAGCTGTTGTCTGGCTGTTAATTTATTAAAAAAATATATGAGTGTATCGCATTCGAATCTTCGAGATTCAGAATGCTTGTCACGGTGGCGGAGTTCCACGTGAGATAAATGTTCTAAGCTATTTTTTGACCATGTGAGCGAGAGTTCTCGGGAAGCCCCATGGATGTGATTGGCTGGGGTGTTCAAGGGGAGAATGTTTTTGGTGTCAGTGTGTACCGGGCGAATGCACTGAGGAGATGAAAAGTGTTTTTCAATGTGTACCAGTGTACAGGCATTTATGCTGAGATATATTATGTGTGATTATCCCAGATGAGATGTATTAGTTAAGGAGATGTTTCTTGGGCCTTTGAGTATACAGGCCAGTGTTTAAAGATTATGTATATTTTTGAAGAGTTTGTGTCCTGGGCGTGACTGGAGAAGTCAGCCCAGTGTTTGCGAGGGAAGCCTGTACACTGCTTGATGTGTCGACTTATATTATGAGGCCTATTATTTATCAGCAGTCTTCTGGATGGATTAAACTGCGTTGAGACGTCATATATTGGTGAGGCCCATTATTTATCAGCAGTCTTCTAGATGGATTAAACTGCGTTGAGACGTCATATATTGGTGAGGCCTATTGTTTATCAGCAGTCTTCTGGATGGATTAAACTGCGTTGAGACGTCATATATTGGTGAGGCCCATTATTTATCAGCAGTCTTCTAGATGGATTAAACTGCGCTGAGACGTCATATCTATTTGAGGCCTATGGCTGTTAGTGCTGCCGTGTCGGCAGTCTTATGGATGAGTTAAAGAGCGCTGGGACGTCATATATATTGGAGGCCTATTATTTACTAGTACTGCGGGGTTAGCAGTCTTCTGGATGGATTAGATAGCGCTGAGGCCTAATGTTATTTGAGGCCTATAACTATTGGCACCGCGTTTGCCAGTAGTTCTTCTTGACGGATTATTGTTATTATATAATCCGGATCTTCCTTATGGTACACTATTATGACTGGAACGCCACGTCGTTATCAGTGGTGGTTTCCAGTTCAAGTTGGATCGAACTCACGACATTTATAACTAGTAGCCTGTGTGGCGTGATATTTAATGTATAGCAATCCTGGTATTTCGACTACTTTATCATTGGCAATTGTACACTTCGTCCGCAACAGTGGATGAAACATCGTGTTGCAACAAATACTGACTGTTACAGTGGCGGCAATAATAATCCTAGCGGCAACGGGGGTGGCCAAAACGTTCGGACGTGATGCCCGCGTCATCTGCCTTATGTGACTTTCTTCTATGCTGTGTGGCGCTTTTAAGAATCCATCATCATTAGCAAACTTTACATTGATGACATCACCAACTACGGATGCAATAGTGGTTGTTTTCAAACTTACATGGTGTGATCCCTACTATAGAAGTCTTACCCCAAAATAGACGTTGAGCATAACTAGGCGGTAACATATCTGATGGAGTGCAGCTTATTAATACAAATCTACATAGAGGATTATAACATATCTAACATTCCAGTGCCAAGATATGCAGTTCTCCTTTTTGAAATTGAAGTTTTCAAGTCAACTGTGCCAGTATTTTGGTGGCGCAATTACAGAAGTTTACCATCAAAGTATACAAGAGATGTCTAGTACCTCCTTTCAAGTGGATTATCAACGAGATTGACAGAATGTGTACCCCAACAGTGACAGAGGGAATTCAAGCTGATGTGCAGTCATTCTACACGGGTGCCTCAAGTAGATGATTGGCAGTAATACAGTTCCTGTTTACCTGTGCGGTGTACGAGCACACATACCGTAGTGAGGACAAAGGACCTGAAGTGAGAAGTGTCAAGCTGCGGTGACCTTATGCGGTGAACTGTTTTCCTCAGCAGACTTTGTGATGTTCAGCATTTTTGGACGGCCGTATTTTCCTTTATTGAAGATAAGTGGTTTATGTTGTGGAAACTGTGCCATTTTATCTTGTGTCAACAAGTCTTCCTATATATATTGTGTACTATTTGTTGTAATGAGTATTTCATGTTAAATATTCTATGTTGTTTGTAACTTATTGTAAGACTTTGATGCATGAGTGTTTAAGGCTATTTCACATAAAATTGACATCACTCAAATTGATATAAAGTTATCCCTCATATTGGTATATTTTACAAAGGTTCTTTGTACAAGAACTTATGCTACTATGGTATACAGTATTTAACTGATATTTGCAATTACTTGAAAGGATATTTAGCTTGGTGAGCTGAAAAAGGTAATTGTCCGAATTTTTAAGGACATAAACTTGTGGTAATTATAACTGGTGAATATATATATATATATATATATATATATATATATATATATATATATATATATATATATATATATATATATATACAGTGGACTTGGTAAGTGAATCACCATGGATCGTGATATGTACCCTACAGATATAAGGCCTATGTTGGAATCTGCATTGGTAGTAGGTAGAGATGTTAAGGGATTGAGAGGTGCACGACTTGGAGAATGGATAATGGATGATTTTTTGATTAATGTGTCAACATCCCTGGAATTATTTGCTAAACATAACTTTAAGTTTGTTTGCAATTTGGTAATGGCCGAGAATTTGGTGAACTTGCTACGGCACCTTCGTGTGTTTTTGCGACAGTATATTGAGCTTGAACACGGACATATAGTGCAAAGCATGTTCAAAATAATCCACAACCATACTTCTGATGAGCAGGAAAAGGAATTAAAAGAGAAGTTAAAGAATGAGAAGCAGATGGAAGAAATTAAACATAGTGCGTTACAGGAAAGGGAGAAGATTTTAGAAGGTTTTGCTAAAGAGAGCGAATTACAAGAAACAGTATCGAGGCTTACAAATGATTTAAAGAATCAAACGCAGAACTTACTAGAGTGAAAGCAGCATTAGATTCTGCATTGAGCAAAATCAAAGATTTGGAAATTCAAGTGGATTATAAATATGGTGAAGTTAGTAATCTCGAGCAGCAACTTCAGGAAAAGAAAGAGAGGTGTGGCAAACTAGAAGCTGAGACAATTGACCGTGATAGATCTTATACAGAGACGCTTCTTGATTTAGTGAGTAGAGTAAATTCTTATATTGAAGAAGAGATGTATACTGTATTTCCAAATGGAGTTGAGGAGCTAATGGATAATGAGAATAGTGAAATTGAAACACAGCAACTAAGAGTAGATAAAGGAAATGATGAAAAAGAGACATTGGAAGAGTTAATAATGGAGGAAAATAAATTAGCTAAGATTGAGAAATCACTAGCGGAGGAGAGATGTAGAGTTTTGACATTCGATGTCATAATTAAGAAACAAAGTGAACAGATTTCACAAAAAAATATTGAAATTACGGAATTAAGGGAAAGAGTGGACGGTTTGGTTGATATAATTTTAGGTAGAAAAATGCTGTCTACTGTTAATATTGACAAAGTTAGACAGAAAGACGGTTATCAACACGTCTTAAAAACGTCGAGTCAGCAACAGACACTCGATGCCAATACTAACATCAACGTGGTGAGCGGAAATCCTTGCGTGGCAGATATAATTTTCATCGTACTAGTGACTATTCTGGTAATATTAATAATTCCTGGCGACAGGCCAACAAGGTTAATTCTACTGTGATACTTGATTCTGTACATCACAGTAAAGACAAGGATAAATTTCATGTCAAAGTTCAAAAAACTAACCTTGTATCTGAAGTGGCAAGGCCTCATAAAAACATAACAAGGGACAAGACTAGTAGTACTTGTGCCCAAAGTAATACTCAGTATGTTAGCAGCCATAAGGATTTTATTATCCCTATTACTGATTCAGAGATTAAGCACGCTGCCACCGAAAAGAATAAAAGCAATCATGACAGGAAAGATAATACAGATTTGAAACATTATCAAGGGAGATCAGCAAATTGTAATCTGTCTTCTCCAAGAAACCAGAAACAGTTTGACAGATCTAAATATTTTGGTTCTGAAGATTTTGAGAAGTATGGCAAAAATGATTACAGGAAAGATTATCAATTTTACGATAATAAGTCTAGAAGAGAACAAAAACAATCTGGCAGATATTTTTATCAAAAGAGAAATGATAAAGGCAACTATGTTAACTTTTCTCATCAAAGGCCTAAAGTAATTGATAAACAAGGTAATAATAATAGAAATAGAGTCTCTAATACAACTGCTTGTGGTTTTGAGAGAGTATCTCGCTGTTATGAGGGTAGCAAATTTTTTTCAGCATCCAATAGCAACGACCTTGAGCTACGATCATTCTCTGCCCCGTAAGCCTCCTGTGGTGCTTACACGTGTCAAGGGAAGGCGTGTTGATCGGGTTGAAAGGGCCGCAAGTTACACAAGCCACAGTTTTAGGTAAATGTAACGTTAATTTCCGTTTTACATCGTTAAATCTTACTGTGAATTAAAATAGAATTTTTTTCATTTGTATATTTTCACAGCGACGGCTTTGCAATAGAAGTCTATGTTCCGGTGTTACACTAACAGACAGAGTAAGGTTATAATGAAACATCCACAACCACTTTGCCAATAACTTGCGATGAATTCACGCTGGACGAGATCAAACAAGCCGTTAAAAGATTAAAAAATTTTAAAGCTGCTGGAGTTGACGAAATTTCAGGGGAAATGATTAAAGCAGTTAATGACAACAACCTCTTGAGAATTTTAGATATTATAAATGAAGTATGGAGAGAAGAACAACCACCACAACAATGGAAAGACAGTATTATTGTAAAGTTACCGAAGAAAGGTGATCTATCAGACTGTAATAACTGGCGTGGTATATCTCTATTATCAGTACCTGGAAAATTATTATGTTGCATGATGTTAGAAAGACTTAAATTGCATGCTGACGAAAAGATCAGAGAAGAACAAGCGGGTTTCAGGCCGAAACGATCATGTATTGATCAAATATTCACACTAAGAACAATTATAGAAGAATCAGTGGAAAGGCAATCGCCACTTATTATCACCTTCGTCGATTTTCAAAAAGCCTTTGATAGTCTACACCGCCCATCATTGTGGAAGATACTTACAATCTATGGTTTTCCAACAAAATATGTGAATATAATCAAAGCGCTATATGACAATGCAAGATGTTGTGTTAGAACAAATAAAGGGAATACAGAATGGTTTACAGTAGAAACAGGGGTGAAACAAGGCTGTATTATGTCACCACTACTTTTTGGAATAGCTATTGATTGGGTTATGAGAAACTATACCCACAATGAACAATTGGGTATAAAATGGACAAATGGAAAATTCCTGGGGGACCTGGATTTCGCAGATGATGTAGCATTCTTAAGTTCAACACCAAGACAATCCCAAGAAGCAATAAATAATTTGTGTCATCTCTCGGTTAAAATTGGTCTCCAAATAAATGCCTCTAAAACTAAAGCTATGAACTTTTCTAACGAGACCTTTGATATCATCTTGAACGGGGAAAAACTACAGAAAGTTGAAAGTTTCAATTATTTAGGCAGTAAAATGACTCAGGATGGTGACACAACAAGAGAAATCCATACTAGAATTGCTTTGGCAGCTAGCGCCTTCAATAGATTATCTAACATTTGGAAATTACGATCATTGAATATACATACCAAGCTTCGTCTGTTTAATTCAAATGTTATCTCAGTGTTAACATACGGCTGTGAGAGTTGGAAAATAACAAAATCATTGGAGAACAAGCTGAATACATTCGAGAACAAATGTCTTAGAAAACTCATGAACATCAGTTGGAAAGAATTCAAGACTAATCGACAAATAAGAGAAGACTCTAGGCAGAAATATGTCTCCGACTATATAAGGAAAAGACGATGGTCATATATCGGTCATGTCCTACGAATGCAAAACAACAGAATACCACTACAGGCGCTCACTTGGGTTCCTGAGGGTAAGCGGAAAAAAGGAAGACCAAAAGAAACACTCAGAAGAACAATAATAAGAGAAGGAAGAACGTTGGGCCTAAATAATGTGCAAGAGCTAGAGGAGTGGCGTCACAACGAACAACCTGGAGAGCACTGGTTTCTGCCTTATGCGCCGTGTTTGGCGCTTAAAGAATTTATTATTATTATTATTAAGGTATGCCACCTTGTATCCATGTGGTTAACCAAGTGAAACCGGACAGCAAGTTGACTCTGAATTGTATGCGGTTATCTTGCCAAGTTTATGAGATTATTCAACACGGCTGGAATTATTGCCTGTTTAACATGGTTAAGATATAGATGTTATTGTATAAAATGAATATAGGATGTTATATACAATTGTGTTAAGATACTATATAACTTCTATTAGATAGTGTGTAACCTCATTTTTTATGCACTATTTTATGCACATATTTATTTTTTGTACGACGATGTTTTGATGATGCAACAATTATTTTCATACTATTCTTACACTATTGTGTTATGACGAATATTGTATGTATTATGATCGCAATAAGGTGTATGATATTATTTGATGAAAGCAGTGGACTATAGTATTTACGCACGCTAGTCAGAAGACTATGCTCATTTAGTCAATTCATGGTTGACATTTATGCTCTGTCGTGAGCTTAGCGCTACTAGAGCTGATACATCAAACATTGATGTCTTTTTGCAGCGATGATTATTAGGACTGTTTTATATGCATGATGAGTTTGTCAGCCCAATGCACAACCTCATTAGCTAGGTATGGTGCAGTAGTCATCTTTAGAGAGTCTCTGTACTCACTAAATTTAAAATTCTTTCTTGTGTTTTGATGTCATGTTTATTTACGTATTAGCATTCTAAGACATTATGTAGTAACTATTATATTGTGAAACATAATTTTGGAAACATAGTTTAATTATATCAGAGTTAAGTTTGTATTGGAAGTTGAGAACATATTCTGAAACATTGGTTTCTGAGGTTTTTCGAAACAATAACACCTGTGAGCTTAAAATAATGTGATTTTTTGTTCTTGCAATTTAGACATGTATCATTTTCCAGCAGATTGTTTTGATTTTGTGTCTGCTTAAGTATAAAGATTTTTGTATGTCACACATTTTTGTTAATCTAATTACATTGTTGGTTTATTAATGTAAGGTAAAGCTAAAAAAAAGTTAAAATACCATTTTTATTTAACTTAGCGTCATGAAATATTTTTGTTTTTTACTTTTTGGAAAATGTTTTCTAAGATTGTAACATTTTTTCGGTGCCCTGCGCTTAACTGTGCGCTAGAGGGAGTAATGATGTGTTTTTTTTTACTTAACGCTTCATGGTGCGTTAGTTGGAGTTTATTTATAACGGCATTATTTTTTGTGTATGATGTCTGATGGTTGATGGTTACTTATGAATAAGTTGTATAACGGGGTTAAGGTTAGATTGTGCTTCGTTTATCTACAGCTTTCTTTTGTGGTTGTTAGATATACACATACATTGTCTTTGTGTCCTATACTTTCTTGTCATCATTATATGTATTTATATAATACGTTTTTGATCAAATGGTTATTACGATGTATTAATCCATCGTTCTCTGCAGACATATCTATGTTTTTCTTTTGTCTGTCCTGATTATTCTTCATTTTAGTCCATTGCTTCTACTGACTATTTGGTAGCGGTTCATATGTGGATTATACTTTCATGTTGCATTTATATGTCACTTGATACTATTTGTATTCTTATTCATCCTACTATACTGATACTTGAATCATGTATATTGTTAGGTTAATTCTATACTGTATGGACTTAACTTTGTTGAAAGCAGATTATTTTGGTAGACTTAGCTGATTATTTTGTATGCTTTGTTTTCTGCTTTACTCACAATGCTGATATTTTTTGGATGATATATAGTATTTGGACTTAACAGGTTGATTAATTTTCCTGATTAGAGCTTAATCACCCATTTATTTTTTGGCTCAGTAATGTTTTCAAAAAAAGGATGTTATCATTTTTTCCCCGGGGGGGTGGTGTAAACTGATAAGTCCAAATTTAAGCAAGGGCAGTAATCGTTATGAGTCTCGGATGTACAGTAGATTATAATGATTGTCCCACTTGAACAGCTGTTGTCTGGCTGTTAATTTATTAAAAAAATATATGAGTGTATCGCATTCGAATCTTCGAGATTCAGAATGCTTGTCACGGTGGCGGAGTTCCACGTGAGATAAATGTTCTAAGCTATTTTTTGACCATGTGAGCGAGAGTTCTCGGGAAGCCCCATGGATGTGATTGGCTGGGGTGTTCAAGGGGAGAATGTTTTTGGTGTCAGTGTGTACCGGGCGAATGCACTGAGGAGATGAAAAGTGTTTTTCAATGTGTACCAGTGTACAGGCATTTATGCTGAGATATATTATGTGTGATTATCCCAGATGAGATGTATTAGTTAAGGAGATGTTTCTTGGGCCTTTGAGTATACAGGCCAGTGTTTAAAGATTATGTATATTTTTGAAGAGTTTGTGTCCTGGGTGTGACTGGAGAAGTCAGCCCAGTGTTTGCGAGGGAAGCCTGTACACTGCTTGATGTGTCGACTTATATTATGAGGCCTATTATTTATCAGCAGTCTTCTGGATGGATTAAACTGCGTTGAGACGTCATATATTGGTGAGGCCCATTATTTATCAGCAGTCTTCTAGATGGATTAAACTGCGTTGAGACGTCATATATTGGTGAGGCCTATTGTTTATCAGCAGTCTTCTGGATGGATTAAACTGCGTTGAGACGTCATATATTGGTGAGGCCCATTATTTATCAGCAGTCTTCTAGATGGATTAAACTGCGCTGAGACGTCATATCTATTTGAGGCCTATGGCTGTTAGTGCTGCCGTGTCGGCAGTCTTATGGATGAGTTAAAGAGCGCTGGGACGTCATATATATTGGAGGCCTATTATTTACTAGTACTGCGGGGTCAGCAGTCTTTTGGATGGATTAGATAGCGCTGAGGCCTAATGTTATTTGAGGTCTATAACTATTGGCACCGCGTTTGCCAGTAGTTCTTCTTGACGGATTATTGTTATTATATAATGTGGATCCTTCTTTTGGTATGCTATTATGACCTGTGAAACATGCTGTATTTCGTCTACGTTATCGTGACCGTGTTTTGGTGTAAATAAACTGTTCATTGACTGTCACAAGGCGTTCAACCCTCCATGACTCGTACGTGAGCTATCGTGGCGTGAGTGACTGTTTCTACGCACCCTTCACATATCATACACGGTAACAGCACAGCAGTACACACATGGAAAATTAGCCTATATAGCGTATGCAATGAACAAACAGTTATGTAAACAGACAGGAATGGAATGACATACTTTATCAGTTGGAAGGAATACTAGGAATAAGCGTCGTTATCACCATCTTTAACATTTTATTAGCTCTTTACTATAGTCTCTATGTATGATTAAGAGAAAAGAGTGAGAGCAGGCGGTGCTTGGACAGTATAAGTGTGTTGAGGCTTGGAGAGAGAGATCATTTTAATAAATCTTCTTCCAGGTTGTCTCAAGTCCACCTCCTATTTACACCTTATCTACGTGTAATCTATAAGTCTGTCAGTCCACTATCCCTTGTCGATTTCACTACTATTGTCCAACTCGACAAAATACTCTACCACTTTAACTCAACCACGACAATGTCACAAGTTTGATTATGTCAAATGTTTGATCTTGTTGCCACCACGGGCTGAATGTATATGAAAAATTGGAAAAAAGAAATCTGGATCTATAGGCCCAGTTACAAATTTTATTCTTAATGTTCCTTGGGTGGGTACTTGTCACGTAGACATTTATGATCTATAAATTGCCTATATCCTCTTCTTCTTCTTTCACCCGTATCCTCTATTTTATTATCATTTCTATCCTTTTTCCTGTGTTTTTCGCATTCGTACGTTTGCGACTATATACATTACTATTTTCCCATTCTAACTTTCGCCGGGTTTAGTTTCTCATTTAGAAACGCACTAGTGAGGTTATTACGTAGATGCCAGGCTCGGGAGGTTATTGCGTTGTGGGCGTAAACTGTGAATATTCGCTTTCGCCAGACATATAGGCGACAAATTTGTCTGCATTTTCACCTGCCACAACGAGTGGTGTCGGCTGAACGCTCAGAAAGGCGCGATAACTGACATCTCCTCGACGCAGTGTGAGACATTTGTCTGGAAATCCCAGCTGACAAGGCACTCACGGTGTGAAAACGCACGAGTGTCAGTTCATGGTATGCGTCTAAGTTACGTAGTGTTGGGAAAGACGAGAGATTGCGTTGGTTTTGGAAATAGTGAGATCCTTTCTTGATTTCATAGATATAACCAGAATGTTAAACTTTATTTTCATTCAGTTCTCTAAATTCGCAGTAGACAGGACGTTTCGTGCTAAGAGAATAAGCTGTATAGCGAAGTCTTAGTTTGTTCTTGGCAACAATTTTGCCGAACTTCTAGACTACCAATAAAGATAAGCATATAATTCTAGTTTGTGCGATCGCCTGTAATTCTGGTTGGAGGTAATATATTATATCTAATATTTTGTGAAGTGATTAAGTGTTAAATCGCATATTTTATTTCCCGAGTTCTTGTGTGCAGAGTGAATAAGTTATAAGTTGGTTAGATTTCTCTAGCTGATGAGTTACAGTGGAAAACAGAATAAAGTATAATTTCTAGCTTAAAGCCAGGTAGCCATAAGGAATTAACTTTAACTGCTAAATAATCAGACGAGAGTAATTTTTCTAAACTAACTTATAAATGCTAGATGCCTCATGAGTGTTGACGGAATCCGTAGGTATTCCTAATTCATGATGATTGATTGTTATATATAACTTATTTCACGGGAAGTTTTAAATGATAAGTCAAGCTATACGCTTGCAGTTTAAAAATGTAAGTTATATTGAGTATATAATATGTAAAATATTTCATATGTGTTTTTCTTTATTCAGTGAATACTGTGGTACCCAATCTTTGCCAGCGTTCTAGTACGTGAACATTATCTGTGAAGAACTTAAGCACTTTCATTACATGAACTGTAACAGTTAAATGAAGTAAAAGGCCTATCGCGCCAGAATTAATTCTTCCAGAATAACACTTAAGTACAGATCAGCCCGCTGTGGCAAGCAAAATATCAGTAACATCAGACAGAGTTTTGACTAGTAGTGTGGTGACCAAATATAGTCATATATTGAGATAAGGCACCCGACCTGACATTCCTCATTTTTTTAGAAACCTACACTAGTGACACTGTGCTCCGCTAACTTTCGTGCCTGGACAAATTTTATGTGACTTAAACAGACATCCGAAAAATAAGAACACCCAAGGAATCGTTCCCTGAGACAGAGAATTCAGTACGTCTTTTTGGAACTGGGGATTTCTTGGTCGAGACTGCATTTACGGGTCTGTGTGAAGGTCCTAGAAAAAATTATGTTCCCAGAGGCAGCGATCAAAGCTGTAAGTATAAATGTGCGCACGTGGCCACGGCTGAATGAATAGAGTGAACGCAGGTCTGAGTGTTATTGTTACCGTTGTATTTTGGCACCTATTTGCTGTCATAACTTTCTTCATGCAAGTTTGTTTTTGCTAACAATATTTTCCCTTAAACTAGATTATAGTATCAAGTCTGTTCATACCTTAAACGGGGAAAACTCTTAGACTCAATCATATGTATCTGCTACTCTTTGTGCTATCATCTTTCTCCTAACGGGACTGTGGGCGATCCATCGAGGGAAGATCATAACTGTGGGTCTACCAGTTCTTGTAGCATTCCTTGATTTGTTTATGAATTTGTGTATATGCCCTTTTGATGTAATTTTACATGTTGTGACGTAAGTTTACAATGATAAATAAACTTAACAATAAATTAATCAGCATGTTGGTCAGCTCGTTCTAAATATCTATATAATCATTTGTTATAGTTTCCCACGTCTGTGTGTCTACCTGTCGTCACTGGAATGTGCGTGCACGAGAGTGGATATATATATATATATAATGCACATGTGTTAGACTGTCTGACTACTCTAGATCTGTCGTAGAAGATAGGTGAGAGAGAGAGAGAGAGAGAAGATTTCTCGCTCTCAGAGACAGCCTCTATCACAATTCTACCACCTCACTCGTGGAAATCTATTTCGTATTTTCTATCTCAAACTGTGACTATCACTCATTCCAACCTATTCAGAAGGGACCAACCCAAGTCTTAATTCTCCTATCAAAAATCTACGACAGTACTCTGTCTTTTTCTGGGTGTAAAAACACGAAGCCAGACAGGTTCACTTTTGAAGACCCAGATACTAAGTAAAAATGTTCTTTTGTATGATTATTCTCAGATTTATATGGAAGCCGCTGGTAGATTTAGGGTTTGACTCAATACTGTGTAAAGGAGAAAAAAATACAAATACTTAACCATAATATAGTAATCTCAATCCTATCCTTAACCCGCGTAAAATATAATATATTCATACTCTCAGTTATTTAACTTTGAATAGAACTACACGTGTATCTCATATTGAATCGTTTAATAAAAGTCTCCGTAAAATAAGCGCTAGTCATTTCTATTTTTAATCATCATGAATTGGAAATAAATATGTATTTCGACAGTACTCATAATGAATAGTGCATTTACTAGATGATTAAAATAACTCTTACTGGTTAATATCAGTTAGATTTACGCTATAGCCGGAACAATTTAGCTATGGACTATATTAATTCGCTAGTCACTTTGCACAAAACTCCTAGTGAAATAAAAATGACGGACTTAACAATTAAATCACTCTACACAGAAAAATTTTAGTGAATAAAATAATTACCGTGAACACAGAATTAGAACTACTCCAAATCGAAAATACTAAGAAATCCACTATAACAATGGTCTAGAAAATCAAAGCTAGTTGTTCTATGAAATTCTGTCGGTACTGGATAAATTGAGTTTAAAGGCAGAGATATATATATTAAATTTGCAGAACTTCGCTCAAACTTGTTACTTTTAACGCCTTCGCTCAGATTTCGGGCTTTTCCTCGGTCAATCTGCGAATCAGAGGGAAAATTGACACTTTTACCGCTTCCAGACTCTGGCAATCGAGCGAAGCCCGTCCTTTGATCTGGCGATTCTCGCAGTGTTTAATTACCTTCCAAACGAACGGATTCAGGGGGGAGTAACTGTGATTATCTGCCCTTGGTTCCAAATTATCTACTCCTTCTACTCAAATTGTTTACCCTGATCACTATCTAACGAAAAATACGTTACAACTTCATTAGCTTATCTTCCTCTGAGCCAAAATTACGCCTCTTTTGAAATAGTCGCCCCTTTCTACGCGTTCCGTCTCTCCCTGTTTGATCCTATTACGACGATTTCCAATCGCTGGCTTTAAAATTACAGGTAACTGGCTCAACGTTAGCTAAATAGGTCTGTTGATAAACATTCCTAAGGAAATAGAGAAAAGAAAATGAAATAAGCGTGCTAAATTAGAAAAAGAGACAGATCTCTGAGTGTAGGAGGGTTTTATGTTAACAAAACGTGTGTAGGTGAAAGCCAGGTGAAAGAAAAATGTAGATAATGAAATAGATATATGAAAGCTATTATCATAATATGTCACACCCAGTTAGGAGTAAGAAGTGCGTGGCATACTGTGCATTCCCCACCATCCAAGGGGGCTCTCCAACTATACAGAGCTAAAAAACTGTACTCTGGTTCTGGGCTCTCCCAAGGAAATGTCACATCCTGCACAGAGCCACTCCTCAGTTTCTCCTGCGTATCACTGGCTCCACAGTGAGATCCTTCTGCATGCAGTCAACCAGGCCAACGCCAAAGATTTACGCCTGGGGCTCAAGGGACTTCTTCGTGCTTAGTGTGCAATGCTTGGTTATCAGCAAGTTTCACCACAGGGGGAATCCCTGGCAGTGTGTGGATGATTTCAAGAGTCAATGAGGATGTAAGTAGCCTCACAGACATTGGTTCACTTCCACGTACGTATATTGCAGCATTGTGCATAGCTGGTGGTCATTTAAGGATGACTCTAGATATTCCTCCATGCATATATCCATTGTACAATACAATCCACAAGTCTCATGAATAAATCAACAACATATTATTCTTCACAAAAAGGCGTAATTCATTCTGTGTATTGTTCAACTTATAAACAGTTATACAACGATACTTTTCCACATTTCTTACTCGTTTGCACGACAGTATATGCTCGTGAAATAAAAATAGACGTCTATCCAATTGACACAATCCAGCTATATATGTATGATCTACATTTCTAACATTTGGAATACTGCCTTTGTCGGCCACATACAAAACGATAATAATCTCACATCACCAATGTGTACGAAGTACGTCATCACATTGTTACCCAAAACTCACCCACATCGGTGCATTTCTGTGCGGCCAATACAGGGTGTCCTAAAAGTTACTGTGCAGTAAAGTACCTTGTACAACGTTGCAGTACCATGCAGCAGTTTCTTCTACAGCAGATGTTGGAAATGTCCACCATGGGCCTCAATACATGTCTGAACACCCTTCTTCACACAACTCTCACATAAATAAAACATTGCTCTCGTCTGTTGTCAAGGTCACGCCTAGGGTAGAACGGACAACTCTCACATCAAAACCGCTACTCTAGTCTGCCGTATACTCAAGTGCACAGTAACTTTTCGGACACCCCGTACTTTCAAATGTGATTTCCTATTTGACGCGGAAAAATGTATCGCAAGCAATCTGCTATAGTCCGTTCGGAAATTCGTGCCCACGCATCGAACGTTGTAACTTTGCAACCCCTTGACGGATGTTATTGAAATTTGCTACGTGGCCTACTGATATCAATGCAGTTATTAATATATTTTTTGCCCTTACAAACCTTATGTCATGATCGAATTTTCTTCTTTAAGTTATATAAAAAACTCTTACCGTTGTCTGGGTTAATTTTTATTAGTTCTACAGGAAAGTTACAAGATCCGTTCAAAAACTGCGCACTTAATTTTTGTTGCAGCACAGCACAAGCGATGAAATGTGCTATTCAATATTTTTTTTTTTAAAATTAGTGTAGTGACTACATGTCCGCACGAGTGCGCACCTATTTGTACACAGTCGCGAGTAATTATTTCAGCGGCGTATGCTAATTGCAATGAGTTGGCTGCAACGAAACAAAAACGACACCAGCGTATAATATATTAATAAACTAAACTGCATAATTATGAAAAGCGCAATAAATCTGAAATGCAAATTTATCACTTTGCAGAAGGTAACTGTTATATTGTACAGGCATTTTCGCAGAGAGGCTAAGATGGGTTGTTTATACCACGACATCCGAGAACCACGTAGGAGACCAAGAAAGGCCCTGGGTGTGGATAGAAGATCTTTTCGACGTTGGATACAACAGGACGGTGATTGCACAGAGGCTGCGATTAAGCAAGGAAGGAAGAAAAAAATTGATGATTTTGACAAGGATGTCATTAGACGTTTGATTTTGAAGATGTTTAATGCCAATCAACTTGTTACTCTCCGCATGCTGAAAAGTCGGCTGCAAGTAGAATGCGATATTAACGTCTCAAAAACAACTCTTTGGCAACTTGTCAAAAATGTCGGCTTCACTTTTAGAAAAACGTCTGGCGGAAGGAATTTTTTATGTGAAAAACCACATCTGGTTGCAGCTCGAAGCAAATACCTTATGCAGATTCGTGAGAGAAGACACGACGGCTATGTGATAAGGGTGGATTTGTGCTGAAGTGGTAACTTGCCACCCTTATCGACACCTGGTGTTAAAGTGTAAGATGTAGGTGTCTTCTCTGATTTAGGATGTTGCTGTGTATGTGGTAGTGGAACAGTTCAATGGGTTATCACACAGGCAACATGACGTGTAGAGTCATAGAAAGGGTAACTTCGTTGTATAAGTTTCTTTCATTATTGCACGCCACAAAACAGTCATGATACTTATGACATCAACATGGTTAACGAGTTCAGCAAGATGATATGGCACATTGAAAACAATTTCTGTAGTCAGCAATGATAGCTGTTGTATATATGCGTCATAAGACATCACAGTTCAATAGATTCAGAAATTCATCAATCATCGAGTGCTAGTTCGTGAAGCTGTATAAATAATAATAATTTCTATAACTTCTGCAACAGTGTCAGCTACAGATCTTCAATGTTCATAAACAATAATAAATGCTCCCATTCTGATGCTAGCAGATCAGTTGTATACAATAAGTCCGTTCACTGTCTGCACGTGAATAGCATACATGGGCTACAGGTCAGCTCGACCTTTATAATGTTCCTAAGTCTAACCATCTGACTTGGACGTGATCTCTGATATAACGAATCCTGGAACACAGACAACAGTCTTGTTGGTCTAGAGCGACCCATATATATTTAACTAGTTCAGGTATACAGATACTGGTGACTTAATCCTAGTCAAAGTACCTCTCCATTTTGCATCACACAGGCGAGCAAATAGGCGACAAATGACGAACCTCTAGACGATAGCATAAAGTTCGATACAAGAGGAATTACCTTATTTCGGAAAATCAACCATGAACATATGCCTCCAGGCAGGCTGCATAATACTGGGAAATAGTCTAGTTAGCTAACTAACTCACTAAGACACTGTATTTCCCTCAGAGAATCACAAGACGCAGTTGCGTCTGCTCGCTTCTTAAACCATTTCTAAACTGCCCCAACTGGGCGGAACACACAGAACGAACTCCCGGTTTGACATGCGCAGAACGACAATCTCTGAGTTGCCGTTCACAATAAGACGATTCGAAGAACATTCGAGATAAAAGTCTTACACAGTCGCGCCTTTTATGGTCATGAAAAGAAGCGTTAAGAAAGGTTTCAGACATCTACCATAGTTGACTGATACTACCAAATAAGGAGATGTGGTCACGCTTCGTTCAAGAAATTATAGACCGAACGTGTCTCTATACAAGAGAAGGCAACTCCTAACAAATTGTAGTTTCGATAACTCGGATTATGTCCCTTTGACCATAGAAAACATAATACACACTTCAGTCAAAAAAATGATCATACATATGAAAAAATGTTTATACAAACGAAAAATAATAATGATCCGTGCGTAACATTATGATATAGTGTATTTGGACGAATCTTGGGTTAATGCTCGTCATACGAACGAGAAAGAATGGCAATCTGTTGACGGAGACCATAGAAGGAAAATTCCCAGCAGCAAAGGTCAACACATTATATTAGCACATGCTGGCAGCAGACAGAATGGGCTTGTCCGTGATGCAGAGCTTATTTTTCAATCAAAGTCTGTAGATGGTAGGGACTACCACAGTGAAATGAATGGGCAAATTTTTAGAGATTGGATAGTGAATACACTCCTCCCGACTCTAGATAATCCGTCTTGCCTGGTGATGGATAATGCGTCCTATCATAATGTTCTAGCGCAGGAGGATAAAGCTCCCACTTCGGCAAGCACGAAAGACGAAATCAGGAGTTGGCTTGTGAATGAAAACATTTTCGCTGACAACAGCTATTTAAAACCAGAGTTGTTGCAGCTTGTGAGACAGAGGAATAAGACAAAAGAGTATCTGATTGATAAAATTATCCAAGAGCAGAGTCATGTTTCTTTTCGACTCCCACCTTATCATTCTCACCTTAACCCAATAGAGCTGGTTTGGGCTAAAGTTAAAGGGCAAGTGGCCGCCCAGAACACCACTTTTAAAATGTGCGATGTTAAAGACATGACTCGTGAGGCCCTTTCACGAATAGACACAGAGTACTGGGCTAAATGTGAAGAACACGTGCTCCAGGAAGAAGAAGATTACTGGTAGCGAGATGGATGGCTTGCAGTTTATCCAACCAATAACTGTTGTGAACTTATTGGAGTCGTCCGATTCGGAATGAGGCACGTCGTTCGCATTCCTTCATTTGTGATAAACTAATTTCATATGCCAATCTATAATAACACATAAACAGTTACGATTCGTCATAGCTTCCTGATGATTTACTGCTATCATTGTTCATTATCAGATCATCATTCCTCGTATCAAAATCACGTGAACAACCAATCACACATTTAGGACATGCCTTTGAACCGTATTGTCGCACAAATGTGATTTACTGTAAGAATTAATGTTGCGGGCAGATTTAGGCAAATGTTCCAAAAAGATCAAAGAAAATCGCCGTTTTGCAAATTTCGCAAAAGCTGTGCTGCATGGAAAATCTAAGACTGCATGCAAAAATTCATGTCCATACAACAAACAGTTTTGGAGAAGATTGACGCTTTCTGTGGGCAAGAATTTTCGAACGGACTATAGCTGAAAACCAGATCCAGGCATTCTCACAGGAAGCCCATACCAAACATTCTGCTGTGGTTTCTGTAGCAATGAGTTTTTACATGATGAAGGTGCCACCACCATGCATAGCTTCATATTAATTGCCGTGTGCGACTGACCTGAGGAGCAGTAGTCCAATTCTGTCAATGTCTCATCAGAGACCAACCCCCCTAGAACTACACGGGACGTAACATTTATTACTGGTTGTTACATTCTTGGGCCTAATCATGGATTCTGCAGTCAGAAAATTGAGAAAAACGCTATTTCAAATCAAACATTTAATATAACTCTTATTTTCAATTCGAATAATAAAAATATACTGTTGGTCTATTTTTATTTTATTTTTAATTTCACGTTTTGCAGGAAGGGGAGCATTATAATTTCTTTTTTTGTCAGTGTCTTGGGCCCTGCAAGGCCTTGATCCAACACTGCTTTTATGGAACAGAAAAGTTTGCTTTGTGTAATATAAAGTGCAGTCTTTGCCTACAGGTCTGCATCATTTTATCCGAAATTCTTCGGGACAGCATTGATTCGGAATCGGAATGTTTTCAGTTATTAAATGTCGCCAAATTGCGTTTGTAAAGTAGATCAAATCGCTCAAAATAGCAAATGTCGCCTAAAAATATGGCCGGAAATAGTCAAAAGTCGCTCAAATTGTCAACAGTCGCCCAACTTGTGATCATAAAGGAACCCAAAGAAACTTTCGATTTTCAGAAAATTTCGGTTTTCAGGTGTTCGATAAAAGGATATAAAACCGTACAAACAAACAAGCGTACTAAGGGTTAAGAGAAGACTTCTCAAGGTGTTTTCTCATAAGCGTTTTCATGGCGATGTGGATGCGGTCTGTCCTTGATATACTCGGTTCTGTTCCATCGTTGTCGCCTGTATCATTTACAGGAGGGTAGCACCAAGGCGTTCACGTGATGGTGTCGGCAGAGATTTATTTTCTATAATGAGGTTACCAGCCACATGTACAATCTTATTTTAGTCGCCTCTTGCGAAATGTTTGAGGAATCAGTAGCCCTATTACAGATAGTCATCGACTTACGATGTACGCTACTTTACTACGATTCGACTTACGACGGCCAAAAATTAAAATTTGTAATGGGGAAAATGTTTAAAAAATTGTTTCTTTCTTTTCTAGGTTTTCAACCAAAGCCATTTTATTTTTCATGTTCAAAGGGGCATTTATGGCTTGCGGGTGATGTAAACACGCTCACAGAAGAGTTTTACTACATTGAACTTTAAAAACATCGACTGGGTTTGATGATAAATTTCCATTGGGCGCGATATCACGTCATCAGATTTCATACATCAATCTCCATTGTTCATTTATGTTCTAAGTGTGTGTGCTTTTTCCCAGTCATGTCTAGTAAAAGCTATCTTGTTCAAGTGACTAATTTATGTGTGTGTGTGTGAGTGTGAGTGAGTGAGTGTGAGTGTGAGTGTGAGTGAGTGTGAGTGAGTGAGTGTGTGGGAGTGAGTGTGTGAGTGGGATGTGAGTGAGTGTGAGTGAGTGAGTGTGTGAGTGTGAGTGAGTGAGTGAATGAGTGTGAGTGAGTGTGAGTGAGTGAGTGTGAGAGTGAGAGTGAGTGAGTGTGAGTGTGTGAGTGTGAGTGAGTGTGTGTGTGAGTGAGTGAGTGTGAGTGAGTGAGAGTGAGTGTGTGAGTGTGTGTGAGTGAGTGTGAGTGAGTGTGACTGAGTGAGTGTGTGTGTGCGTGCGTGCGTGCGTTAATGTGTGTGTGTACTTTTTCCCAGTCATGTCTAGTAAAAGCTATCTTGTTCAAGTGACTAATTTATGTGTGTGAGTGTGAGTGAGTGAGTGTGTGTGTGAGTGAGTTTGAGTGAGTGAGTGAGTGAGTGTGTGTGTGAGAGTGTGAGTGAGTGTGAGTGAGTGAGTTGGTGTGTGTGCGTGCGTGCCTGCGTGTGTGTGTGTGCACAAAACTGTTACAGATTATTCTTAGTTTGTGTTTATGGCTGCTGTGTACCACATCTCGTACCTATATTTTTACATTAAACCTTTAACGGTATTTTCGTAAACGTTTTAGTACGGATAGAAGATGCATCTCAGAAGTGAACAGCCGAACAGCTCAGGCAAAAACAGCATTCTATAAAACGAAGAGTATTTTACGCAACAATTCTTTGTCAATGGAAGTAAGAAAGAGAATTCTTCAGTGTTAAATAGAACCACTCTTGATAATTGGGAGTGAGTCAAGGACAATTAGTAAACAAGTAGAGAAAGCACTAGAGATCATTGAGATGTGATGTGGTTTTACAGAAGAATGTTAAAAATACCATGGACATCCAAAAAGAGTAATGAGGATGTGCTGAAAGAGGCCAATGCGCAAAGGAAACTTATTTCACAAGTTAGAAAGAAGCAATCCACTTTTTTGGGGCATGTTATGAGAAGAGAAAAGCTGGAATATATCGTAACAACAGGTAAGATTGAAGGAAAAAGAGATAGAGGAAGACGAAGAGAGCAAATACTGGACAGTTTGACATTGGGAAACGGAAAGAGGTCAACAACAGAATTGATAAATTGTACTGGAGATAGGAAAATGTGGAAAGACGTGATCTCCTACGCCCCTAGGCATGGTACTTGAATAAGAAGATACAATGAAACTTAAGCTGAAGGTGATTCACTAAGTACATACTTTAAAAAAAAAGAAGGCTGGTCGAAGGAAATGAATACAGAATTTGGGGGGAAAAACAACACTTTTATAACATTGTGCACACTTCGCTTACCGTACATTATCCTCTAGGGTCAACACTCGCGAGTTCACGATGACTCCATCTCCTAACAAGTCATCGACCTCACAGTTACAAATCAAGAAGCCGGTGACGTCATACATTCCAGGGAAGGAAAAAAGAGAAAACCCCATAGAAAAAGTGTCCGGTTTCGCAATAACTTAATAAGTCTGTGCGGTAGACAGAATGCAACACTGCTCTAACACGTGTCAATATTTTTATTTTAATGGGGTGACTTCTCAGCTACGCCCACAGATGCTAAAATTAGCTTAGTAATAATATGGAAACACATTCATGCAAGTCTTTAGAACCAACCGCAACAGGGCAATGAACTCTGTAAAGAACAGGTGTTGGAGAAATTTGACAAACGCATTTGTGTTAAAGACACACACACACACACACACACACACACACACACACACACACACACACACACACACACACACACACACACACACACGCGCGCGCGCGCGCGCGCGCGCACACACACACACACACACACACACACACACGCACGCACGCACGCACACGCGCGCGCACACACACACGCACACACACACAAACACTCACACGCACACATATATACGAGTATATATATATATATGCTTAGGGTTTCAGTCACTTAATGATAGAAAGGTGGATTGGGATGAACAGTTTGACTGATTAATTTTTTTTAAAATGGGTATTGATGACGCACTGGTACATATATACAGGGCTGGCTCTTGTGGGATGTCGCCCAAAAGGTCAAAATTTAAAAAAAAAAATTAAATGTTAAAATATCGTTTGAGACAGGATGGTTTCGGAGTTTAAAGTACGAACTAGTTTTATGTTTACGTCTATTTCATTTCTTAAACACACGTGTTTCTGTTAATCCATAGCTATAATATAATTTGATTTTTTTTTTAAACAGCTCGCCGAGGGAACATCTACAATTCATCATAAGTGTATTATTACTTTTGTAAATTATTACAGTGAATATCGCTTGCGGAAATTACACAGTTGATATCCAGCTCAGTAGCATGAAATTGAGTCTCGTAATAGTACAATTCTGTAAAACAATGTTGGGAAGATAGGAGGGCGCCAAAATGAGACCTCCCACCGTATTGAATAACTCCTAGGGCCAGCTCTGTACACACACGTGCGCGCGCACACACACATACATACATATTGTCACAAAATGGTGCGATCATCCTCGATCTTTGTTTCAATCCGGCAATATCGGTACATTTGTGGTACTGATTTTATTGTGTGCTTTCTTTTGTCGCACTTTCTTTCTTTCTGTTTCTACTATGTGTGGCAGATATTATGTATTTTCCTTCTTACATACTTCTTGTCATGGAATATCCTAATCCACATATATAAATTATTAGGTAAATATAAAGCCTAACAAATAAAATTAATAAAGAGAAGAGCAATGGGAAAATGACAGTGCTGTCACAAAGAATGTACTCGAAATCCCCCTTGTTTTCTGCTTCGTCTGCAAATTGTAACGCTTTCACGTTGATAGTAAAGCTTACTGTATTATTACCCGCCTTCTTCAATGAAACGTGTGCTGTAATTCTTGGAAAAACATTGAGACGTACTGCGTAATGACCTAAATTAACCCTAACATTAATTATACTGCGTTACCAAAACGAACGAACAGATGGACTAAAGGGATAAAAAGAGAAGGGAGAGGCAGAAAGCCGAACACTAAACCCGCTTCGCGCGATACACAATTACTACCATCACGCGTGTAAGTCTACATGCACTAATTTTTTTTCAGACGGACAGTGATAAAATACACTACCCTTTCCCAGAGTTAGGTTTATAAATCATAACAGACTCTTATTAGAAAAGATAACATTAGATGGGTTTACGGTTGAAAACATAACAGTACCCAGACAGCACATCTTCCAAACAGGAGGTAGAAGAAATTGCATATTTTGAACGCAGCCACGTAGCTCCTTTAAATTAGTATTTTTGGGTTCCTTAGGGCTTGCTGACAAATAATATGTAAAACGTTACGCAAATAGTCCAGGAATTAATAAATTATACCCAAAATAAAATATTGGGGGTGCCTGACAGCATAAAATCATTTCTGCTCATAAAATTTTTTTTATAACGTGTTTGAAAAAACCTTACGTTACATAAATAGCCTACCATGTAAACTCCAAATTGATTGGAGCGCAACAAATGAAAGCCTAACCACGATTGGTCGGGCTATAAATACTATCTTGGTTGTTAGGGGAGACGGGAAAAGATAACATTTTTTCAAACACTTGTCGAAACGTGGCTCATTGGCCAGTCTCGCTGATATACACACTTGGGAGCGTTAGTTCGAGACCACTAATTCAAATAAGCTTGATAAAGCACAGTGCGTTGAAGCCAGCTCACATTTTTGCTAAAATAAAAGCCTGGAACATAGGCAGAACGGAATTTGTGCCAGTTTGTGCCAGAATTCATTGCTAATCAACGTATCTGTGTTTATTTCCATGAAATTGTGGGACAGTGGTCTTGATGGTACTGAGCAGCACCTGGTCAGAGCTTTGCTGAATCCAGAGTCGGACAGCATACTCCTTGGTCTTTTTAGCTATCAGTGAGGTGTCTCCAGAGCCCAGAGGAGAATTCGAGCAGAGGAGTCCTTTCCTGCCGCCATCACGCCAGATAAGCTAACTTGGCCAGCTGAGCTCAACATTATGTCCCCTCATCTTGAAATGACTTTATAAAAATAACATTCAGAGGGGAATTTAATTGTCTTAATATCAGGAACTGAGAACATCTCCAATACTAGTCCCAAAAGACAAACTATTGAAGTCATGATGACAAATACCAACAGAGCTTGAACAAAACAAAACCAGTATTACCTCATTTTACTACTACACAACTGACACACATAGAACATTTGTAATAATATATGTCACTACAATATTCATATTAAATACATTCTGTACATAACTTGTAATTTAAATTGATTGTGATTCCTGGTTCCCTTGTAGTTGAATCAGGACACATATTCATTCATGCCAGTAATGAATACATATTGTTATTTGAAAGTTATCAGTGACTTCTTTAAGATATTCTCATAGAGTGTTATATGTATGTGAGTGTCACAGTGTTGTTAAGAGTAGTGGATTAAATTAAATTGTTTATCTGTCTGTTGTTGTGACTTACACTTCACCATACACATACCCTAGACACATAACGTAGCATCACACTATTCCAGAATAATTCTGACTGAGATATATAGATATGTGGTAGCAAGTAAGGTTATCTATAATACACTACTCTTAATAGATATAGATACCTTCACAGCTGATCTCAGTCAGTACACTAAGTCCCCTATAAATATTTATAACATCCCACTTCACCACATATATTGGGGTCTCGCTCTTGGGATTTTGAATCTTTAACTATTAAAAATATTGGGGGTAATTCACTTCAGGGAATATAAGAATTAAAAGGTATCCTTGGGTGGAATTAAATAAGGTTGAGCTCACGGTGCCTGTGTTGTCCATTAGAGATTGAATTGTTGGTTAGACATTGTATAAATTTACCTGATAGACAATGGCGGACCTGGCCAAATTTCGATCTGCTGCGGTTCAGACTGCAAAAGAGTTAGGATTAGATGGGCAAGTTATGGTTGCCTATGTCACAACGGAATGTGACAAATTTATTGAACGCGAAGAAAGAAGGTTTGAAGCCGAAAGAAAGTTAGAGGCTGAAAGGGAAATTAAGAAGTTACAATTTGAAGCTGAGGCTGAGACTAAGAGGTTGCAAGCTGAGGCTGAGACTAAGAGGTTGCAGATTGAGGCTGACAAAGAGGCTAAGAAATTGGAGCAGAAAGAGAAGACAAAGATTAGCTGCAGAAAGGGAAGAGAAGAAATTAGCTGCAGAAAGAAGAAGAAGAATTAGCTGCAGAAAGGGAAGCAGAAGGAGAAAAGATTACAAAGGGAACATGAGTTACGACTAAGGGAGTTTGAGTTTCAAGGCCATGCTCCTGAAAATGGTGCCAGTCCCTTTGCCTCTGATGCTACGGTTACTCAAGGAGCCTCAACCTCAGCTATGAATTTTCATTTAGATCATTTTGTTGAGAAAGACGATGATATTGAGAGCTATATAAATAGGTATGAACTATTAGCTACCACGTATGGGTTAGAGAGAGAAAGGTGGAGCTTAAAGTTATCTCAGGGACTTCGTGGGGCAGCTTATGAAGTTTTTGCAAAAATGAGCAGAGGTGATCAGGAAAATTATGACATGCTAAAGCAGGCTCTTTTGTTAAGGTATGAAAAGAATGCAGAATTTTATAGGAAAAAATTTAGGAATGCTAAACTACTGTCAGGTGAAACCTATCACCAGTTCTCTGCACGAATAGAGACATACTTGGAGAAATGGACTTCTCTGGGGAAAACCCAAGATCTTAAGGAAATGGTCCTTATAGAGCAACTAAGAGAGTCCATGGCTCCAGACCTGAGAAAGTTTCTCATGGAACAAGGTGCAGAGAGGCTGGGTGAGTTGCTAAATGTTGCTGAAAGGTATCAAGCAGCTCAAGCAGAGGTAACAGGTAATAAAAAGAAACAGGTGGATAACTTTAGGGCACCACAGAACTTTAATAAATTTGATCCTAGGATCAAAATAAAGGTAAGCACCAATTTGATAGGCCACGGTATGAAAATAAAAATAAATTCCCACAATTCGATGAAAGGAAATATGATGAAAGAAAATCTTTCAACCAAGGAAAAAGGTGGTGTAAGAATTGTCAGATGGACAATCATGACACTGACCGTTGCAGAAGGAAACCTGTGTATATGGCAACCCTTCAGGTCAGGTCGACCTCAAGACAGGAGGAGGATATTATGTTAGATACCACTCCAGAAGAGATGAGGAAGGCACAGGCTGGGGATAAAACACTCAAGCCTTGTTTCAGAAAATTGTCAACTTGTCATACAACTCCAGGCAAGGGAGATTTTTACATGAAAAACAAGTTGATGTATAGGAAGACTGGAGCTAGATCCAATGGTCACGGACAGCTGGTTCTTCCAAAAAGATATAGGACAGACTTAATAAGGAGCCTACATGTGAAACCAGATGGGGACCATGAGAAGATAGGTACCATCATTCAAAAGGTGGCTCACAATTATTATTGGCCCAAAGCCAGATGGGACATTGAGAATTTTGTAGAAAGGTGTAGCATAGCACATGAGGGAACACCCACAAGTGGGAACATGGATCAGGACCTGGACACGCCACGGGGCAAAATTAGGCCTGATAATAAAAAGAAAAATAGATTTGATAAAGTGGACCAAATGGAATGGGAAGCCCCTTTTCACGGACAAGCTTCACTTAACTGTTTTACAATGGCCACTATGCGGAGAGTGCAAAAAGATGTCTTACCCCAGGATAAGCCGAAAATCCCTCAATCGGACTTAAACAAACTGGAGGAAGAGGATGTAGAGAGGAAATCTCTCATCAAGAATTTTAAGTGGGGAGAAAGCCCCAAAAGAAAAATTGGTAGCGGTCGTTTTGTGAATGATAATTCTGGGAGGAAAAATCATCACTATAAAGCTTCGAGTGGAAGAGACCATACCGGTGCATGGACAAATAGGTCCACACAATTAAAGGTCCATATGTAGCTTTGTTAAGAACGTGGACTGATGAAAAGGCAGAGGAAAACATTACATCTTCATACCAATATGTGAATGAGCTGACCACTCGGTTAAAAACTGGCTGGAAACTTGCCAATGAAAATTTGAAACAAGCCAGGAAGAAACATGCTGCCTATTATAACAGGAAGGCGAAAGACAGAAATTTGGCTGTGGGAGAGAAAGTACTGCTTCTTTTGCCCGGGAGTCAGAATAAGTTACAAATTGGATGGCAGGGTCCATATACAGTTCTAGAGAAGGTGTCTAGAACAAATTATAAGATAGATAAGAAGGGGAAAGAAAAAATCTATCATGTGAATCTCCTGAAGAAATATTTGGAAAGAGAACATCAGGAAGAGACACACTTGTTGACCTTGTCCATCGCCATGGAGATGAAAAAGGAACCACTTTCATCATTTGAATATCCATTACACCCCTGTGAGACAGCAGCACAGGTGAAAATCAGTACACATTTAACGAAAACTCAGAAAGAGAGAGTGCAACAGGTTCTAAATAATCATGCAGAGGTGTTAACAGACCGACCAGGGCATACAAACCTATTGGAATATGATATGAAACTAATAGACTCCACACCTGTCTGTATGAAACCATATTCGATTCCGTTTGCTAAGGAAAAAGCTTTGAAGGAAGAGATAGACTATCTGTTGAAGGAAGGAATTATTTCGCACAGTGAGTCTTCGTATAGTTCCGGTGTTGTACTCTTAAGGAAGCCCTCTGGAGAACATAGACTCTGTATAGATTACAGGAGACTGAATGCTATTACAGAAGGACAGGTGGATCCATTGCCGGATACAAATCAGCTGTTTGCCAGACTAAATAAAGCTAAATATTTCTCAAAAGTGGATCTGAGTAAAGGATACTATCAGATTCCAGTAAAGCCTGAGGTTAGACCATACCTAGCTTTTAGTACCTCAGAAGGACACTATGAGTTTAATAGATTGCCATTTGGATTGAAGAATGCGCCTAGTGTCTTCTCTAGAATGATGAGAAAATTATTGGATCCTCTGAATAATCCCTGTATAACAAATTTTATGGATGATATCCTTATAGCAACAGAAACATTTGAGGAACACATTGACTCTCTGAACATGCTGTTTGATCGACTTAGGGAGGCAAATTTAACAGCCCGACCAACCAAATGTTGCGTTGGATGTAAAGAATTGGAATTTTTGGGACACACAGTTTATCAGGGAAACATGACCCCTGACCCAAAGAATTTAGAGAAACTACAGAAAGCCCCGAGACCACAAACCAAGAAGGACGTGATATCCTTTGTCTCATTATGTGGTTTCTACCAGAAGTATATCAAAAACTTTAATTCCATATGTGCACCGTTAACTGAATTGACACGTAAAGGACTTCCAGATCGCATTACATGGACACCACAATGTGAAATGACTTACCAAGAATTGAAGGAAAAGCTCACAAGTAAACCCATTTTGAAATTACCTGACTTAAGTCAAGAATTCATAGTAAGGACGGATGCAAGTAATATTGGGTTAGGTGCAACTTTACTACAGAAATCAGATGCATTGGATGGGGAATTAAGCCCAGTGGCATATGCTAGCAGAAAGTTGAATAAAGCTGAAATCAACTACTCAACTAGCGAAAAAGAATGTCTTGCAGTAATATGGGCAATAAAGAAATTCAATATTTATCTATATGGGAAGGCATTTAAGTTGCAAACTGACCACAAACCTTTATCGTTTTTAGCACAGGCTAAGCATGAGAACTCTAGGTTACTCCGATGGTCTTTGCTTCTGGCTCCATATAATTTTAGCATTGAATATATATCTGGAAAAACCAATCTGGGAGCGGATTTTTTAAGCCGCCATCCGTGTGATGAGAATCACCGTAAACCCCAGAAATAATAATAAATTTCTCTATGTGTATATAGAATAAAGGACTGACATATAATGTCTGTTTTAAGAGGGGAGGTGTCATGAAATATTCTAATCCACATATATAAATTATTAGGTAAATATAAAGCCTAACAAATAAAATTAATAAAGAGAAGAGCAATGGTAAAATGACAGTGCTGTCACAAAGAATGTACTCGAAATCCCCCTTGTTTTCTGCTTCGTCTGCAAATTGTAACGCTTTCACGTTGATAGTAAAAGCTTACTGTATTATTACCCGCCTTCTTCAATGAAACGTGTGCTGCATTTCTAAGAAAAACATTGAGACGTACTGCGTAATGACCTAAATTAATCCTAACATTAATTATACTGCGTTACCAAAACGAACGAACAGATGGACAAAAGGATAAAAAGAGAAGGGAGAGGCAGAAAGCCGAACACTAAACACGCTTCGCGCGATACACAATTACTGCCATCACGCGTGTAGGTCTACATGCACTCCGTATTTTTCAGACGGACAGTGATAAAATACACTACCCGCTCCCAGAGTTATGTCTATAAATCATAACAAACTCTTATTAGAAAAGATAACATCAGATGGGTTTACGGTTGAAAACATAACAGTACCCAGACAGCACATCTTCGAAACAGGAGGCACAAGAAATTGCATATTTTGAACGCAGCCACTTAGCTCTTTTAAATTTGTATATTTGGGTTCCTTAGGGCTTGCTGACAAAGAATATGTAAAACGTTACGCAAATAGTCCAGGAATTAATAAATTATACCCAAAATAAAATATTGGGGGTGCCTGACAGCATAAAATCATTTCTGCTCATAAAATTTTTTTTATAACGTGTTTGAAAAAACCTTACGTTACAGAAATAGCCTACCATGTAAACTCCAAATTGATTGGAGCGCAACAAATGAAAGCCTAACCACGATTGGTCGGGCTATAAATACTATCTTGGTTGTTAGGGGAGACGGGAAAAGATAACATTTTTTCAAACACTTGTCGAAACGTGGCTCATTGGCCAGTCTCGCTGATATACACACTTGGGAGCGTTAGTTCGAGACCACTAATTCAAATAAGCTTGATAAAGCGACAGTACGTTGAAGCCAGCTCACATTTTGCTAAAATAAAAGCCTGGAACATAGGCAGAACGGAATTTGTGCCAGTTTGTGCCAGAATTCATTGCTAATCAACGTATCTGTGTTTATTTCCATGAAATTGTGGGACAGTGGTCTTGATGGTACTGAGCAGCATCTGGTCAGAGATTTGCTGAATCCAGAGTCGGACAGCATACTCCTTGGTCTTTTAGCTATCAGTGAGGTGTCTCCTGAGCCCAGAGGAGAATTCGAGCAGAGGAGTCCTTTCCTGCCGCCATCACGCCAGATAAGCGAATTGGCCAGCTGAGCTCAACATTATGTCCCCTCATCTTGAAATAACTTTATAAAAATTAACATTAAGAGGGGAATTTACTTGTCTTAAAATCAGGAACTGTGAACATCTCCAATACTGGTCCCTAAAGACAAACTATTGAAGTCATGATGACAAATACCAACAGAGCTTGAACAAAACAAAACCAGTATTACCTCATTTTACTACTACACAACTGACACACATAGAACATTTGTAATAATATATGTCACTACAATATTCATATTAAATACATTCTGTACATAACTTGTAATTTAAATTGATTGTGATTCCTGGTTCCCTTGTAGTTGAATCAGGACACATATTCATTCATGCCAGTAATGAATACATATTGTTATTTGAAAGTTACAGTGACTTCTTTAAGATATTCTCATAGAGTGTTATATGTATGTGAGTGTCACAGTGTTGTTAAGAGTAGTGGATTAAATTAAATTGTTTATCTGTCTGTTGTTGTGACTTACACTTCACCATACACATACCCTAGACACATAACGTAGCATCACACTATTCCAGAATAATTCTGACTGAGATATATAGATATGTGGTAGCAAGTAAGGTTATCTATAATACATTACTCTTAATAGATATAGATACCTTCACAGCTGATCTCAGTCAGTACACTAAGTTCCCTATAAATATTTATAACATCCCACTTCACCACACTTCTCAGGGATAAGTAGACATGTCTGGTTGTTATCCATTTCTCCCTGCGTTGCAAGGAGTGGCAGCGACCTAACCATGTTGGCTATCGTGGGCGCAGCGATATCAGTATACAGACTAACACGTAAATCACCTCAGCGCAGTGCTTAATCACTGATTAGACGCGGGTACGCGCATCGCCAAAGCTTGGACTACAGGGAGACAACTGATGGACAGACACAGATAAGAGATTACTTTCTGACAAAGTAATGGTTGTTACATTGGGAATACGTTGTTATATGAGGTTATCGACATGTTCGTAAGTTTGTACCCAATGACAAGCGGATGTGTACAACTCATTTTCAGAAAAGTAATGTTTGAAATTTTGCATTAGCTGAGTCATGCAAAAGATTTAAATCAGATTGGCCGATCCTTTGAGGCGCGTATAACAAATTTGATGAAAAGGCAGTGAATATAATCTGACCATTTTCTCAAGCTATTTAACTTGAGAAATCGCTCGCCAAGATACCAGAACTTGCTAGACTGAAGAACTAGAATTCAGAATTCCTTCTTAACATATCGGACACCTTTTATTGGAGAATTTTGGACGGACTTTCATAGCCCATGAAATCTCTTTCATATTAAATAAGGAAACCGGGACTGAGGAAACTGAAGGACCACGCACAAAGTCAGAGAGGGAACTTATTAAATTAACGACACCCCAGAAGCGTTTAAGAGGCCGATTCAAGTCTCTATTATTCATCTGAGCAAAACGTCTGTGAGCCAGGATTGGTTTAAGTTGTGATTTACATTTCATATTTTATTACTAACAAGTGAACAAATATATATATATATATATATATATATATATATATATATATATATATATATATATATATATATATATATATATATATATATATATATATATATATATATATATATATATATATATTAACATGGGAATTTTAATATGTGAAACTCGCTAGTGGATGTCAAAGTCATTTGTGGCTGGCAACCTCATCGTATAGAATGATGATTCATGAACCATGGGCTGGTTACTGCTTTATTGCCAGTTTCTGAAAAGAGAACTAAACGCATAAAGAGTCCCAGGTTCCATACGGAGCAGGGAGGAAAGAAATGATGTACATTGTAAGTTTAATACTTACATTTTCAAAGCAGTGTAAATGTCCATATAAACATATTCACTTTAAAATTAATGTAAGTTTTCAAGCTTTAAACCAGTGTAACTGTCTTTGGGATAATATTCATTTTAAAGTTAATGGAAGTTTCAAACTTTTCAATCAGTGTAAATATAAATGAAAACATATTCAATTTATATTGTGAACACTTTTCAATCAGTGGAGATGTATTTGTAAACAGACTCTATCTGTATTATTAACCTTTTCATTTAAATGTCATGTAAAGCTAAAGCTATTCTATTAAATGTAAAGGAAGTTTTATCCCGAGGGATTAACTTTAATTCTCATCGAGGGAAAAGTCTGAGTTAATTGAGATGGTGGTATGGGAAGATAGGAACCCATAACTATGGGTTGAAAATCGTCATACTCAGAAGAGCTTTTCGTTCTATTCTTTTACCATAGTTATTGGTGGTACCAGCAGAAAGTACTATCTCTGGAACAAAAAGGGACCAGTGGCCTAAGCTTCAAGACGAAGGAACCACTTAGTAGACTCTCCTTGACATTTCTGGGAAACGACCTACACCGACAACCTTGACCAGGGACGAGCGCGAGCAGTGTGAAAAGAACCAACCCATATGAAGGAGCAGAACCGTCATTGGCAGCTAAGTTCAAATCTATGCTGCCACTTGAACTTCTTGTAACATTTCACAATCCATAACGACCGTGATGATAACTTTTCTGGATCCATAACTATTCAAATCATTTTCCAACTGTTAAAACCTAAAGTGATTATTAAATTTTGTTATTTATACAAATTTAACTTTGATTTAATCATTTTTAAAGTTACTGCATGTTTGTCTCAGTCAATTTACTACACACGATCTAAACAGAGCTATACTAGAATAATAGAATTCCACTGAGTAAATCAGGGGTGGGGGCTTGAACGAGCTGAAAGTAATAAGTGCTTAAATCCTTCACAAAAGTGTCGGCAGAATTACAGAGTTAACATACTCAGCCAAAGCAGAATTGTTCTCGTTTATTCTGAATATCTTGTGAAGACTCCCTGGAGAAAGAAGCGTTTTGTTTCTTCTATTTACATATCGGCCAAAAGTAATCTTGTGCGAAGGTAGGCACCTTTGAAGCCCATATTAGATACTCTTGAGTTTTGACCACTGTTGGACCACTACTGCGAAGCAGGGGAGGCAATACCGTCATATATATATATATATATATATATATATATAATATATATATATATATATACTGCTCAAAAAAAGTTAAAGGCCACTTTCAATTTTTAGGTCATTTCAACTAAGCTGTTTTTTTTTAAAACCTGAACACTCAGTCAAAGAAGTTTTGCTGCATTTTGTTGCATGCTTAAACAATGTTTGTTAATCTGACAATAAATCAAATCTGTGTTACGTGTGTGTACCTCCAAGGTCAATCAAATGCACGTGGTGGAAAGGGAAATAATGTATGTTTGAAAATGCTTCCTATGGCAAAGCCTGTTGATAACATTGCTAAAATTTGCTTTTCACGTGCAAGTTGTGACTAAAGTGAACAAATTTTACCCACTTTTCGGAAGGAACGGGCAATGGGTATGTTTGTATATATATATATATTCAAAACCCTCCACTCCCAAAGGAGCATAGGCCTTCAACAAACACATGCCAAGTCCTCCTGTCACGTGCCATCATCTCAAGTTCTTTCCATGTTCTCCTCATCATTTTCACCTCTGTTTCTAACTCTCTTCTCCATGTACTTCTTGGTCTTCCTCTGCCTCTCTTGCCCTGGGGGTTCCAGAACAAGGACTGTCTTGTAATGCTATCAACAGGTTTCCTCAGTGTGTGTCCTATCCATCGCCATCGTCTTCTTCTCATTTCTTGTTCCACTGGCACTTGTCTAGTTCTTGTCATCAGTTCCACGTTGGTAACCTTGTCATACCATTTTAATCCCTCTATTCTACGCAAGCACCCATTTATGAAAGTCTGTAGCTTTTTGGTTGTTGTCTTTGTTGTTCTCCATGTCTCTGAGCCATACAATAGGACTGACTTCACATTTGAGTTGAAGGTTCTTATTTTCGTGTTGGATCCTATTTCTCTTGATCTCCATATATTTCTGTAGTGGTGTTGATGGTATTGTATGATGGTGTTATTACTACATGTAACTTGTATGAGGCCAGCTGTGAAGGCTCCTGAGATAAAATGTAGTTGAGAATTATCAGAAGGCCTTTCTTGCTACCACTACGACCTCACACTTAATTTTTTTTCCTTAATGAATGTGGCTACGTAAAGTGTCTAGGGTAATGATGTGTAATGTGGTGTGTTAGTTATAAATACACCCACAGACATTTAAGAAGACTAATAAGATTAACAAGTGTTAAAATACACTGAACTAACTCACGTGTATAAAGTTTTTGATATAATTATATTACATTTATTGGTTCTGGATCAAGTTTTATGTGACCAGAACTTGTTTTAAAAGAAGGATTGAAAATTTATGAAAAAAAATGCATGGAATGTTACATAATAAATGCAAGAGCGTACCTATTTAAGTACTAGACTAGTTAGTTTTATTAAAAAAAGTTCGAGTAGTCATCTCTTTGGGAGGATATTTACTGTTTGTGCTGTTGGGGTGGCCTCATCACACCTGTCTATATTGACTACACAATGTCCAGAAAATGGTGGGAATTTTTACGGGGATATTAGTCACTACCAATAGTTGGTGAATGTCCAGCAGACCAGAGGCTCACTCATCTTTTTGTAGCTCTGGTGCTGAAAACTTGCGGTCCCACCTCTCCGTGCTGGCGGGCAATAATGGTGGTCTCTGTCACAAGAACTGCACAGATACACTCGAGTAAAGTCACCCACCGAATAGACTCTGCTTTGTTGTCGATAGAAACTCACAGCTCTGCAATCAAAGTATGGGCTATGTGTCAAAATCTATTCTATACCCACGTCTGGACACCACACTGACACAACAACCACATCATACAGACAGGTCAGATCTCTCTGACCAAACAGCACAGTTACCATGGTGGGTTTACATCAGATAGATCCTCCCAGACTATAGATTCTGAAAAATATTTATTAGTTGTCGGCCCTAAAAGAAGATAGGTAATCTGTTTCAACGCTTGATATATCTTGCATAATCCTTGCTGTAGTTTATGTACCTTGTTGGTCCCTAGACCCTGACTTGGGCGGGGGGTCTAGAGCAAATCCCTACTTGTTTGTAAGGCTAGATTTTGATATGGCAGTATCAAATCACTCGAACATGAAACAATATTCAAAATATATAAAGAAATAATTTCAATCTTACCAGATTATGAATACATAACACAGAATTGCTAGCAAAACTCAGCTGAGCTGCTGGCTATAGTATGGCGTCCCTAAATTTATTCACTGTCTTTCATATGGGAAAACACCACACTTTAAAATCTGTGTCTAACACTGAACAATTATTGAAGAATGACCCCACTTTCGCGTCTGAGCGCTAATGATATGATTGTCTGTGGCCAATCACTGCCTAGTTGTACTTTAAATTTCAAATTTCTACACTAAAGTCATTTCAGTCATGCTTCAGTCAAGTATGGATGGTTATCTGTTAGTCTGTCCGTCTCTACTTGTGTTTCTAAAAAAAATGTGCTTGATTTTTGAAGCAACCTTTCTCTCCCCTTAAAATTTTGTCGTAAAAAGTTATATTTAGACACAGCTACCGCTCAAAAACCCTCTCCTCCATAATAAGTAACTTTGAACACCTGCGTCCCCAAGGTCGTGTTTTGTGTGCAAATAACGACACTTTTTATTCAAGGCAGTCTGTCGATGATGTAAACTACACTGTCTTTTGTCATTATCTTCAATATTATCTATCCGTTTGTAAAATTAAGATCATATTATTTCACTGCTCAGAATAGGCCATCCGGCCAGCTAATTTTTATATTCCTAACATTAATATTAAGAAAAATTACTTTTTAAATTTTTGTAATTTTCCTACCATCCGCGTTCTGCCGCTCAATTCAAATCAAAATCTTAGTATCGCAAAAGCGTCCATTCCGTACCTCGTGTCAATTTGGGGGACGTGAATTTTTTACTTTCCTCCATCCCCCCCAATTGCGTCTCCTTAGCCTTGCTACGCAATCTTTCCAGTCATATTTTTTCCTTTTTGATCCTCCGTTCCCCTCCTGTCTAGCAAGTCAATTTTTATGGAGGGTGATGACCCGCGGTCTGGGCGATCATGTACTATCAGCAGCCTACGCATTATGTTTTTATCCTTACATGTTATCTTTGGGGGTATTTTACCGTTGTATCTCTGTCAATTTCACTACACATCTCCCCACTTGAAAACATGCCTATGGCAAGTTCCAAAACCAGCGATACACATAGGTAAAATTACTCCTCACGTCTGCCACTACTCTAATTTTGATCACAGGGGTGCCGACTGAGGAAATCTGCACCGACATTCAATTTGCCTGGGATATATTGGATACTGAACTGATAAGGTTGAAGCAATAAAGACCACCTCAGCAATCTTGCGTTTTCATGCTTAGCCTGAGACAAGAACACGAGAGGCTGATGATCCGTCTCCACCACAAAAGTCCTACCATACAGATAGATTTGAAACTTCTTTATTGCCCAGATTAATGCTAAACATTCTTTTTCGCTTGTGGAGTATCCTTGTTCCGCCTTATTCAATTTGCGGCTTGCATAAGCGACTGGTTTAAGTTCCCCATCAGGTGAAGATGATCTTTGCAACAAAGCCCCTCCTAGTCCTACATTACTTGCATCGGTTCTTAAGACAAAGTCCTGTGTCAAATCAGGCAGTTTGAGAATAGGCTTGCTAGTGAGTTTTTCCTTTAACTCTTGGAACGCTAGTTCACATTGTGCAGTCCAAATAATTTTATCTGGAAGTCCCTTGCGAGTCAGATCAGTCAGAGGAGCACAAATAGCGTTAAAATTTTTGATGTATTTCTGATAAAATCCGCATAACGACACAAATGATCGCACGTCCTTTTTTGTTTGCGGCCTAGGTGCTCTCTGCAGTTTTTCCAAGTTCTTAGGATCAGGGGTCATATTACCCTGATATACAGTGTGTCCCAAGAATTCCAACTCTTTGCATCCAATACAACATTTTGTTGGCCTAGCGGTTAAGTTCGCCTCCCGAAGTCTATCAAACAACATCTCCAGAGCTTCAATGTGTTCTTCAAATGTCTCTGTGGCGACGAGAATATCATCCATGAAATTTGTGATACATGGGTTATTCAGGGGGTCCAACAATTTTCGCATCATCCTTGAAAACACACTCGGAGCATTTTTCAGTCCGAATGGTAGCATATTGAATTCATAATGTCCATCCGAAGTGCTAAAAGCCAAATAAGGTCTCACTTCAGGCTTCACTGGGATCTGGTAATAGCCTTTACTAAGATCCACCTTTGAAAAGTATTTTGCCTTGTTCAGTCTGGCAAATAACTGTTTTGTGTCTGGTAATGGATCCACTTGTCCTTCTGTGACAGCATTCAGTTTCCTGTAATCTATGCACAGTCTGTGTTCCCCAGACGGTTTCCTCAACAAAACGACACTAGAACTAAAAGATGATTCACTGTGCGAAATAATCCCCTCCTTCAATAAATAATCTATTTCTTCCTTTAATGCCTTCTCCTTCGCGAACGGAATAGAATAGGCTCTCATACAGATTGGGTTTGAGTCTACCAGTTTCATGTCATACTGTAGCAAATTTGTATGGCCTGGTTTATCTGTTAATACATCTGTATGTTCCTCCAGAACCTTTTGAACTCTCTCCCTCTGGTTTTTAGTCAGGTGCTTACTGACTTTTACCTGTGCTGCTGTTTCACAAGGATGTAATGGGTATTCATGTGAGGTGAGTGGTTCCTTTTGCATCTGGGTTGCAATAGCTAAGGTCAATAAGGGGGTGCTTTCCTGGAGTGGTCTGTCCAGATACTTCTTTAACAGGTTTACATGATAAACTTTTTCCTTCCCCTTTTTGTCAATTTTATAGTTTGTTCTAGACACCTTCTCTAGAACCGTATATGGACCTTGCCAACCAATTTGTAATTTATTCTGGCTTCCGGGTAGTAAAAGCAGCACCTTCTCTCCGACTGCCAGTTCCCTGTCCTTTGCCTTCCTATTAAAATATGCTGCATGTTTCTTCCTGGCTTGTTTCAAATTATCATTTGCCAGTTTCCATCCAGCTTTCAAACGAGTGGTCAGTTCGTTCACGTATTGATACGATGAGGTAACAGTCTCTTCCGCCTTCTCATCTGTCCAGGTCCTTAATAGAGTTACATCTGGATCTTTAATTTACCATACTTATTTTTCATGGAACCCATCGGGTCCCGTCCCTTAGAAGCTCTATAATGAGGACTTTTCTTCCTAGAATCATCACTCACAAATCGACCACTACCAATTTTTCTCTGGGGTTTGTCTCCCCACTTAAGATTGTTTATGAGAGATCTTCGCTCTCTTGTCTGTTCTTCCAGTTTATATAAGTCTGACCGAGGGATTGTCATCTTATCCTGGGTAAAATTTCTTCTTTGTACTCTTCGCATAGTAGCCATGTTAATCCATTCAAGTGAAGACTGGGTGTGAAAAGGGGGCTCCCATTCCACTTTGTCTACCCGAGTATAATTAGTTTTCCTTTCAGGCCTAAAGTTGCCCCGTGGCGTTTCTAGGTCCTGCACATATTTTCCCTTTGTGGGTGTTCCCTCATGAAATACGCCACATGCTTCTACAAAGTTTCCAACATCGACATTTACGTCGGGCCAATAGTATTTTCGAGCAATCTTTTGGCAGATGATACCGACTTTCTCATGGTCACCATCTGTTCCAACATGTAAGCTCCTTATTAAGTTTGCCCTATATATCTTGGGAAGAACTAACTGTCCGTGACCAGTGGATCTAGTTCCTGTCTTCCTGTATAAGAGTTTGTTCTTCATGAAATATTCCCCCTTGCTCGGAGGTGTGTGGCATTTGGGCAATTTTTTAAAACATGGCTTGAGTGTCCTATCCTCAGCCTGCGCCTTCCTCATCTCCTCTGGATGAGCATTTATAGGTTCACCTTCTTCCTCCTTCTTCTGTGACCTGGTCTGCACTGTCGCCATGATCACAGGTTTCTCGGGATTCCCCAAGAAGACGTATCTACACCCCAATATCAGAGGGTAGATTGGTTCATCTATCACTGCTGCTCTGATTTCTCCTTCCACATAGCGAGTTTTCACCGTTATCCTTGCGATGGGAAGTGTCATGAGTGGTATGTCCTTAGTCGCCCCTTGTATTTCCACTGTTTCTGTGGTATACTGACTTGGGTCCACTAGGCTAGACTTCACAACTGAATCATAATCCAAACCTGTATCATAAAGGCACCTTATGGTGACCCCATTACAAATAACATCCTCACAAACTGGGGGGTGATAAGGTTCCTGTTGTCCCTTAGGATTAACCTTTAATCTTTGCGTCCCCGACTTCATTGCAGCAATGTTTGAAGGTTTCCTTCTACAAAATTCGGTGTTATGGTTATCCTTCTTGCACCATTTGCACCATCTTTTTCCTTGGTTCAACGGTTTTCTTTCATTGAACTTTTGGTCATTGAACTGTGAGTTTCTGTCGCGATAGTCATTTCTTGGCCGCTCAAAATTTGTCCTACCCTTATTTCCCTGCTCTCTATTATCAAATTTATTAAATTGCTGTGGAGCTTTAAAATTGTCTATGTGCTTCTTCTTAGCACCACTTACCTCTGCCTGAGCTGCCTGATACCTCTCAGCAACATTTAAAATTTCCCCCAACTTCTCTGCACCTTGTTCCATGAGAAATTTTCTCATGTCTGGAGCCATGGACTCTCTCAATTGCTCAATCATGATCATTTCTTTAAGATCTTGGGTCTTCCCCAGAGCCGTCCATTTCTCCAAATAGGTTTCTATTCTGGCAGAAAATTGGTGGTATGTCTCCCCAGACAACAGTTTGGCATTTCTAAATTTCTTACGATAAAATTCACCATTCTTTTCGTACCTTAATAACAAAGCCTGCTTTAACATGTCATAATTGTCTTGGTCTTCCCTGTTCATTTTGGCAAATACTTCATAAGAAGCACCCCTCAATCCCTGTGATAGTTTTAAACTCCACCTCTCTCTCTCTAACCCATATGTAGTAGCTAATAACTCAAAACGTCCTAGGTACCCCTCTATGTCATCGTCTTTCTCAACAAAATGGTCTAAATGAAACCCCATAGCTGAGTTTGAGGCTCCCAGACTGGGCGTAGCATCTGAGGCAAAAGGGCTGGCACCATTTTCAGGAGCCTGGCCTTGTAATTCCAGCTCCCTTAGTCGTAATTCGTGCTCCCTCTGCAACCTTCTATCTTCTGCCTCCCTTTCGGCAGTCAACCTTTTTTCCTCTGCCTCCCTTTGCTGTCGTTTTTCTTCTGCCTCAATCTGCAGCCTCTTAATTCTCTATCAGCCTCTAACCTCTTCTCTTCAGCTAACCTCCTTTCTTCCCGTTCAATATATTTATCACATTCAGCCGTTACGTATTGAATTAAAATTTGACCATCCATTCCCATCTCCTTCGCCGTGAGCACAGCAGCTGATCGGAACTTTGCTAGCTCAGCTATACTTTTCAGACAATATAATAATATACAAGCTAAATCTCTAACCAGTAAATACACTAAGTAATTCTTATGACTATAATCTAACTAACCAGTTAACTAATTAATTATTACTGGCTGTGAAGATTCACCAACTTTTATCTGCAGGGACACTTTTAATTTTAAAGGAAATTTTACAATTTATTTCCCTACTTTTATTTCTCCCACCAGGAGATCTTAATATTTATATTGGCTAATTATCCCTGGACAAGACCCCAATTTATGTAGTGGTGTTGATGGTATTGTATGATGGTGTTATTACTACATGTAACTTGTATGAGGCCAGCTGTGAAGGCTCCTGAGATAAAATGTAGTTGAGAATTATCAGAAGGCCTTTCTTGCTACCACTACGACCTCACACTTAATTTTTTTTCCTTAATGAATGTGGCTACGTAAAGTGTCTAGGGTAATGATGTGTAATGTGGTGTGTTAGTTATAAATACACCCACAGACATTTAAGAAGACTAATAAGATTAACAAGTGTTAAAATACACTGAACTAACTCACGTGTATAAAGTTTTTGATATAATTATATTACATTTATTGGTTCTGGATCAAGTTTTATGTGACCAGAACTTGTTTTAAAAGAAGGATTGAAAATTTATGAAAAAAAATGCATGGAATGTTACATAATAAATGCAAGAGCGTACCTATTTAAGTACTAGACTAGTTAGTTTTATTAAAAAAAGTTCGAGTAGTCATCTCTTTGGGAGGATATTTACTGTTTGTGCTGTTGGGGTGGCCTCATCACACCTGTCTATATTGACTACACAATGTCCAGAAAATGGTGGGAATTTTTACGGGGATATTAGTCACTACCAATAGTTGGTGAATGTCCAGCAGACCAGAGGCTCACTCATCTTTTTGTAGCTCTGGTGCTGGCGGACAATAATGGTGGTCTCTGTCACAAGAACTGCACAGATACACTCGAGTAAAGTCACCCACCGAATAGACTCTGCTTTGTTGTCGATAGAAACTCACAGCTCTGCAATCAAAGTATGGGCTATGTGTCAAAATCTATTCTATACCCACGTCTGGACACCACACTGACACAACAACCACATCATACAGACAGGTCAGATCTCTCTGACCAAACAGCACAGTTACCATGGTGGGTTTACATCAGATAGATCCTCCCAGACTATAGATTCTGAAAAATATTTATTAGTTGTCGGCCCTAAAAGAAGATAGGTAATCTGTTTCAACGCTTGATATATCTTGCATAATCCTTGCTGTAGTTTATGTACCTTGTTGGTCCCTAGACCCTGACTTGGGCGGGGGGTCTAGAGCAACTCCCTACTTGTTTGTAAGGCTAGATTTTGATATGGCAGTATCAAATCACTCGAACATGAAACAATATTCAAAATATATAAAGAAATAATTTCAATCTTACCAGATTATGAATACATAACACAGAATTGCTAGCAAAACTCAGCTGAGCTGCTGGCTATAGTATGGCGTCCCTAAATTTATTCACTGTCTTTCATATGGGAAAACACCACACTTTAAAATCTGTGTCTAACACTGAACAATTATTGAAGAATGACCCCACTTTCGCGTCTGAGCGCTAATGATATGATTGTCTGTGGCCAATCACTGCCTAGTTGTACTTTAAATTTCAAATTTCTACACTAAAGTCATTTCAGTCATGCTTCAGTCAAGTATGGATGGTTATCTGTTAGTCTGTCCGTCTCTACTTGTGTTTCTAAAAAAAATGTGCTTGATTTTTGAAGCAACCTTTCTCTCCCCTTAAAATTTTGTCGTAAAAAGTTATATTTAGACACAGCTACCGCTCAAAAACCCTCTCCTCCATAATAAGTAACTTTGAACACCTGCGTCCCCAAGGTCGTGTTTTGTGTGCAAATAACGACACTTTTTATTCAAGGCAGTCTGTCGATGATGTAAACTACACTGTCTTTTGTCATTATCTTCAATATTATCTATCCGTTTGTAAAATTAAGATCATATTATTTCACTGCTCAGAATAGGCCATCCGGCCAGCTAATTTTTATATTCCTAACATTAATATTAAGAAAAATTACTTTTTAAATTTTTGTAATTTTCCTACCATCCGCGTTCTGCCGCTCAATTCAAATCAAAATCTTAGTATCGCAAAAGCGTCCATTCCGTACCTCGTGTCAATTTGGGGGACGTGAATTTTTTACTTTCCTCCATCCCCCCCAATTGCGTCTCCTTAGCCTTGCTACGCAATCTTTCCAGTCATATTTTTTCCTTTTTGATCCTCCGTTCCCCTCCTGTCTAGCAAGGCAAAATTTATAGAGGATGATGACCCGCGGTCTAGGCGATCATGTACATCAGCAGCTTACGCATTATGTTTTTTATCCTTAAATGTTATCTTTGGAGTATTTTACCGTTGTATCTCGGTCAATTTCACTACAATTTCCCAGTGCAATGAAAGCTCCTCTTGCCTTTTGTATTCTTATTTTGATATCGCTGTCTGTCCCTCCAACTTTGTCTATATTACTGCCAAGATATGTGTATGATTCTACATCTTGTATTGGTGTTTCTTCAAGTTCAACCCTGTTATCATTACCTGCATTTATTCGCATTATTTTTGTCTTTTCCCTGTGTATTTTCAGACCCAATTGCTGTGACCTCTCATCGAGTGTTTTCAATTTGTCCTGCATCTGATTACGGCTATGGGACAGAAGAGCCAAGTCATCAGCAAAATCCAGATCATCCAACTGCTTATTCAGAGTCCACTGGATTCCATTTCTGTTGTGTGTTGCCGATGATCTCATAACCCAATCTATTGCCAGCGAGAAAAGAAATGGAGACAAGAGGCATCCCTGTCGCACTCCTGTTCTTATCCCAAACGGTTCTGTAAGCTGTCCTTCGTGAAGAACTCTGCATGTCATGTCTTCATATGTTTTCTTTATTAAATTAATGATCTTCAGGGGAACTCCATAATGCCTCAACAATTTCCAAAGTGATTCTCTGTCTACACTGTCAAATGCCTTTTCGTAGTCCACAAATCCGATGTATAGTGGTGAATTCCATTCCAGACTTTGTTCAACTATTATTCTCAAAGTGGCTATCTGGTCTGTACATGATCTGTTTTGTCGAAAACCTGCTTGTTCATCTCTCAGTTTCTTGTCTATGGACTCTTTTAATCTCTCAAGGATAATTCTGTTTAATACTTTTCCTGGCACTGATAGTAACATTATTCCTCTATAATTTGTGCACTCTTGTAAATTTCCCTTCTTAGGCAACTTAACCAGATATCCTTCCTTCCATTCTGCTGGTATCTCTTCCTTTTCCCAGACTTTACCAAGTAATTTATATAACATCTCTGTAGCCGTGTCGATATCTGCTTTGATGGCCTCTGCTGGAATGCCATCAGGTCCAGACGCTTTTCCATCTCTTAGAAGCTTTATGGCTTTCTTTATTTCTTCCTTCGTTGGTCTTTCACCGTTAATTTGTAGCTCTTCTTCTGCTGGCTGGATGTCCGGCGGGTTTTGTGGAGCTGGTCTATTGAGAAGGTCCCCAAAATATTCTGTCCACCTCTTCATTTGCTCTTGTATATTGCTGAGCAGTTTCCCATTCTTGTCTTTCATGAGGCAATTTGTTTGCTTGTATGTCCCTGTTAGCTTCTTTGTGCTGCTATACAGTTCTCTCATATTTCCTTTGGCTGCAGCATCTTCTGCCTCTCTTGCCAACTCCTCAATATACTTCCTCTTGTCTCTTTTGATACTTCTTTTTACTTCTTTGTTTGCTTCTGTGTACACTTCTTGAGCCTTGGCTTTGGAACTTCTGGTTTTGCTTGTGTTTAAATCTGCTTTCTTGTTTTTTCTGTCTTTTATCTTATTGATGGTTTCTGTTGTTATCCATGCTTTTTGTTGTCTTTCCCTTTTCCCCAGTATTTCTTCACATGTCTCCTTCCATACAGTTTTGACCTGCTGCCAATAGTCTTCTGTATTCTCTACATCTTCCAGCTGTTGGAGCACTTGGAATTTGTTGGATACTGTGACCGCAAATTTGTCTCTTGTTTCTTGATTTCTTAGCTGTCCTACATTATACTGTTGTCTATAATTTTGCATTGTTGCATATCTCTTGAGTTTCATTTTTACTTTGGCTATCAGAAGATGGTGATCTGATGCCACATCTGCTCCTGTATATACCTTTATATCCTGCAATGATGATCTAAACTTCTTGTTTATGCATATATGATCAATCTGATTTTCTGTTCTATGGTCTGGTGATATCCATGTTGCCTTGTGTATTCTCTTATGTGGAAACATGCTTCCTCCTATAGCCAGTTGATTTGAAGCACAGAAGTTTGCGAATAGTTCTCCATTTTCATTCATTACTCCTAGCCCATGTTTTCCCATGACTTCTTCAAATCCGGTATTGACTGTACCTATCTTTGCATTCATGTCACCCATCAAAATTGTGATGTCTCTTCTTTTTACTTTATCCATAATTTCCTGTAGTTTAGTATAAAATGCTTCTTTCACAGACTCTTCTTTGTCATTAGTTGGTGTCCATATTTGTTGAAGTTTTTTGTGGTTTAAATTTTTTTACAGGATGGGGTAACCGGTCCCATGCCCAACCCTCCTTAGTCACTTTCTACGACATGCTTGGCAGGGGACAGTGTTACTATTCTTTGCTCCCCTTTCGGGCCCCGGTAACGGTATTTATATATTTATATATTTATATTTATATTTATATATATATTTATATATATTTATATATATCTTTATAAGCAGATAGTCAGATGTGCAAAATATTTCGACCAATAGATATTCAAAGACAGCTAGACAGACAAACAGACGGACGAGCGTATGTGCAGATAAATAAATAGATAGATAGATAGATAGATAGATAGATAGATAGATAGATAGATAGATAGATAGATAGATAGATAGATAGATAGATAGATAGATAGATAGATAGATAGATAGATAGATAGATAGATAGATAGATAGATAGATAGATAGATATAATATTCGCAGTTGACGAAAAATATAAATTATATTAAACCGGCGTTGCCTGATGTAATACGGTATTTTACTGTACTTTGCTAACCCCAGATAAGAAGTAACATATATCATTCACAAAACGTTTGCGTCAGTAAATTATGTAAGCTGGGACGCACTGGTAATAAACTATAAGAGTCAAAGATTGCAGAAAGAAGAAAAATGTGATATTGGGACTTCTTCGTCGTGTGCTCGCAGATAATTTTATTTAATTTTGTGTGTGTGTGCAGGTTTTGCCTTCTTGTTGCGAGACACGTTTCTTTCAACCTAGACTTAAGTCGTTTGGTTATATCAGAGCGCAATTTGCCATTCAAAAGTAAGTGAACTCTGTTAACTGAAGCCATGTGTAATAAAATCTAAGTCCTGAAAATAACTACTAGCATCTATCAGCTAGCATGAAAAAGCCCTGAACGGACTGTTAGCCCGATCAGCGGACATAGATACTAAGCCCTGAAAAGGACTAACATTATCCATCTGCTTGCCTGAAGCCCCCTTTTTTTAAACTTATGTTTGCATATCGCCCTTATGATACCATGTACAACATGTTGTTTATAATTTGGGTAGATTTTGCGATTCCTGTCTTATAAGCTAAGTTGATATTAGTCCTAAAAAGGACTAGTCCTGAAAAGGACCCTTAGCAACTGCTGTCTGACGTCATTTGCCTATTGTGGCCTTTTCATTCCTTGTTGGAACTTGCTTTGTTCTGTCTGTGCTTATTTGTGTTGTTTCCCTGTTGTGTCGTCTTTCCTATCTCTATATGTTGTAAGGCTTTGTAGGTGATTGTAGGTAGAAGGTCCTCTAGTATTTCCTTCAGTGACTTTTTCGTTTTGCTGCTGATTGTATCTCTCTGTTATTCTGCTTGCAATGTCAGTGATGATGTCTTTCTACTTCAGTTCTTTTAAGGATCTCTTTAGTTTCGTATTTTAATTCCGCCAACTTTGCAACGTCGTCTTGTATTTGTTGCTGTACTAGTTTCATATCGAGTAACACTTGTGCACTTTCCACGTTACCCGGGTTTTCATCGCTTCCGACATTTGAGGTTCTGTTGTTTTCTGGCTGACGGTTTTCTCTTTCTTTGTGTAGTTCTTTTTTCAGATCTCTCACCTCTGACCTAAGCTGTCTGACTTGTTCACATAGGCTGTCTTCGCGTTTATTACACAGTCTGCTTGCCGCCACTCTGTGCTTTGTCTCTTGGTGCGAAACTCCCTTACCAATGGACACTGCAAGTATTTGCCTTGTTTGCTGGTATTTGGGACACCCACGGTATCTTGCTCCGTGATTTTCGAGGCAGTTGGCACATTTTCTATTGTTGTTTGGTGCCTGGTAATTGTGGTCCTTTTTTGCCTTAGGGCAGTCTTTGTATTCGTGGCTGCCCGCACAGTATCTGCAGACCGCCTCTTTTCTACACGTGTTCTTAGTGTGTGTTAATCCCTGGCACTTCGAACACTGCATCACTTTAGGTATGTAGGCATGCGTTCTTCGGGGTCTATTCTGAATACTGACACTTTCCGGAACTGTTTTACCTTGTGGTGTCACTATTATCAATCTGGTGTCTTCTTTGCTCTAGGATTGTAACCTCTCGGCGTTCGTGATCTTGGCTAGAGGATTCTCGGCCTGAATGCATCTAAGGACCTCTGCGTCTGACAAGCTGGTGGCGTTCCCTTTGATCACTATTTTCTTGCTATCTATGTGGATTTCTGCTAGGATTTTGATTTGATGAGGTAGCTGAAATTCTTTAGGTCCGGAGACAAGAACAGCGATCAGCGATTTAGTCTTTTCCGTAGTATTCAGGGCCAGTATCACTCCCTGTTGGTGCCTTCTGATACTTATTATGCCTCTTTTTCCTACTATACCCTCCAGGATGTTGATTACTTTGTTGTCCGGGAGTGTCGTAGATTTTTGATAGGAAAATTAAGACTTGGGTTGGTCCCTTCTGAATAGATTAGAATAAGTGATAGTCACAGTGAGAGGTAGTAAATAGAAATAGATTTCCACGAGTGAGATGGTAGAAATTTATAGAGGCTGTCCCGGAAATCGAGAATCTCTCTCTCTCTCTTTCCGCCTATCTTCTACAACAGATCCAGAGGAGTCAGACAGTGCATAAAAAATTATGTATATATTAATATATCTCTATCCACTCACGTGCCCGCACATACAAGTGACGACAGTTAGACACACAGACGTGGGAAAACTATAACAAGGATTATATAGATATTATGGGAACGAACTGACCACCACACTGAAATAAATGTAGGTATAGTTTAATTATCATAGTAAACTTACATCACAACATATAAAATACATCAAAAACATGTACACATAGTCATAAAAAATCAAGGAATGCTACAATAGTGATAGACCCGTTTGTATGGTCCTTCCCCTGGACATATATAGCTCACAGCCCCGTTAGAAGAAAGTGATAACCCCAAAGAGTCACAGGTACATATGATTGAGTCTATGGTTTCCCCCTTTTAAGGTATGGACAGACTTGATACTCTGCTTTATTCTAAGGGAAAATATTGTTAGCAATAACTTGCATAAAAGAAGTTACAACGTGGGTGACTCAACAAAGAACATCCTTCAGTCTACTTTCACTCGGTTCTTTCATCAGGGCCCTGACTCACACAACCTTACCTAAACTCGTGCTGTTGTCCGCCGTGTGGCGCAAACTTCGGGACACTCACACACTTTTTATCTGTTTCTGTCGTTTAATGAAGCGGATCCCAGCTCTGCAGATTTGTTTGTTGGTTTCATCAAAATGGATCCGGGGAGCGTCTGCTTCATGCGATAGTTATTTCAGACTAAAGTTAGTGTCACTTGACTCACGAGGTAAGAATTAGGCTTAAACGGGCACACAGTGTCAGAACACGAGGTTTCCCTTAATTAGGGAGATGACCGGTGGACAACTTCTCTCAACAGATAATCTAGGTTCACTACACACTTTGTCAACAACGTCGGAAAGTTAATGTTTAAGATTTCTGTAATTATTCTCGCCACAAAGTAGCCTCAACACAGAGTTCGAGGAGAATATGATCTGCCTCAAAGGCCCAGTATAAACATTTATTCTTTAAAAAAAACCTGTTAGTGGGATTGATATTCTGTCTATTTCTGAAGGCACACGCACTGTCAGACAGGTGGTACTTGAAAAAAACCTACGTGGTTAAAGATATAAAATGTTTATGTTTCTCACAGGTATGTCTCTGTACTAAACGCCGGCAAAATTTGGGTTACCCCAGTATTCACTCAACACAGAAGTACAGGTGGTTGCACAACTTTAGAATCATACGCTGATATATTTATTGAAGTCTAGAAGTTCGACAATTGTCGAAACAAACTGATAAACGTCGCTATACAGCTTATTCTATTCACGAGCAACCTGTCTACTGCGAATTTTGAGGACTGAATGAAAATAAAGTTTAACATTCTGGTTATATCTATTACCAGAAAAAGGGGTCCCAACTTATTTCGCAAAACGAAATAATCTCCCCTTCTCATTCTTAAACACCTTACATAAACAAGAAGACTACCATGAACTGACACTCGTGCGTTTTCACACCTCACGCTGACCAGGGCCAACAGTGAGTGCATTGTCAGCTGGGATTTCCAGACAAATGTCTCAAACTGCGCCGAGGAGATGTCGGTTATCGCGCCTCACCTGAGCGCTCAGCCGACGCAACTCGTTGTGGCAAGTGAAAATGCAGACAAAATGTCGCCTATAGGTCTGGCGAAAGCGAATATTCACAGTGTATTTCGTCTGGTGCAGGGAATGCTGTAGACATATGTCTGCTCCTTATGTCTGGCCAGACGAATATATTCACAGTTTCGTCCACTGACACCTAGTGCAATAGAATGCATTTAACGCTCTCTCTCTCTGACACGTTATGTCATAAATGCGTTTACCAGTATGAGAAAGAAAGCGGGTAAACGTTAGAATGGGAAAATAGTAATGTTTATAGTCGCAAACGTACGAATGCGAAAAACACAGGAAAAGGATAAAAGAGCAATAATAAAATAGAGGACACCGGTATAGAAAGAAGAGAAAAATAGAAAATTTATTGCTCATAATCTCTACGTGTCAGGGAGAGCCCTGTGGGTGGCCTCTTCTCCAAACAACTGCGTAATTTTAAGTTTAAGGTCTCGTTCCAGCTCCTTTGGAGTGTTTTTCTGTCGTCCGCCTGCGCAGCATCTCCCCTCTGCCATCACTGGCCATGCATCTGTCTTTCGGCTAGGTATACTTTCCTCGTCTGTCTGTTCTCGATTCTGTGACGCATTTTGGGTCGTACATGTTGTGGTATTTTTTTGCATTTGGCATTAGGATCTTCGGCTTGTCACGATTTTCGCTGCTACTTTAGACGGTGAGCTTGATTTATCAGGCTCAGGTTCCTTACTCTTTTCTACACTCACCACCGTCATCGGAGTCTGGAGCAACTTACCTGAAGTAGACACAGCTGTCAATTCTGTATCGTATGGTGGTGGCGACATAGCCCTCAACTTTTCTTTTGCTTCCCGACTCAATTGGAGCCGTCTCATAATGTTTTCTTCAATGTCTGCCATGTCAGGGATTTCTTCTATTACGTCAGAGACGTCTGCTTCTGTCCCTTCTTTCGCCTCGTCAGGGGTCGGGTTATTCAGGATCTCTAGTAGGCTGTTACCCGTATCTGTTAACTCCGTCGTAGTGTCAGGAGTTTTAATGGTCTGCTTGTTTGGTATCCTGTTTCCAGGCAAGGTGTTATTCAGCGCTGGTGGGCTAGTGTACACTTTCCTCTTCTTGGCGTTTGGTTTAGATCGGACCATTTTGACTATATTGCGATGAAGAAGTCGGTTGATATCGAGCGATCTGATGTCGAAGTCAGTTGATGGCCTGAAGCCCTGAAAAGGACTTGCCCTAAAAAGGACAAGCTACGCCAATGCTGCCAGTACTTCCTTAGTGTTCAGCGAAATGAACAGGCTTGCAGATAACTACATCTATCCCTCTTATAAAACTGCCGGTCCGTGTCTGGCTTTTCTTATCACCATACACTTTTCCCCTCATTTGTGTTGGAGAATGTCATGCTGCCACTTTGCTCCTCTTGTGGCGTGAACAGTCATGGAGTACATGTTCTGCTGTTTGTGGGTCCTCCCCACATGGGCACATATATGTCTGTGTTACGCACAAATAATTACTTTTTCCAAAGTCTTTGTATGATCATTTTTTGTATGTATGATCATTTTTTGACTGAAATGTGTATTATGTTTTTTTACGGTCAAAGGGACATAATCCGAGTTATTGAGACTACAATTTTTTAGGAGTTTGCCTTCTCTTGTATAGAGACACGTTCGGTCTATAATTTCTTGAACGAAGCGTGACCATATCTCCTTATTTGGTAGTATCAGTCAACTATGGTAGATGTCTGAAAATCTGTCTTAACGCTTCTGTTCATGACCATAAAAGGCGCGACTGTGTAAGACTTTTATCTCGAATGTTCTTAAAATTGCTTTGTGTGAATTGATACTCACGTAGATGAGTTCTGCGCATGTCAAAAACTGGGAGTTCGTTCTGTGTGTTCCGCCCAGCTGGGAGTTAAGAAATGGTCTGAGTAGCGAGCAGACGCGACCTGCGTCTTGTGATTCTCTGAGGGAAATACATTGTCTTTGTGAGTTAGTTAGCTAACTAGACTATTTCCCAGTATTATTCAAGCCTGCCTGGAGGCATATGTTCATGGTTGATTTTCCGAAATAAGGTAATTCCTCTTGTATCGAACTTTATGTTATCATCTAGAGGTTCGTCATTTTGTCGCCTTTTTGCTCGCCTGTGTGATTCAAAATGGAGAGGTACTTTGACTAGGATTAAGTCACCGGTATCTTTATACCTGAACTAGTTATATATATATATATATATATATATATATATATACCTATGGGTCGCTCTAGACCAACAAGACTATTGTCTGTGTTCCAGGATTCGTTATATCAGAGATCACGTCCAAGTCAGATGGTTAGACTTAGGAAGGTTATAAGGTCGAGCTGACCTGTAATCCATGTATGCTATTCACGTGCAGACAGTAAACGGACTTATTGTATACATCTGATCTGCTAGCATCAGGAAGGGAATATTTATTATTGTCTATGAACATTGTTGAGCTGCAGCTGACACTGTTGCAGAAGTTATATATATATATTATTTATACAGCTTCACGAACCAGAACTTTAGGATATCGAACATACAGAAGCTATCTGTTTACAATACAACTATTGAGTATTGAATCCTAGATGACTATCGGCTAATATGATTTGAATGCTGAACTCGTTGAACTATGTTGATGTCATAAATATCATGACTGTTGTTTTGTGGCGTGCAATAAATGGTAAAAATTATACAACGAAGTTACCATTTCTATGACTCTACACATCATGTTGCCTGTGTTGTACCCTGTGAACTACTCTACTGCAACATACACAGCAACATTATAAACCAGATAAGACACCCACATTTTGCACTTTAATACCTGGTGTCGATAGGGGTGGTAATTTGACGTCATCCTAAATCCACCCTTATCAGTCTGTCTGATTTTTTTATGTTTGGTTTAAGACGAAAAAAGCGACTTCACGATCAGTGTCGGCCGTACTAATTTTGGGGCTCGATTCGGACCATTCTGATGGTACACCCTGTACTTAAGATTCTAGTTTAGTTTTAACACGTTTTATATCACATTATAGTTAATACACACACACACACACACACACACACACATATATATATATATATATCTATATATATATATATATATATATATATATATATATATATATATATATATATATTCTTTAATTTAATACACATATTCCTGATATTTCTTCTTCTTCTTCTTCTTCGTTCGTCCTGAAAAGGACGTTGGTTGCGTTGTGTCCGTTTACAGCGAAGTTGCGATATTTGCGCCATTCGGCCGACACATCCGACTTCAGCACGGCATTTTTGGGACCGGGTTAACCTTCCCTCTTCGATCCCTACTCACTCCGCCAGACTGCAGTGATGCAGCCTGTTTCCATGACCACCACTTGGAGGTGGAGTAGGGTCTTGGTCAGCTCTCTTTCGCTGACCCTGACGCAAGCAGTCTAGCTATGGGTCGCTAACTGCATTCCTCACTGTTGACGCGTCTTAGGCCCCATTTCTGATATTTAATTTTGATGTAATCTTGTTTTATAGAAGCATAGGCCTTCAACAAACAAATGTCAAGTACTTCCGTCACGTGCCATCTGCTCAAGTTCTCTTTATGTCATCCTCATCATTTTCATACCTGACCCCAGTTCTCTTCACTCTGGGTTTTTTTATGTTTTTTCTTTTAGTTCTTGGTGTGGTCAACCTCTGTCTCTATTACCTTGGGGATTTCCAACTGCCGTGGGATTTTTAACGTGCGCAACTTGCACACGGGACCTCATGTTTTTCCGCCCTTATCCGAGAAGGCAAGGCATCAGATTTCACTACCCATGAGATCAAGGGGGAGCATAACATCATTAGGATCACTGGTACTGAAGAAAAAAAATGTGTATACATTTGTTGGGAGTTAGAAAATGCAGTTAGTTTGAATGCCCATAACACCGCTTCGCTACTAGGTCACCCAGACACTCTATGTCACGTGATGAGACTGGCAGGGAACGGATTGCTAACGAGGCATGTGCAAAAAGAGAAAGGGTTTTTTTTAGCTGCGAAGGAGGTGAGAAAAAGGTGGCATTCAGTGACCAGTAGTTTTGGTTGTTGAGATGTGTATTTCGGTGTGTATGTATGGCCTATAAGATATATTCATGTATACAATAGGCAGTAGGTGGAAGTATACAACTGTATTTCATATTTCCCTATTGAAAGGATTGTTTCATACAAATGAGTGACTATTATTATTATTAATCTTGAGTGTGTTCTAATTGCCTGACCACATCAATGGGTCTATTGTGAAGTTCTTCATGTTTATTAAAGTTATAAACCGTCACTCAGCAGTTATTACTTTCGTTGGAGAAAGAGATGTGTGCACAAAAGTAAATTAATGCTTGTTTGCCAGGCAAACTGTCGGCATCTGTGGCCTAATGGATATGAACGCAGTTTCATAATCCAGATATACCAGGTTCGAAACCTGCTGCAAGCGGTTTGGTAGCAGATCGCTTTGTGTGGATTTTTTTAACAATGGTATAAGCGCCGTACCGTTCAGAAAGCAATGGCAAACTACTGAATTAAAAAAAAATTGCCTAGAAAAATCACAAACAGCCAATAAAAGCAGGGGTTGATTGCCACGTCCTGTAAAGGATAAGCAGCTAACTTTGCCAGACACGTAAAGAAATAACCTACTACTTAGTCGTTCCCCTTCTACCGTGAGGTGTAGAGGTTTGGAAGAGAGCGCGCCAGACGATCCTATCGGCTGCCTTCCTCCTGGCCTGGTTCCATTCTAGTCCTCGGTCCTTCAAAGATTGTCTAATGTTGTCCTCCCAGCGGACTCTGGGTCGTCCTGGGGGTCTGAATCCTTGGCTCTTTGTTTCCCATGCTTGTCGTGGTAGCCGATCTTCTCCCATTCTGCAGACATGGCCAAACCATCCTAGTTGGAACTGTTCTACTTGGGTCTGTAGGGGGTGGGATTTAAGGCATTGACGTATCGTCTGGTTGCGTACCATGTCTCTTCTTGTTACTTCAACCACCTTTCTCAGATACCTCATTTCTGAGGTTTGGATCTGGCTTTTGTGGGTTGTAGTCATTGCCCATGACCCGCATCCATATGTCAAGACTGGGACATAGGTGGAGCGGTATACAGCCATCTTCGTTTTCTTACCAACCTCTCTCTTGCTGAGGAATCCTCGATTTATGGCCTGATAAAGTCTCCCAGCTGCTGCTTTTCGAGTGGCCAACTCTTCTTTGATGCCTCCATTTCGGTCAATAATAGCTCCGAGGTATTTAAAGTGGTCTACCTGCTCCAGGACCTGTTCTCCCAGCTTAATCTGATGTCTTCTTTCTTCTCGTGATATCACCATGGATTTTGTTTTAGAGCTGCTTATGACCAACCCTGGACATTAACTTCACATGAATATTAAATACTTACAAAACACTCGTGCAAAAGCTACAGGCAAAAATAAGCGCGAAATAAACCCTCAACAAAATTATATTTCCTCTACTAGAAATTGAACCCATACCTTTAGAATTCGATACGGACGCCATACTTCGTTGTCGTAAATTTTGAAGAAGATAGGTCTGAGAAGTTATGGTCCCGTCCGAACAGAGGTGATAGTGATAGCTATGTGAGAGGAAGGTGTAAGAAATAGTTTCTGTTTCACGAGGGGGTGACAGTAAGAGAAAGAACAGCCTTGGATCGAGTAATTGCTCTAATCCAGCCTATCATTTACGACTATATTTTTTAAATCAGACGCACTTTCTCTTCTTGGACAAAATACAAGTTACACTGCACACACATACACACAATTCTGTGACAGATAAAAAATACGTACAGACGTGAAAACATACTATGGATAACATATAAGGGCATGGATTTGACCAAAACGATAGCTTAAGGTTTATCCTGTTTATTATCAGTAGAAAAAAAATCACAACATCGAGGAAAAAAAACATTTTAAATCATGGAAATATAGTTTACAGTCAAGAAAAATGAAATGTTAATCCAATAGGCCCTCCCTCTTGTAAAGAAAAAACTAGGAAGATCCCAACAGAGGTAGTTAACCCAACCAGATCAAAGAAATTAACAGTGGGGTGCAGGGAGTAGTCAGGACGGGTAAAACAAGTCCTTAATTTAACCTATCCCGAGGGCACTCAGATTAGTGAGAGATTAAAAAAAAAGATTGTGTTGTTATTGATAACAAATAAAGAAAATTAAGTTTCTTCCTTCCAGTTCACCCAATCATTCATACAGTGGCCACTTTTCAGATTTGCTTACCCATTCGTTGATGCAGCATACGTTCCATGGAATTAAACACTAACAGGTACTAAGAAAAAGATCAGAGTCCTATTCTGTGTCAATTTCAGCCCCAGACTATCCGGTTTGCTGACTGATATTGTCCGGTAGTCGCTGAAGTTGATGCGTTAGGATTTTTCTGGATATTCATCTTTTCGTTGTAGATAGTGGTTTGGGATAAGTGTTCTATGTGGTGACACCGTGATAGGAATAAATAATACCTATTGTCCTGTGTGGTCTAGCCTCTGGTGGCTGAGACACTCTGTGACGTGATGGAGAAAATGTTAAATGATAGTAGTCGGCTGTTCTTTGAGGTGATGGCCGAGTATGAACAGTGAGTTCTTTTGAGTATATCCGGGGAAAAAACTCCTGTCATGGGTCAGATAAAGGAGTACATAATTTCTGCCTCAGCAGGCTGATGATAGATATTTATATGAAAAAATTGTATTCTAGGACCGAGGACTAGAATGGAACCAGGCCAGGATTAAAACAGCCGATAGGATAGTCTGGCGCTCTCTCTTCCAAACCTCTACACCTCACGGTAGAAGGGGAACGACTAAGTAAGTAAGTATTCTGGGAATTTTTTGTTCCAGTTAAAATTTATAATATTGTGTGTATTTTCTTGATTTGACCTCTTTTCATAAATGGAGAAGGTGGACCGCACAGGGGTCATAACATGAAGATTGTTACAACACTAATCTCTGGATGCTTATAGAAACATCAGACCGTAAGACCGCTAGATTCGCAAGGTTACGATCAGCCTAGTTTATTTTGGAAGAAATACAAACGGTTTAACAATATTATCAATATCCTAATCAGATGACAGAATTGAGAACAGATCTCAAAGATAGTATTGCTAGAGAGAAAACTCTTGTATCTCAGTTACGTGTTACAAAGTTAGATTATAACTGGGAAGTGAGAACTAATGAGAAAACTCAGAAAGCTTTTTCTAGAGAGAAAGCTTTGGCAGAAGTGGAAGTTACAAAACTTCGTAAGAGGGTCGACGGTTTGTTAGATATTGTTTTGAACAATAAGATGTTGTCTAATAATAAGGTGAATAGATTTGAACACAAATCTGATGGTCACTATGTTAGTGCAAAGAGTCAACAACATGCTAGTAGTAACATGAAACAATATGTGAGCAAATACTTTCGTGGAAAATATGGTTTCCCACGAAATAACGATACTGCCTCTAATGAGAGTTGGCGTGAGGCCGACAAAAATAAATCAAGTGTCAGTATTTTGGATCACGGTGAGGACTTTGATAAATGTCATGACAAGATTCCTCAGAAAAACCGTGCATCAACTTTTCAAGGTTCTGATAGATTGGTAAAAGAGAATAAAACTGTTAGTACACATCGTACTCAGCCCAAGCAGTACGGTCCTTCTGTTAAGCACATTGCCACGGGCAAAAATAACAACAATTGTGCTAGAAAAGATAATCATAATTATGAACAGCGCCAAGGGCGTTCATCACGTGTTGATTTTCATTTTTCACGTAATGGTTCTTTTTCAAAGAACTGGAAGCAATTTGATGTTGCTCAACATTATAATTCCACTAACTATAGGAATTTCAATAGATGTTGCCAACCTTATGATAATTATTTTTGTGGACAACAAAACCCTACTGATAGGAATTTTGATCATAAGGGGAATAATAAGTACAATTATGGTAACTTAAGTTCAAATAAGAGAAATGGTCTCAACAGAGATCATAATTTTGATAGATCTCGTTATGATGGTAGATCTCAACATGAGTCCAAGCTTTCTTGATATTTCCAGACTTATGTCTGTCCTTTGTATGATATGTTGATTGTATCACTACTTAGCGGTGCATTGATGTATATTCACCGCAGGGTTTTGATATTTTTCTTATTTGGTGATCATAATGTTAAGATACCTAAGATGAACTATTGTACAAATTGTGGCGTTGCCAGTATTGTGTTATGCGCTGGTGATACCTCTCTGGAGATATTTATACTCAGAGAAAAATTTTCTCTGAATCCTGAGATAGATTCTCATTGGTCGTGCTATATGACGACTTTGCCTTACATTAGGCGTTACATTTGTTTGGAATGCTTATCATCTGCGCATTGTTATTCCTGCGTTGTGAGCCTATTGTATGTTGCTCCTGGATGTATTTCAAAAAAAAAAAGTACCATTTTTTTTTTCCCGGGGGGTGTGGTAATCTGTTGCATACATATTTTTGAATGCACAGATTACAAATGTACGATATGTCTATTTAATATGGAAAATATATTGTTGTATTTAATTGGGTACGAAAATGCTTTCTTTTGTAAAGCCAGATAATCCATGTTTGATTCATACGTTTGATTATATGGATAATCTCCCTTGATATTGATCGGGCGTAAGAATACTTATATTTTGGCATTCATCATTTGTCATAGCCAGAAAATAGATTGATCGTTCTTAGAATGTTTATGGCCTGAATTCATATGTATTACATATTATTAGTGCAAGTAGATTCAGTCCTATATTGTACATTTTGTATGGGTAGGCAGGACTATATTCTTTATGCCGCTCTAGCGGAGGTATTGGTTGTCTTGGCGAGTCGTGATGAGTTCCGATATTGCCGCCTACAATGGCTGGTCACGCATTTCCAGGGTTGGTCCTTTCTAGAGTGGAAAATGATTTATGAAGTGATTTCTTCAGTAGGAGATTGTGTTTCTACAAGATTATAGTGTTAGAGACTCTCCTCATGTACTGTATTATGTACTATTCGGACTCAAGGTAAATCCACTCCCTTTTGACGATCTCCTTATGGTTAGACCTAGATGAAGCAACGTATTTTCGTGCATCGTTGGTCGTTTAACTAGACATTGTTGTAGATGACAGGTTCCATCAGCGCTTATGTCTTCATGAAGTAACCTTCTGACAAAGGGACTGTATGGTAACTCTGGAAAGTTATACTTATTCAAGTTTTGAATCAACTTTGGCTGATGATTATTCTTCCGCTGGGCGAGTGAGCGAAAGCTCAGGGAAGGAGGCCATTTTTTGTATTCCTGTCATCATTATAGATCACAGTCCAGAGAACGGGTCGTGTATCTTACTATTCGGACAGTGGCATAGAGATCTCATTTAGATGAAAACCTCTCATCGTGGTTTCACAGTATGATATAAACATTGAACATAAGCAACCTAAGAACTTAGCAAGGGAAAGAAGGTTCGTCCATCGAACTCTTCATTTGTTTACCGATCCGCCTTTACTGACGCGTTCAGTCAGATAGGGGATGCGGCCATAATGTATAACAACATTGAATGCTGTTTAGTACCACCCATTATATTTGAATGTTCCATGACATGGGATCTACTATTCATGCCTGAAGATTGATGTGTCAACATGTACTTATGATCTATTCGTTCTGTCCCAGTATGTGCGTCTGAATAAACTGTATGAAAAGATTCCAGCAGTCTGCATTGGTGCCTTATAGACATGAGTGAATGAGTGCTTTAGATTGGTCAAGATACGAACAGTCCATCATTCGCGTTTATAACACTCTACACTCTCACTCCATATTTACACCATCCTGTGTCGGTTGAATTGACCAAGTTAAGGGCCTGCTCCTCCTGGAGCCTCAGAGGGAAACTACTTCTTACAGCTGCCTTTGCCTTCCCTAACTCAGGACTAGAGTGAGTTACCCATTTACAGTACCGCTGGGTAGACTGGAGCATGCCTGGTATCAATTAACACAGCAGTGACATTTTACACGCCTTTTCCACCTTTTTACACACACGTTTAGGTATGACCTGTTAAGCACTCCGTGATTAAATTAAATTTAAAAACCCAGAAGTGTCTAGCTAAGCTCATCGCTTTTAACACGAGATATGAACACTAGTCACTTAAAATTCACACATGATGAAATAGAAATAAATTGTGTTCCCTTAATTATCCATCGCCTAACGTCTATTAATTAATTTAAAGCATCTCTTACTTGGGAAATAGCGAGTAATTAAATTTACGTTTACAGCTGGAAAAAATTAGCAATACGTTATTAATTTACACAGAAAAAAACCCAGTGAAATATAATGGAAACACTTAAACATTTAAATCACTCAAAATTCTAATATATATATATTACCGCAACACAGAAAAATGAATTTATCTCCACGTATATAAGTGATCCAAATTGTAATATGGCTCTTATAATGCGAGCTAAATACTTTCTTCAAAATCTCTGGAGTTACTGTTAACTGAATTTTAAGAGATGGGATATATATATCTGAAATGGGTATAAAATCGTTAGCTAATGCGAGATTTCGCACCGCTTCCCGCATTTTGAGAAAATCTGCTGTCGATTCCTGAATGAAAGCTTATTTTCACGCTTTTGCCGACCGCATATTCGTTTCGCTAGCAAACGGACGCCTTTAGGTCCCTTATCTCGGTATAGCGAATTGCGTCCCCTGGAACACGAACAAAGGGATGCGGTCGGTAAACGTTGTAATCGCCCCTTTCTGTATTCGCTTAATTGCCCCTTGATTCTACAATTAACGACCCGTTCTCTCGTAGGGAGCTTCAAAAACAATGCCTCTCCCCCCCCCCCCCCCCCCTCCGTGTTTTAGGAACCAGGCGCTGACGGGATGTCGCAATCTGACAGCAGGCAGACGCCCTTGACCCGTCCCCTTTTGAAGGAAAGACAGTCTGAGATCTGAGTAGCTGTATTTGTAGCGCTTGAAAAAGACAGGTAGGCGTAGCTAAATTATGAATAAGACAGATAGCGAAAGGCATAGCTTTTCCTCGATACAACGTATATACTAATGAAGGAATCAAAGGTGGGGACCCACGTTGGATGAGTTGATCGAAAAAGAATGAGGGGTGCCGGTGAGAGTAAAGTGGACTGATCAAGGTGCTCGATTTTCATAACACTGTCACACTCTTAACCACTCCGACCCCCTAAGGCCATAAGGCCGCTGCCCTGACAACATTTACAAATTAGAAACCTACTCACCACAAAAATAGTTATAGAATATGGGTTCCTATTTACACACATTGGGATTCTCACCGCTGCTACGGAGTTCGTGCACTGTGCTGAGATCCTTCATTGATGGAGTTGTCCGTGTGAATGAAGATAGTCCTAAAACTAAACCCTGGGGACTCCAGAACAAGGACTGCCTTGCAAAGCTATCAAAAGATTTTTCTCAATGTGTGGCCTATCCATCGCCAGCGTCTTCTTCTCATTTCGTATTCCACTGGCACTTGTCCAGTTTTTATCATTGGTTACACATTAGTGACAAGGATGCTATGCCTTCAACAATTTTGACTAGTCTTCCTGTCTTGTGCCATCCGTTCAAGGTCTGTAATCTGTTATGTCTGTTTCCAGTTCTGTTCATCATGTATTCTTTGGTCTCGTTTTCCTCTTGCGAGTTCCAGAAAAAAGAACTGTCTTGTAATGCTGTCTGTAGGTTTCCTCATCATGTATCCGATCCATCGCCAACGACTTCTTCTCGCCAGGAAGTTTCTGTTATTGACTTTTCTATATGGTTGTTGAGGTCTTTTATGGCTTAGCGTTTCTTCAGGATGAGAATAACTTGTTCCCATGCCCAACCCTCCTTAGTTGCGTTCTACGCTTGCCTAAAGGTTACAATGTAGCTATTCTTTGCTCTCCTTTCGGGAGCCTTGTAAGAAACGGACATAAACAGGTACAGCATTTGCGTAACCTACCGGGATCTCTAATGAAACAAATACAGAACAGGACTACAACACCCTTCTGCATGTCGTACAAGGCAACTAATATGAGGTTGGGCACGAGGCTGGCAACCTCATCATGGAAAACAAATTGCAACGGAAACCACCACAACACGAGCAGGGGAGGGGCTTGTTGCCGGCTTCCTGCAAGAAAACCTGCTACAGTGATGAGATATGCCAAATGACGATATGAAAAATTATGATATGCCAAATGATGATATGCCAAATGATGATATGCCAAATGATGATATGCCAAATGATGATATGCCAAATGATGATATGACAAACCAAATAAGTTAATTGATTTTTTTTTTTTTTTTTTTTTTTCCTATAACCAGCGGCACTCGAGCTTTCCAGCTCTTTCGGCCCAATGACATGTCATTGCGAGGCTGGGGGGTCAGTGGACTTTCCTTCCAACCCGGTCAGGAGCTTCGCTCCTTCCCATCCACACGGGATTTATGTGCAGGAGCCGTTCAGGTTATTCAGTCAAATTTCCGGTCGTAAACATTTCTTCAAACGCCGACGGCCGGGTTTGAACCATGAACACTTGGTCGCCAGTACAACGTCGTAGCCATTACACCAGCGCGGCTCCCCAAGTTAATTGATTATCTATATGTCTGTCAGTCTGCTTGGCTCTGTTCTGTGGGTTGGTCTATCTGTTCAATCATCGAAGTCGCGGTTTTAGGTTGCACGAGGCTCTGATTAAGCGTAAACTTGCGAGGCGCCTTCTAAATAAATTCCTGTGGTAGTAGTAGTAGTAGTAGTAGTAGTAGTAGTAGTAGTAGTAGTAGCAGTAGTAGTAGTAGTAGCAGTAGTAGTAGTAGTAGTAGTAGTAGTAGTAGCAGTAGTAGTAACAGTAGTAGTAGTAGTAGCATTAGTAGTAACAGTAGTAGTAGTAGCTGTAGTAGCAGTAGTTGCAGTAGTAGTAATAGTAGTAGTATAAGCAGCAGCATTAGTAGTAGAAGCAGCAGTAGTAGTAGCAGTAGTAGTAATTGTAGTAGTAGTAACAGTAGTAGTAGCAATAGTAGTAACAGCAGTAGTAGTAGCAATAGTAGTAACAGCAGTAGTAGTAGCAGCAAAAGTAGTAGTAGTAATAGCAGTAGTAGTAATTGTAGTAGTAGTAACAGTAGTAGTAGCAATAGTAGTAACAGCAGTAGTAGTAGGAATAGTAGTAACAGCAGTATAGTAGCAGCAAAAGTAGTAGTAGTAATAGCAGTAGTAGTAATTGTAGTAGTAGTAACAGTAGCAGTAGTAGTAACAATAGTAGTAACAGTAGTAGTAGTAGAAGCAGTAGTAGTAGTAGTAGTAGCAGTAGTAGTAATTGTAGTAGTAGTAACATTAGTAACAGTAGTAGTAGTATTAGCAGTAGTAGTAATAGTAGTAGTAGTAGTAGTAATTGTAGTAGTAGTAGTAGTACTAGAGTAGTAGTAGTAATAGTACTAGTAGTAGTAGTAGTAGCAGTAGTAGTAATTGTAGTACTAGTAACAGTAGTAGTAGCAATAATAGTAACAGTAGTAGTAGTAGCAGTAAATGTAGTAGTAGTAGCAGTAGTAGTAATTGTTGTAGTAGTAACAGTAGCAGTAGTAGTAGCAATAGTAGTAACAGTAGTAGTAGTAGTAGTAGTAGTAGTAGTAGTAGTAGTAGCAGCAGCAGCAGTAGTAGTAGTAGTAGTAGTAGTAGTAGTAGTAATTGTAGTAGTAGTAACAGTAGTAACAGTATTAGTAGTATTAGCAGTAGCAGTAATAGTAGTAGTAGTAGTAGTAGTAGTAGTAGTAGTAGTAGTAATTGTAGTAGTAGTAGTAGTAACAGTAGTAGTATTAGTATTAGTAGTAGTAGTAGTAGTAGTAGTAGTAGTAGTAGTAGCAGTAGTAACTGTAGTAGTAGTAATAGTAGTAGTAGCAATAGTAGTAGCAGTAGTAGTAACTGTAGTAGTAGTAATAGTAGTAGTAGCAATAGTAGTAGCAGTAGTAATAACTGTAGTAGTAGTAATAGTAGTAGTAGCAATAGTAGTAGCAGTATTAGTAACTGTAGTAGTAGTAATAGTAGTAGTAGCAATAGTAGTAGCAATAGTAGTAGCAGTAGTAATAACTGTAGTAGTAGTAATAGTAGTAGTAGCAATAGTAGTAGCAGTATTAGTAACTGTAGTAGTAGGAATAGTAGTAGTAACAGTAGTAGTAGTAATAGTAGTAGTAGCAATAGTAGTAGCAATAGTAGTAACTTTAGTAGTAGTAATAGTAGTAGTAGCAATAGTAGTAGCAGTAGTAGTAACAGTAGTAGTAGCAATAGTAGTAGCAGTAGTAGTAGTAGTAATAGCCCCTTCAGCCATGACTTACTATGGGAATACGCCCTCTAAGTCGACAGCCTTCAGCTGCTTTTGTTTTCTTGGTGTTACTTTCGACGTATTTTCTTCTTTTCTGCGTGTTGTGAGAGCTTCTTTTCGCCCAATCTGAGGTGGCGCCGTAGGAAGCATCGCCACTTAGGGGATCGTCCACATATGACGTCACATAATTTTGGTCATTTTTTTAACACCCCTCCCGCTCCAGTCACATTTAGTCACAAAAACCTAGACACCCCCCCCCCTTTTCTCCCCCTCCTCCCCCCCCCCTTTTTACCCTATTACGTGACGTCACAAATATCTCTTTCCTATTATGTGTACGACCCCATGGTGCGATCCAGATTTTTTTCTCCTGTGGTATCGACAAGCATATATTAGTGGGCGAGGCCCATTAAACGTGGCTTAAGCCTAAAACCGCAACTATTACCCCATTGCTCCCCCACTTACCAATCAATCTGTTCACCTACTAAACTTCCTGATCAACCTGTTATCATAGCACGTGAGCGTGTATCGATCGCGTGCACTCCAGAGACGCTGACCAGTGTGCACGCGCCGCGCCATGTTTTGGTGCTTTTCTTGTTCTATAGCACGTTTCACTAGCTTTGCCCTCAAACAAATGTAATTATCTGATTAACCGTCGAACGTATTAATGCCATTTTTTGCATACGGTGTTATATTTGGTTAGACCCAACAAATATATACTTTACATCTGTGCATCTTGTCCAGTTCCCATAAACGAATGAAATCCTTAGATCTTTGTCGGCATATTAATTATTGTGTATCGAGAAAAGAAATTTTACCACTTCAGTCACAGATTCTGTGAATTGATTAGGCATAGGCGTGTCTACTATTACAATAATGTGGCCATCACGTTTGCATATGAATACCTGTTGAAGATGATTTCTTAAATGATCTGCATGCGAGATACTCGTGACATTGTTTGTCATTGACATTTAGTGCACTACCAAACTGGACCTTCATTGATCTAATTATTTCAATAGGTATCACCTCTTTGCTGTTCATAAATATCATAATGGAACGTTGCTCATCTAATGTGCTTGTAAATAAAGGTAAGGTCATCTTTAAAGAAATTAAACTTCATCCGAATCATAATCAGATGTCTCTGAGAAATTGATAATCAATCTCGGCTGAATGAAGGACAAACCATCATTCTTCCAATATTCCTCTTCCTCTTGTAACACATGGTTCTCACATTTCTTCCAATAATCCCTGGCTATATTGGAGATGGCGGCTTTTGTAAGTATTTCAACATCTTTTAATTTGAACGTTCTATTTTCTGTTGCTACCTGTTCCTTACTTTTAGCCCAGACTAATTCTATTGGGTTTAAGTGAGAATGGTAAGGAGGCAATCTTAAATATTTGTGACCATGTTCATGGATTGCCTTGTCTATGTGAAATATCTTTGTATGCTGTGTCTTTTTTACAATGCCAAGTAATTCAGGCTTCAGGGACATTTCGTTGAATGGAATGTTGTTTTTGGTCAGCCAAATCTTTATTAAATCTTTAGTACTTGATGAATTAGGAACTTTATCTTCTGGTGCCACAACGTTGTGATATGAAGCATTGTCCATTATCAAACACGACGGTCTATCCAATGAAGGAAGTACATGATTCACAATCCAATCTTGAAATATCTTGCCATTCATCTCTGTATGATAATCCCTATTATCTGTGGATTTTGAAACAAATATGAGTTCAGTATTATTTAGAAGCCCATGATGGCTGCTTCCTGCATGTGCAATTATTAGGCGCTGTCCTTTGCTGCTTGGTACTAGTCTCTTAGTTGTCCCATCAGATGATTGCCATTCTCGTTCATTACTGTGGTGCGCATTGATCCAAGTTTCATCTAAATACACAAAATCATAACAATCTCTTCTCATTTCTCTGACCTCGCGTAAATATTTGCTTCTCATTGCAACTATATGAGGCTTCTCAAAATAAGGTTTCTACCACCAACATATTTTCTAAAAGTGAATCTTACTTACTTAGTCGTTCCCCTTCTACCGTGAAGTGTAGAGGTTTGGAAGAGAGAGCGCCAGACTATCCTATCGGCTGTCTTCCTCCTGGCCTGGTTCCATTCTAGTCCTCGGTCCTTCAAAGATTGTCTAATGTTGTCCTCCCAGCGGACTCTGGGTCGTCCTCGGGGTCTGGATCCTTGGCTCTTTGTTTCCCATGCTTGTCGTGGTATCCGATCTTCTCCCATTCTGCAGACATGGCCAAACCATCTTAATTGGGACTGTTCTACTTGGGTCTGCAGAGGGTAGGATTTAAGGCCTTGACGTATCGTCTGGTTGCACCAGTGAATCCCAAACTCCTAATAGTCCTCCATAGCGTAGATTTGGAAATATCAATGTCATTATTCTTTCTAAACCAAATTTTCAATTTCCTTAAAGTCACTGCCTCATTATTGTGAAACATATTGCACATTTCTCTGCGGATCAATTCTCTGTCAAAATTATCCACCACTCTTGGGATAATTTTCGTGTGTAAAACATTGGAATTAGAAATTTCAGATGCCGCTATCCAGCGGTGCAATGATCGTTTGCTTATCCCCAAGGCATGAATAGTCCTCTTTTGTGGGTTTGAAATAGAATGATATAGTCTGGCATGAAGGTTTATGGCAAATAATGAGAAAATTCAATTTTGATACCAACATCATAGATATCATTGAAGCACTATACAAGGACGCAAGCAGTGCTGTTTTTGCAAGCAATGACATTGGAGAATTTTTCAAAACAACTGTAGGAGTTCGCCAGGGATGTATCCTGTCACCAGTGCTCTTTAACATTTATCTAGAACATATTATGCAGGAGGCTCTCTACGATTATAAATCAACCATATCGATTGGAGGCCGACCTCTGTGTAATCTACGTTTTGCTGATAATATTGATCTGATAGCTGGAACAGAATCAGAACTTCAAGACCTTACCTCTAGACTGGAGAAAGTAACAAGAACATATGGGATGGAAATTAATATAGAAAAAAGCAAGATATTGGTGAATAGCCATAAGAAACATGTTCCGACCAACATTACGTTAAATGGGCAAACGTTAGAGGAAGTTAACACCTTTAAATATCTAGGGTCCACTATATGTAGTGATGGAAGATCAAATAAAGAAATCAAGACAAGACTTGAGATGGCCTCAGCTGCCATGACAAGGTTGAATGTGATCTGGAAAAGTAACATCAGTTTTCCTGTGAAGATCAAATTATACAAATCACTTGTATTATCTATTCTCTTGTATGGGTGTGAGGGCTGGACACTCACTGCAGATACGGAGCGAAGGATTCAGGCTTTCGAGCATAAATGTTATAGAAGAATTTTGCGCATTTGCTATAAAGAGCACAAAACAAATGTCTATGTTAGAGAGAAGATAAACACCTATGCAGGCCATCAAGAACCACTTTTGTCAATAGTGAAACATCGAAAGCTTGCCTGGTTTGGGCATGTAACTCGTCATGACTCCCTTTCGAAAACGATCCTCCAGGGAACAGTCGAAGGTAAACGGAGAAGAGGAAGGCAAAGAAAATCCTGGGCTGATAACATCAAAGAATGGGCAGGACACGGTTTCTCCACACTTGTACGCATTGCTGAGAATAGAGAGCAGTGGAGGACCCTGTCTGCTGATGCTTCCACCATGGCACCCCTACGACCCATGACGGGTTATGGGTTGAGATGAGATGAGATGAGTTTTCCTCGAGGAGCTTCATTGCAGAAATACTTAAAAATCCTATTTGTGATTTGCTGTAATGTCATAAAATGTACTCGCAGACTCATTTTCCTACTTAACCACACAATACTTTTTGTAGACACACCCCTGATTGACAATGTGTGAGTAACACCAGATATAAACTGTTTTATGTTCAAGAAGTGCAATTTCACGCAATTTCAAGCTAAAACCATGCCATTTGTTTGATAAACCAATCATGTGCAATTGAGGTCGTATAACATACTGTAGAAATTTCAATATGTGTGTGTGCGAGATGTGTGTTGGCAAGTAGAATTTTGATGTTATATCGCAAAGAAACGAAAATTGAAACCAATGGCTGCATTTTAATGAAAAATTTGCTTCATACAGTCTATACCATTTTAAATTCACACGCAAAATGTCACTTATATGCGTTATATATTCGCTGAGATATAACATTTAGAAGTTGGGCTATGCTAGTGAAACGTGCTATAGCAGTACAGTAATACCCTGCTCCAGCGCTCCAGCGCTACAGATCACTCAATCAATACTCTTCAGCTCCCCAAGGAGCATAGGCCTTCAACAAACACATGCCAAGTCTTCCTGTCCTGTGCCATCCGCTCAAGTTCTTTCCATGTTTTCCTCATCATTTTCACCTCTGTTTCCAGTTCCCTTCTCCATGTGTTTTTTGGTCTACCTCTGCCTCTCTTTCCCTGTTGTCGTAGATTTTTGATAGGAGAATTAAGACTTGGGTTGGTCCCTTCTGAATAGATTAGAATAAGTGATAGTTACAGTGAGAAGTAGTAATAGCAATAGATTTCTACGAGTGAGATGGTAGAAATGTGATAGTGGCTGTCTCTGAAATCAAGAAATCTTCTCTCTCTTTCACCTATCTTCTACGACAGATTTTGATTGAGTCAGACAGTCTACACACATATATATGAAATATATATATATATCCACTCACATACATACACACATAAGACGACAGTTAGACGTACAGACGTGGGAAAAACTATGACAATGATTATATGAAGAGTTTGGAAAAACGAACTGACCGACACGCTGAAATAAATTTTATGAGTAGTTTATTTATCAAGACTAAACTTCTCTCACAACATATCAAATCACATCAAGCATATAAAAAAAAAAAATCATAAACACAAAATCAAGAAATGCTACAAGAATGATAAACCCGTTGGTATGATCCTTCCCTCGAGGTATAGCTCACAGTCCCGTTAGAAGAAAGTGATAGCCCAAAGAGTCACAGATACATATGATTTAGTCTAAAATTCTTCCCCTTTAAGGTATGAACAGACTGGATACTCTGATCTAGTCTAAGGGAATATATATATATTTAGCAATACCTTGCATAAAGAAATGTTATGACAGCAAAAAAGAATGGGTGTCAAAATACCACCATAAAGGGATCGCTCAGTCCTGCATTCACTCTATTCCTTCCACTGTGTAGACGTGCATTTGTTCATACTCACAGCTTTGGTAGCCACTTCGGGAACAAACAAAAAAATATTTTTAGGATTTGCCCATACAGAATCTTCAATGGTAATCTTGGCCAAGAAAACCCCAGGCCCAAAAAGACGGGTTGAATTCACTACTTCCGGGACCGTTCTCTTGGGAATACTATTGTTTTGGATGTCTGTTTAAGTCACAAAAAATGGTCCAGGCACGAGCGTTTATAGCGAGCACAGTGTCAACATCTTAGATTTCAAACGAATGAGGAATGTCAGGTCGGCACCTTCTCTCAGTATAGGAATTTAGTTGGTCACACCACCACTCGTCAACAGTGTCGGGAAAGTTACTGATTGTAATATGTTACTTGCCACAAAGGCTGAAAAATGACTAGAGTGTTCTCAGGAAGAATAAAATCAGGCTCGATGACCCGTTACTTCTTTAAAAATATTAAAGTTCTTGTAAAGGTTATACATCAAATCTTTAAGGTAAGAATGTTTGTTGTTTTCTTCACAGATTTATCTCTTTACTCAAACGCTGGCAAAGTTTGGGTACCACAGTTTCACTATATATAAATGGAAAGAACACATATCAAATAATTATACATACTATGTACTCGGATATAACTGATAATTTTAAATTGCAAGCGTCGTGCTTGACTTATCATTTAAATTCCCGTGAAGTAAATATATTCACAAAAATCGCTCATCATGAATTTGAAATACAACGTATTCCGTCAACACTCAATGATGAACAGTTATAAGTTAGTTTTAATAAAAATATTCTCGTCTGAGTATTAGCAGTTAAATTAAATCCATTATGGCTACATGATTTAAAGCTAGAGATTATAATTTATTCCGCTTTCCACTGTAACTCGTCGACTAGAGAATATAACAGACTTAATAATTTAACTCTCTGCACAAATCTAACTAGCAAAATGAAATAAGCGATTTAACACTTTAACACTCACAAAATACTAGATTAATAAAAAAGATTTACCTCAACACAGAACTACTAAGAACTTAAACCACTACGATCATACTAAATGACATCTCTATTAACAGAGATTCTAGAAATCGAACGAAGGCTTGTTCTAGTCTTGACTGCGAAGTTACTGAATGAAAATGAAATCTAACTCCCTCCAGTATATATGAAACACCAGACAAAGATGTACACTATTTCCATAAACTACACAATAGCCTCCTCTTCTCTTAACACCTCCTGACTTCGCACCTCACGCCAAAATGACCATTCTGAGCGAATGCGTGATGGCACCTTCTCCACCCTGACACTGAGAATCTACCGAGGAAACTACGTGTCAGATGCAAAATACCAGACAAATATCTGATACTGCGCCGGGGAGATGTCGGGATTCACGCCTCACCTCAGCGCTCACCGAGAAGCTACGTTTTGACAAGTGAGAATGCAGACGATATGTCGGCCCTATGTCTGAGATAGCCAAAAATTCACAGTTATTTCGTCAATCTGCAGCGATTGACCGAATGCATTCTCACGCCAAATCGTCTGGTGCAAGGGACTGACACGTTACGTAAAAAGTTACTCGTTTAATCAGCAATGAAATGCGTTTCTAAATGAGAAACGAAACTGGCGAAGTGATAATGGGAAAGAAATTATTTCTTGCAAACGAACGAATGCGAAAAATACAGGAAAAACAATAAAGAGTAATAATAAATAGAGGATACGGGTGAAAAAAAAAGAAGAGGATATAGGCAATTCAATGATCATAAAACCTCTGTGACACCTGTGGATTCCAGAACAAGGACTACTTTGTAATGCTGTCAACAGGTTTCCTCAATGTGTGTCCTATCCATCGCCAGCGTCTTCTTCTCAACTCTTGTTCCACTGGCACTTGTCTGGTTCTTGTTATCAATTCCACATTTGGGACTTTGTCATACCATTTCAGTTCTTCTATTCTACGCAAGCACCCGTTTATAAAAGTCTGTAGCTTTTTGGTTGTTGTTTTTGTTGTTCTCCGTGTCTCAGAGCCATACAATAGGACTGACTTCACATTTGAGTTGAAGATTCTTATTCTCGTGTTGGACTTGATTTCTCTTGTTCTCCATATGTTTCCCAATGTAATGAAAGCTCCTCTTGCTTTTTGTATTCATATTTTGATATCACTGTCTGTCCCTCCAACTTTGTCTATATTACTTCCAAGATATGTGTACGATTCTACATCTTTTAGTGGTGTTTCTTCAAGTTCAACCTTGTTATCATTTCTTGCATTTATTCTCATAATCTTTGTCTTTTCCCTGTGTATTTTCAGGCCCACTTGTTGTGACCTCTCATCGAGAATTTTCATTTTCTCTTGCATCTGATTATGGTTATGGGACAGAAGAGCCAAGTCATCTGCAAAATCCAGATCATCAATCTGTTTAGTCAGATTCCACTGGATTCTGTTTCTGTTGTGTGATGTCGATGTTTTCATAACCCAATATATTGCTAGTAAGAAAAGAAATGGAGACAAGAGGCATCCATGTCTCACTCCCGTTCTAATCCTAAACGGTTCTGTAAGTAGTCCTTCATGAAGAACTCTACATGTCATGTCTTCATTATTAATTTAATGATCTTCATGGGAACTCCATAATGCCTCATCAATTTCCAAAGCGATTCTCTGTCTACACTGTCAAATGCCTTTTCATAGTCCACGAATCCGATGTATAGCGGTGAATTACATTCCAGACTTTGTTTAACTATTATTCTCAATGTGGCTATCTGGTCTGTACAGGATCTATTTTGTCGAAAACCTGCTTGTTCATCTCTCAGTTGATTGTCTATGGACTCTTTTAATCTCTCCAGGATGATTCTGTTTAATACTTTTGCTGGCACTGATAGTAACATTATTCCTCTATAATTTGTGCACTCTTGTAAATTTCCCTTCTTAGGCAACTTGACCAGATAACCTTCCTTCCATTCTGCTGGTATTTCCTCTCTCTCCCAGACTTTGTCAAGTAGTTTGTATAATATCTCTGTAGAGGTATCAATTTCTGTTTTGATGGCCTCTGCTGGAATGCAATCTGGACCAGCTGCTTTTCAATCTTTCAGAAGCTTTACGGCTTTCTTTATTTCTTCTCTACTCGCTCGTTCACAGCTGATTTGTAGCTCCTCTTCTGCTGGCTGGATGTCTGGGTAATTAGTTGGAGCTGGTCTATTGAGAAATTCCTCAAAATGTTCTGACTATCTCTTCATTTGTTCTTGTATATTACTAACCAATGTTCCATTCTAATCTTTTATGAGGCCATTTGCTTGCTTATATTTCCCTGTTAGCTTCTTTGTGTTCTTGTACAGGTCCCTCATATTTCCTTTGGCTGCAGCTTCCTCTGCTTCCCTTGCCAAATCATCAATATATTTCATCTTCTCTCTTTTGATGTTTCTTCTTACTTCTTTGTAGTAGTAGTAACAGTAGTAAATGTTTAGCGCTACAGATGCTTTCCTAAAAATTGGAGCGCTTAACGAAACAGCGCTTTACGGGGTCACTATAACACATCTTAAATGGAGATTGTTATTGTTTCTCAGAATCGACGCCACTGCACTCCTGGCAACTCCACAGGGGCTCAGTCTTCCTCAAATGCCGAAGGTTATGAATGCTAATTGTTCCTGTAGCGCGCTGGTTGTACATGCGACGGATCCATCCTCTCATACGTCCATCCCTGCTGGCCTTACGTTTGATGCGAAATTCCAACACTCTTAGCCCAGTTGATTCATCTATTGCAGCGTCATTCTCTAACATGCGATCATTAAGTGTCCTTAGTATCTCTCCCTTATCCATATCCAGTGTCCCCAATATGGGTGCTCTCGAGGCTAGTCTGTTCGCTCTCTCATTGCCGCGTATACCTGCATGACCAGGACAGCAGATCCACATCAGTTTCTGAAGACTCAAGGCTTCCATGAATGTTTTTCATTCATGCCGTAGCCATCCATTCTGGACCTTCTGAAAGCACGGACTGAGAGTCTGACACAATAATTGCCCTGGCTGATGGAGTTTCAGATAGCCACCTCAGAGCAGCAGTAGTTGACTCTACCTCCATTCACATGCTGGAGGGTGTTGCCATGCCAGCTCCGCGTTTTTTAGTGTCCACCCTGCCCTTTATTCTCACAGAGAAGCTCCATCCTGAATGGAGATGGGATCCTGATAGGTTATCTTTGTCATGAGATAGATACAATATTGATATTCTGTGGTATACGAAAAGAATGAGTAATAATAGACAGTCTAATACCTTATCTACTTACTTAATTAGTCGTTAATCTTCTACCGTGAGGTGAGTTTGGAAGATAGAGCACCATACTATCCTATCAGCTGTCTTCCTCCTGGTCTGGTTCCATTCTAGTCCTCTGTCCTTCAGAGATTGTATAATGTTGTCCTCCCAGCGGACTCTGGGTCTAATACCATTAATAATTAATGATACGAATAGAACAGTGTAATTCCGGAGTCTCTAAAGAAACGAAAAAAGATTAGGTCTACTGTATTCTCAGGCATTTCGTACACGGAGACTAATATGATACTGATCATCAAGCTGACTAACTCATCAAGTAAAACACAACAATTACTGCTGCAGGAGCATTTCAATGCGGCAGTGGTAGCTCCTTGCGCTGTAAGGGACGCAAAGAAACATGGTGATGATGATGATGATAAATTAATATCGAATTGTGAACATTGTAATAGGTAACGGAAATATGACTATTTACGAATGTAACATGATGAGAAATGTAGCCTTAGCTGCAGGTAAGGGACAGTGGGGGATCGGGAAGCTGTGAATGTATTTGTTGTACGGCGCGGACCTACTGTAGCCATTCTATCTCTATATCACTGAAATTATTATAAATTAACATGCATTATTTTAAAAAGCAGAAAAAAATTGGCGTCGGTGTTAAGGACAATTGAGTGGGAGGTGAGATAATAATGAAGAGAGCTCTCTTTATCAGCTGACTCGCTGTAGCACCCACCGTGAGCGTGGCTCGGCAGAGCTTAAACAGAGGATATCGCTAACTGGATGGGAGCACCTGATGCACTTGGACTGGCCAAGTGTGAAGGTAAAGTCCATAGCAGAAACTGCCGTAGGGTAGTGGGGAGTTAGAGACTTCACGATACAAGGTCTAGCTTTCTATGAGGTCTGGTGGTCAGTTCCCTTCCTCGCTGAATCTGCCTTCCCTAGTTCTTTGAGTTAGGGAAGGAAAAGGCAGCAAGAAAGGGAAATAATCACCCCATCTCTCGATGCTGGACCTAGTATGGTGTAGTTTCCAACACTTCACTCCCTGTATCTGCTATGGGACTTCTATTTTTAGTTTAATATCCAGAGTCAGGTACGCAGTTACATTTGAGTAGACTGGAGCGTGGCGCAACAAGGTTTCGATCCCGCAACCCGGAAACTGTGCCGCGAGAGGCTACCTCTCTAAATTCTCGGCCAAGGGACACTCTGGCTAAGTGAACATGTGAAATTTTGAGGCTACTCTAGGAGGGTTGTTCGAACTGGCTAACTTCACAATCCTGTATGGACTTTCAAACTTCAGTGTTAAAACAAAGGTCTTCAAAATTACAGAGCGCTATAGCGAAACATGGTTATAAGAGTTAGCGCTAAGCAGGGTATTACTGTAATTTAGTTTCACAGGCGAGATAATGACTACAGAGTAAAATCGTTCTATGTCACTGGTCAAACATTTTTAGAACAAATTATGTTGACTTCGTCTCTCTCTTTTTCGTCTCTCTCTTCCCCTCCCCCCTTTTCTTCATGTTATAAATAGCACAAAGATGAGTAATTGTTTAGCTACTTAGATGCTGTGACCCACCTACAGGTTAACGTAAGCGCTTCCATGCGCGTGCGATCACATGCTAGCACACGTTAGAGTGAGAGGGAGAAAAAGGATAGGACTAACATTGAGAAAATATGTTGATAGCTTTACAAGGTAGTCCTTATTCTGGAATTTCCAGTGCAAGAGAGGTAGAAATATATTTTGTTTAAAACACAGACACGGAGAAGAGAACTGAAGACAGCCATGAAAGCGATTAAGAAGATACGGAAAGACCTGATGGCACGTGACATGAGAACTAGGCACCATTTTGTTGAAGGCCTATGTTCCTTATATTCCTGGGGTCCTGAAAAATAATTGTCATGATGGTTAATATTACTATTCTGCAAGTGGTTTGCATATGAATTAAACGGCTTACTTTCCTCGAGTTTATTCTCATAAGCAGTGGCGTATCTACGTTTTGACGGCCCGTGAAGCTTGAACTCTTGGAGGGGCACCTTTTATGTTTTTTAAGTGTCTGGGATGGGGTTGAAACTTATTATTGAGAAAACTGGTCTTGGGGGCCCTGAAGCTCAAGCTTCATTATTTTCATAGCAGATCCGCCTCTGCGTTCAAAATTTCGATTCCAACATGAGATCGGTCTTTGTCCAGTGATCTCGTATGCCACTAAACAAATTAGTATGACGGATCTAGGGTAGAGAGTCTTATTCGGGTGTTCAGACTGTCTTCCCCCTTTTCGAAAACACCCTAGTGGTTCTTATCTGGGTTGTTTCCGTTGACCCGTGACACTAATTTATGCAGCGTTGGTTTCTACAGCAATATTTGGATCACTTCCTGTGGTAGTTTGCTCTAGTCATACATTTCATAGGAATAAACAAATGGGGAAAGAAAGAAAGAAAGAAGGAAAACAAGAAAGACAGACAGACAGGATGGAAAGAAAGAAAGAAAGAAAGAAAGAAAGAAAGAAAGAAAGAAAGAAAGAAAGAAAGAAAGAAAGAAAGAAAGAAGGAAAACAAGAAAGACAGACAGACAGGATGCAAAGAAAGAAAGAAAGAAAACAAGAAAGACAGACAGACAGGATGCAAAGAAAGAAAGAAAGAAAGAAAGAAAGAAAGAAAGAAAGAAAGAAAGAAAGAAAGAAAGAAAGAAAGAAAGAAAGAAAGAACGAAAGAAAAGACAGACAGGAGGGAAAGAAAGACAGACATGATGGGACTACAGAAAAAAAGAAAAACAGACAGACAGACAGGATGGTACGAAAGAAAGTGTTACAAAATTGTCCATTCTCTTTTCCTGTTCTTCTATCCTTTCCGGAATTATTAATCTACTTCTCATTTTACGTACTGAGATCTGTGTGACATCCATTGTTTACACTTTCTTCCTTCAATTCACGTCATGTCTGGGTCTTATTGACCATCCCTCGTGAGATTAGACACCAGCGGGGAAATATTGGCCTTAAGTCATGATGGTCAATTTCATGTAGTGATACCAGGTGTTAATAGGAAGATATCGACAGTGAATTGGAGCACACGGATTAAAACGTAAAAGCGGAGATGGCACAGTGAGTTCGTCTTATCTCTTACACGGCTATTGTGAATCCAGACGTTCTGTTTGGGGAGATACATAACAAACCGTGAGTTTGGGACATGGTCAGTTAAATTATTGCCACAACCCAGGTTTGTTGCCTGATAAGTTGTTCGTTTGGACATGGACGTGTCGGAAACTATCAATCATGTGAAAGATTAAGGCACGGACAGGAAAATAACGAATGGGATCTTTGGAGCACGACAATGAAGTAATCGTTTCCGGCCAGATTTTGTTGTAATGGATAATTACAAGAACATGAAACATTGAAAGAGAGTATCCCTAATAGATCCATGAAATAGTGAGTGTAAACATGACAAAAATCAACGGAAGACACAAAGCCTTATATGGTTTCGTAAGTCAGACACATGAGCGTATACTTCCAGAGTCACAGTGTGGATTCCGAGCTGGTAGATCAACAACAGACATGATCTTTTCTCTTCGACAGCTTCAGAAAAATTCAAGAGAGCAGAAAAGGAATGTATATATCGCGTTTATAGACCTCACAAAGGCATTTTACCTGGTTAGTAGTGATGGAATCTTCAAAATCCTCCTGAAAATAGGCTGCCCTGTTAAATTGCTGAAAATGATAAAATCATTCTACGAGGACATGAAGGGAACAGTCCAATATGCTGGAAGCACATCATAGCCCTTTGTCATACGCCGTGGCATTAAACAAGGCTGCGTTCTGGCTCCAACCCTCTTCGGGGTCTTCTTTGCCTTATTCTTGAAACATGCATTCAGAAATGCAACTGAAGGAATATGCCTTCATTCTAGGTCAGAAGGCCGTCTGTTTAATCTCGCAAGGCTGAAGGCAAAAACAAAAAATAAGAAGGGTCACTATTAGAGATTTGTTATTCGCTGATGATGCTGCAGTCGTCACTCAAAGTCAATAGGAGCTTCAGAGCTTGATGAATTGCTTCACTCAAGCATGCACAAACTTTGGCCTCACAATAAGTCTAAAGGCAACAAATGTGCTGAGTCAGGATGTGGATGCCGCACCAATTATCACTATCGATAACTATAAATTGGCAGTGGTGCACCACTTCTCATACCTAGGGTCTACCATCAGTGACAAACTCTCTCTGGACACAGAAATTGACAACTGCATTGGCAAAACTGCAGCTACCTTTGCCTGCCACACATCACGTGTTTGGGGAAACCCCAAACTCACAACGAATATCAAAGCGGCGGTATATAATTGTCACGGATTGCCTCCCCTTAGCTCTGCAGTAGTGGTCCACCAGTGGCCAACACTCAGGAGTATCTAATATGTGTCTTCAAAGATGTCTACATTTGCACAAGATTACTCTTGGCAGAATAGTAGATAGAAGGATAATGACGCTTCTATCTCAAGGGAGTATTCACAAGATGTTTTCAGAAGTCAAGAACAATGCTGCATAGGGAAGAGCACTATTAACTTATATCTAATCCGTCGCATTTTGTGAAGAATTAAGCAATGGTTTTAGCCCGTTCAAGCCCCCAGCTGGTGTAAATCCAGTCCAATTCTTTTATAAGTATTTGCTCTATAGATGTAAATATATGACTAGATGTATATATATTAAAAAGTCTTGCTCTTACGTTTGCTTTCATACCTATAATAACCGAACCAACTATGATTGTTTTGTTTTAAAATAACATGTAACAAATTTAATAATCAATTAATCTTAATAGGTTAAAATAGCGATGGAATGATGATGAATTTTAGATGTAAATAAAATTATCTTCACTGAGACTTGGTTTGAGGATTGATAGAAACAATTGTCCTTTTGCTGGTTCCTTTTACAAGATCTTAGCTGGTATAAGTGAGTCCTGCAGCCGTGGTTTCGTGAAATCGTCTGTGATGAGGGCACTTCTCCACACAACTCGTCCAATGTATGCAATTATTGTTGATTCCCTGCTTTTAACTCACAACTAGTGACGTCGAAACTTTAGTCTTGCAGCTTCGTACCACAAACAGTCCGATAGCTTTGTTCCACGAACTTTAGACAAAATAAAAAAGAACAAATGCCTCTGCTACGTACACTGGGTTGAAAGATTAACAGGCGCATTGTCTCGCTCTGCACCCACCAATGTTAGCCTCTCTGAGTAATTAAATTCTTCTGAGTATACACAGCTTAACTCAGGGAAGATGTTCAGAAATCACCAATATTCTTCTGGGTATTAAACTGGGAAAATATGTGCTTGGGCAGCGCGAGGGCAATTGCTTGCCTGAATTGCAATTAACAAGGTAAGTATATCTCGCAAAATGATACGATACAGTTGAGGCACACGTGGTGTAATCATCACTCATCACTGCTGCATTCAGAGTATGGGTTCACCTCTGCTGTCGGTTTTCTGTACGACTAGCAGAAAGCAATCACCTGCGTTTGCTGTAGTGGTTTATGAATATACTGTTTTCATATGTTGAGGTTGCTAGCCTGCTATGACTGGTATAACCACTTAGCAAGTACAGACATGTCAAATTGATATTTGTAAAATATAAGTTCACAACTTACCCCAAATGGGATCTACAATCTCCTGGCACAGTTAGAATGGACACAGCAACGTAAGTTAGATGCTTTCGAATCACTTGGTCTGGAAAATTTTAGTATTGCTCTTATGATGGGTGATCTGATTCCTTAGGTCTGGAGACCTTGGAATTTAAAAATGCGGGTTTGCTATTAAGTATCAAAGTTGCTCAAATACTCTGTCCTGGTCCTTTAAGTTTCCAGTCTGTATTTTAAAATGCGGGTTTATTTTAAGTTTCAAAGTTGCCCAAATACTTATATCTGTCACTTATAATTTTGGAATCCTTTGTCCGATCCTTCTGTTTGTGGCTTCTGTGAGTTGCTAATTTGACGTTTCGATGCAGTCTGATCTGTGACTCCGATTTCGCTAGATTATATTTCCATTATCACGTCAAGTCCCAGATTGTACTTTCAGACCAAATTGCCAATGAAAGTTAAAGTCTATTCCGGCTCTCAAATCAATCCAATGGTAAGCTCTTTAGAATTATATGGGTCGGGGTGTTTAATTTATTTTCCCCCGCGCATTTTAAAAAACGAATTTTAAAATTCCAACGCGTGACCTCTTTCTAATAAGGCAGTAATACTTTCGATTGTATCTTTATGCAAACTTACAAACAAATCTGTGAACTTGTTTCCTGTTTAGATGCTTTCCCACAATACTGTCTCCCCTGGCAGATTATCGGTAATATTGATACAAAGATGGGCCAGAGGAAACGATTACGAATTATCACCAGTGTTTTCGTGCATCGACAGACTGTCAAATACGGATCGCCGGCAGCTCAGACAAACGATTTGGCTTTTTTTCCTTACTCTGCCGGGTCGTATTGTTATGAGGAGTGGTCGGGACCACACTGGATCAACACAGATCGTCTCTATCAATGGTGGCTTGACGACTTAGGGGATAAACGTATTATCCGCTGGGACCCGAAGATGCAGCAATAGAGAATGCAGTCAGCGACCCATAGCTTGACTGCTTGCGTTAGGGTCAGCAAACCAGAACTGACCAAGACTCTACTCCACCTCAACGTGGTGGTCCTGAAAACAGGATGCATCACTGCAGTCTGGCTGAGAGAGTAGGGATCGAAGAGGGAAGGCAAACCGGATCCAAAAAAATGCCGTGCTGAAGTCGGATGTGTCGGCCGAAAGGCGCAGATATCGCAGCTCCGGTGTAAACAGACACAACGCAACCAACGTCCTTTTCAAGACGAACGAGGAAGAAGAAGAAGTATTATCCGCTGACCTGTCTAATTAGCTTTATCATGCTATGATTCACACGGTGAAACGTAAACAAGTCTGGGAGCGGCTCAGAGCAAAAATTGTAGAGCATAAAATATGTCAAAGAATAGGACGATGGAGCAGAGAGAGAAGGGCGCAAAAGTACATGCACAAAACGTTTTTTGACATACTCCGTCACCTAAGATATTTCACTAAATATCCTAGTTTGGGCGTGAACTTTTACGAGGTGTGTGCCTGTGATGAATTTTCCGTGATACAACGTTAAAATATCTCCAATTATAAAGATAACATGTAGGGATAAAAATAATGCGTAGGATACTAGGAGACATGCTCGCCCATGCCCGCATTTCCTACCGCCATTCAAACTAACTAGTTAGACGTGCAGACGAAACGGTTTACCCTTTTTGGACGGGAGGGAAACGGAGATATAAAAAAGGAAAAATATGACTGAACACGTGTTTGAATCTAGAAAGGCTAAAAGACGCAAGTTGTAGTTTAAGGAAAAAAATTCACGTCACTAGTTAACATAATGTAAGGAAATGGACAGAAAAGACCTTAGCTCTTATTTGAAACAGTCATTTTTTGGACGTTTTACGGTACTTGGTTGTTTTATTTGAATTCAGCGGCAAACGCCGTGGAGAAGGTTCGAAAATAAATTTCAAAAAAAAACTACCCTTGAAAAAGTAACTTTTTCTTAATAATAAAGTTATGAATGTAAAACCTAGCTAGTTTGATAGCCCATCTTAAGCAGAGAAATAATATACTTTAAATTATCCAGACGGACAGATAACAATGAAGATATTGACAAAAGACTGTATTGTTCATATCAGACTAGCGACAGTATTGTTGTGCATACTTTCACTAAAGTTTCAAATTTGCGTCCTTGAGACACGAAAATGCAAAAATCAAGCTGTAATGAACGAGAGGGGGAAGGTTGGAGAATTGTGGCTAAAAATAACTTAGGAGGCAGCTTTGTGTAGGTTTTGCGTGTAGTTGGTCCAAGAAACAAGTGTGTTTTTGTTAAAAACCAAGTAGAGACAGACGGACCAACAGACAATAATACATACTTGACTGAGATCTGACTGAAATTTGACTTTTGGTTTGAAGATTTGAAAAAAAGTTGGAGGGGAAGTCTGTGATTGGATAAATGTATTCATATTAGCGGGATAGAGACGCGCATTTTTGCCATTTGATATAATTCTGTCCAGGGACACAGTTAGTTATTACCAGTGGTGTTTTTCCCAGAAGATATTACATACATTTTAGTGGGACGCCATACTATAGCCAGCAGCTTAGCTGAGTTTTGCTAGTAGTAACTGTGTTCTCAATTCTGAATTCTGGTAAGAATGAAAGCATTTATCTTGTATATTTTAATATTTTGAGTGATTGATACTGCCATATCATGAAAAATGATTACGACAAGTAAGTGCTCGCTCTAGGTCCCCAGCCGCAGTTCAGGGTCTAGAGACAAACAAAATATATGGACGCCTAACTAAGACTATGGAAGGCGGATCTATTATTGAGATCAGTGGGAACATATCACCTATCTTATTGAATAAAAGGAAACTATTGAACATATCTCAGATGCAATGCAGTCTTGGGGAACTGGTACTATATGAAAACAACTGGGTAAGATGTGCTATGTTGGTCAGAGAGATCTGACCCATTCTGTGTAATGTCGTTGTGTTGTGTCGTGTGTAAGAGTGGTGCAGTGGATAGATTACTGACACATGGCACACAAATTTTGTTTCAGAATTGTGAGTTTCTGTTCTGGCACTAAAGGTAGTGCTACATACTTAAGCAAGAATACACAAGCAGATGTGTGTGCCGCCAAACAATTGTGTCGGTGCAGCCTAGCATAGTATTCCAGCTACAGAGAGGAGTGGTCCACAGGAATCCTGTATCAGATCTTCACAGACAAGATGAGTGAATACGTGGCCTGCTGAAGATTCACCAGTATTAACCAGTATTTAAACCCACCACAAATATTTCCCTATCAAATATAGACTGAATTCTTGGGAAATATAACATTAAACTACAGTCTATAAGTCAATGGACATAGCTTGTTGTAGTCACAGAGTGGGAGTGATGACACCACCCCAACAGCACATCCAGTAATAGTTCTCCCAGAGACAGTATAGACATTATTAATAGTAACTAGTCTTGTAAAATACCTATGTACACAAATTCCATTTTATTATGCCATATATTTATGCATTCCATTTATAACTCCATAACATTTCATATGTTCTGGCCAAAATAAAACATTGGTTCAGAACTAATAAATTTAGAAAAAAATTTAATATTGAAACTAAAACAGTCTGAGTTAGTTCAGTGTGTTATAGATTTTATTAATATTATTAGACTTATTAATTACCTGTGTGTGTTTGTATATTCTATTACAACACATTACATTTCAGTACCCTAGACTTTTTAACGTAGCTACATTCATGATAGTAAAAGAGATCTGTTTGAGGTCGTAGTGGTAGTAAGAAGGGCCTTCTGTAATTCACATAAACATTTATCTCAGGAGCCTTCACAACTGACCTCATACAGTACCCTAGGTAACATAACAACCATACCATACCAACAAAACCACTACAGTGCCTTTCTTTACTACTGTTCTGAATGACAGTGTTCTTCTCCTCATTATACTGTTGGCGAGTGTTTTAATTGTTCGCTTGGCAATAGGTACAGTTTTGCACGCACTGTCGAACGTCTTCCCATCGTTTGGGCCAAAAGTAAACCTCTTTAAGGTTATTCACTGTGGGTCCCACGGGAACATGTTCCCGGATGAGGATATATGAGCTGATTTCATAATGGAGGGTCTTAATGGGAGAGGCACCACGAGTTGTTTTCCCCCGCCTCGTCCGTCGATAAATAATTCCATCTTCTTTGTTGAACGTTCCAGCTGAAGAATGTATTATCTTGATCTGACTCTGTTCAGAGTACGGCGCAAGGGTAATGTCATCCTTCTGCGCTTGTCGAAACTCTGCCCTACTACACAGAAATGTCGAGTTGAGGTACGAGTTATCCAATGTTGGGTGTTGGTGTTGCAGACTTTCTTTTATGGGCTAATTTCGTATGATATAGTGTTCTTCTTCTATCTTTCACTGACTATTATATTCTGCTGTAACAGTGGGTTCATTTTGCGTTTCAGACATATTAGTGTGAATGTATAGTCAACAAACTTCATTTCGTATTTGATATTTCGTTGTGTTCTATTATTACGTTGAATTCTCATTAGTATGGCAGAGTTTTATACATTGACCAACACGTTGAAGGTTACCGGTCAATTCAACACAACAGTCTGAACTGTAACTTTATAAAGTTCTTCATAGGATAAGTCTCGTGTGGACGACTTCACATATATTTTAATAGCTCCAATATATACAGCATGAGTTACTAAATTAACATATTTTCCACATTGAAAGAAAATGAATATATCACAGTTCGTAGTGTATAATGCACAAGACATTGTGCGTTCATTTTAACCATCATAATGGTTGTTCATTATCCTTATTAAATACTTGGCATATTACCATATTTAAGCAGCGTTAATGCATCTCTGCTAATTATTCCATTATTGCTTAGGATCAATGCCTAACATTCACGTCAGAACTTTGTCTGTATAATATTCTCAATTTGGCATCACTAGCCAGGCTACACCAGCCATATCGCTTTCATTAGCGTTATTCATTAACTTCGCGATCGTAATTCTCGAATATCGCGTATACAAATTCTTGCGTTTTATTCTTAACGCTTTACACAATTATGGACTCACCGGTCCTTAAACACATATTATTATATCAGCTTTAAAAGCACATAGTCTACCCTAGTGAGAATTTAGCTTTTGTCCGGGAAGGACGTTTTCCATTATGCCAGCGAGATCGCTGTGGGATATATATTGTACACTGTAAACTGAGTGCCTGCCATATTTTCGGACCTTCGTGATAATTACGTTGTGAAGTCTAGAGCAGTGTAGGATCTAGATTGTATTGTCTACCAGCCGTAGTTTGATAAGATATCGATGATTTTGAGTGTGCCATTGTCATAGTTGTACAGCTCAGGTGAACGATATTCATAGCAGCCATTTTGGTGTATAGTGTGTACCTTCTAGTATGGAGGTGATAGTTTAAGCTGCTAAGGCAGGCTTACAATGGTTTTCTCATTATTGTATTTGATGCGCTTGATGGCCGTGTGAGGCCTTATTGTGTGCCTATATTATTAAAGGGAAGTACCTGTTGAAGAAGTTTATTACTTTTGTCAGCCACTGTTGTGTGGTCATACCCTTAGAAGGGCGAGCCAATATTTGTTGTTATAAATCCACACAGCAGTGGTGTAACCCGTTGAGTGTTCTCCATGATAAGTGGTTCCTGACAGCTGGGAAGGTTAAGGCGGCCGGTGTGATGCTGACCACATCACCACTAGTGTGCCGATGGTCAAGAAAATATGGGCCTAACACCATATTCCCAATATGCCTCAATGGGCATGTAACGGGATCCTTTACCTTTTTTTAAAAGCACACACATCGACGGTTATATACATTAGCTAGTGGTTCTACCACATAATTCTAAACGCTGCCATATGCCCGAAGGTTACACTAAGACTGTTCTTGTTACTAGGCTTCATGCGTCATCCAACGCTTTACGAGTACCATTTGAAGTCTAGTTAGTTGAGGTGTTGCATGGTGTGACCATCCAATTCAAGATAAAACCAAAATTCTCGCAAACCATGCAACAATCCTCAACAGTTGGATGCTCTGCTCAAACTCTTTCTTGGCAGTTCACGCTTCTGGTAGTCTGGGTTATGGCGAACAGAGCTTTTTCTCACAAACTGTTGAATTTCCTGTCGGATATCTGCCAGAAGTGGGTCAAGGATACTTTTTCTCCAGGGTACGCAGTCTTTTAAAGGGGTGGGGCAGAGTTGAATGCATTTCCTGCATTAGGCGGGTGCGATATGGGAGTGGGACAACTAACTGTCTCCTGTTCCCCAACCGTCGATAAACCACACCTTCCTCTCTGTAATATGCTCCCTGTGGAGTATGGGAGTACCTGCCATACAACTTTGAGAATCATGGCTTTAGGGATTCATCCTCCCTTTGTGCCTTTGTCAGCTCCGAAATAGTCGGGCTTATTAGAGATGACAACTCAAGGGCCGCTAGGACAAGTCCTGGGTTTTCTCTCTTTTGTCACCCTTAAAGTCACGTGAGGGATCTCCAAGAAACACATATTTCCTCCCTAAAATGAGTTGGTAGACGAAATCGTCTACTACTGCTGCATTGATTTTGCCTCTCACACATGGGGTTGAAACATCAATTTCCGCAACCGGAAGAAGCATAGGCTCTATACTCCTCCGGGGTCCCTGTATTTCTACAGTTTTACCAGTGTGTTGGAAGGCATTCTCCAAAGATGGGGAAACTAGAGCTTAATATTCTAAGACCGAATCATGTAAGCACCGTATTGTTTGGCTACCAACGGTTACTTGCTCAGTAATAGAGGGGTATCTGGGGTTATATTCGTATGCTTGGAGGTCATGGCTCCCTATCGACCTCGTGAGTAGACATGCGACATTATAAGGACCTGTTCTATGCCTCTTACAATCCGATGAGAAATGTGTGTCACTTTTGCACATTTTACACCATCGTCTTCCCGTTCCCTGGGCTGAATCACCCTGTTTCTGCCTGGTGCTGTCCTGCTATTGTGATGAAGCCTTGTTGTGTGAGATGTTGGTGGTACTTTTGGATTCTGTGACGAGAGAAGGGCGCAAAAGTACATGCACAAAACGTTTTGTGACAATAACGCCAGCGTCACCAGCACACGTTTATATGGTAGCGAGACATAGACAACCTATGCTAAGCAAGAAAGAAGGCTCAATACCTTCCATCTACGGTGTCTACGCCACATCTGTGGCGTGAGGTTTTTATTTGGCTCTTGGATCAGTATAGTACTGACAATTAATAATAATAATAATAAATTCTTTAAGCACCAAACACGGCGCATAAGGCAGAAACCAGTGCTCTCCAGGTTGTTCGTTGTGACGCCACTCCTCTTAGCTCTTGCACATTATTTAGGCCCAACGTTCTTCCTTCTCTTATTATTGTTCTTCTGAGTGTTTCTTTTGGTCTTCCTTTTTTCCGCTTACCCTCAGGAACCCAAGTGAGCGCCTGTAGTGGTATTCTGTTGTTTTGCATTCGTAGGACATGACCGATATATGACCATCGTCTTTTCCTTATATAGTCGGAGACATATTTCTGCCTAGAGTCTTCTCTTATTTGTCGATTAGTCTTGAATTCTTTCCAACTGATGTTCATGAGTTTTCTAAGACATTTGTTCTCGAATGTATTCAGCTTGTTCTCCAATGATTTTGTTATTTTCCAACTCTCACAGCCGTATGTTAACACTGAGATAACATTTGAATTAAACAGACGAAGCTTGGTATGTATATTCAATGATCGTAATTTCCAAATGTTAGATAATCTATTGAAGGCGCTAGCTGCCAAAGCAATTCTAGTATGGATTTCTCTTGTTGTGTCACCATCCTGAGTCATTTTACTGCCTAAATAATTGAAACTTTCAACTTTCTGTAGTTTTTCCCCGTTCATGATGATATCAAAGGTCTCGTTAGAAAAGTTCATTTGGTGGCCATAAGCTGGTTTGATCTGGTACCAGCAAACACGGGGTCCCTTACCCACTTCATTTTCAACAAGAATTCATCAGCATCCTTCAAGAAATTAACATTCTTCAAGACAGTCAACATCTTCAAAATTTTCAAAGTACTCGGCGTTGCCCGGTAAAAGTCAAAATTTCAACTTTTTGACGGAAACAAGAATTTGACAGTACCCGGCGTTGTTACATGTTGCCGGATAACTCGGACTGTTGTTATCTTTTACGCAAGTCAAGCAAGTTGCTGCTGTCAAGGTTCCAGTGCTGTCGTTTTTGTGAAGGTCAAGTGCCGGTTGAAACGGGTTGTTTTCTGAAGAAGGCCAAGTACCGATTTCCATCAACTTACTTTTGGATAAGAGGGTCAAGTGCCGAAACAACTCAACATACAGTATTTCAGAAGCTCTAGTACCATCGTGTTAGCAGTGGAAGCAGTTCAGATGTGCCATCATCGTTGGAGCTTCGCTCTTTAGGACGTTGATTGACATCCGTTTTTTTCTGCTGTTCTACGATTGGAAGCCTATAAGTTAAGTGGCCTGTTTGTACGTAAACTGTGCCCTTATACTTCTGCTGAGTCTTCTGTGTATCATCTCATTCTATTGTTATAAGTTATGTTTATATGTTATTTGTATATTTATATGTTTATATTTCAGCGGGTCTGGCTGGGTGGCGACTCCTATAGATCATACCACATAGCAGAGGTTTTCTATTGAGAGTGTTCTGTAGGGTGTGCAAGTTTCCGATACTGGAATTTGCTAAGCGACTTCTGTTGCTATTTATGTTAGTTGTGATGACATGTATTAATATTGTTTTCGTTATTATTTCGCATTCTTTAGTTTTGTTTTGATTTGTTTGTATTTGTTAGCCTCATCTTTACTATAGTTTAGTTTTATACAACATTTTTGTTTATACACTGTGGTGTCATGTATTTTGTTTAATTCTATCGCAGATATCGTCACATTTTTTGTGATATTTCATTAATTTCTGCTTTATTTTTAGTTGATTTCTGCGAACGTTTTTGTATTGTTGCTGATCTTTGTTATTGTTTACATTGTTATTGTTTACATTGTTTACATTGTTTACATTTTCAATGTTTACATTCTGCTTGTGTTTACATAGTCATTGTTTACAGTTATAGTAATTAATTAATGGGCTATGCTAATGCACTGTTACTACTACACTGATGATAAATGAATGATGAATAGTGTCGTGCACTATTGAATGAGAAGTGCACTTATGATAAAGAATTGAGTGTTGATATTTCATATACAAGTTCTTTGATTGGAGACTTGTTTTCCCACAGAGATTGGGATAATATAATGCGATGTGAATATACAAGTGCTTAATTAAGACTTGTTACACTTAGGTTTGAAATAAATTAGTTAATTATTTCAGATTTTGGACTCATATGTTAGACAACATGTCTACATTTGAGCACTTTATTGAGCAGGGTAAATTGCTTGGGAAGACTGGTGATAAGTTAGAAGAATTTGCTACTGCTCTATATAACAAAGCGCTGAAGTCTGAGGAAAAAAGACAGAAAGCAGAAGCTGAGCAGAAAAAGATAGATTCTGAGAATCTGAGACTGCAGATGCAGGCAGATGAAAGAAAATTCCAAATGGAAATGGAAAAACTAAAAAGGGAATCAGAAGCTGAGGAGAGAAAACTCCAGCTACAACTAGAAGCTGAAAATAAAAGACTTGAAAAAGAGGCTGAAAATAAAAGACTTGAAAAAGAAGCTGAAAATAAAAGACTTGAAAAAGAAGCTGAGAATAAAAGACTAGAAATGCAGGCTCAAGCTGAAGAAAGGAAGTTACAAAGAGAGGCTGATGAGAGGAAAGCAAAAATGGAACATGAAGAAAAACTCTTAGCTTTAGAGTTGGAGAAGTTGAAATTGACGAGCATGAGTAATGCTAATGATGCAAACAAGGGTTCATCTTCGAATAAGGCTAATAATGATACTTTTAAGATTAAGTTACCAACATTTAGTCCTTCCAGTGATGACATAATGTTCTATCTGGACAGATTTGAACAAGCATGTACAGCTCATAACATAGACAAAGCAAAATATGTTTATCAGTTATCAGGGATACTGACAGGTAAAGCTCTAAGTATATTAAATATGGTGGATGAACCTGACAAGAACAATTATGAGGTTGTCAGGGCCGCTTTGTTAAAGAAATACCAGCTTAACGAAGACGGCTATCGTCTACAATTTAAAAACATGTTGCCTGAAACTGGAGTTGAATTCTCCGAGTTTATAGCAAGAATACGCATTACTTTCTCACGATGGGTTGAACTATCTAAGACGGAAAAAACTTATGAAGGACTTATGGACTTAATACTTAGAGACAAAGTCATGTCGTCTGTCAATGAGTCTTTCCTTGCTTTCCTTCATGAACGTAAACCTAAAACAATAAAAGAAATGGAAGATTTCTGTTGCCAATATGTAACTGCGCACCCACACATAACCATGGGTAACTCTAAGGTGAAAGAAGGTTTACCAGTTGCTTCGGCAGCACCGTATGGTCAAAACTTTGCTCGTAGATCCCAACAAAATTTTGATAGAAAGGGCAGCGGTAATTTCTGTCAAAATCATGGAAATCAATTTCATGGTGATTCTTCTTCGAAGAATTGGAGACAACCTGATAGTACTCGTTACTATCACCCTAATAATTATAGGCATTTCAAAAGAGGATATGGTAATAGAGGTTATTCCTGCCGAAGACCTCAAAACCAAACAAATAGATGTTCGCATCAATGTGAACATGATAGTAATCGTGGAAACTGGAATTCGAATCATGATAACAATTACAATAGAGACAATAATAACTGCAGAGATAATAATAACTCTGATAACTTCAGAGGTAATAATAGTCGGGGTAGATCTCAACACAAAAAAAGAGATATCAGCAGGCTAATTCTGTACAACAGGAAACTGAGGGAGCCTGTAATCATGTTGTTGATAATAAAAACTTTGACGCTGTCACTGGTTCTGCTTTTGACTTTGAGAGAGCAAACAAATGCCCCAATGCAGTACTTTATTCGAACCGGGTACCATAACTACTTTGAGTTGTGGTCACCCACTTCCCGCTCTTCCTGCTGCTGTTGCGCATGACGGGAGGGGTTCTTTACTCCTACATAAGGGTCTTGTTAATGATACTCCGGTCTCACTACTTTTCGATTCCGGATGCACCACTATTGGTGTTAGACAATCGCTTGTAGATCCATCTTGTGCTACAGGAAAGGTTATCAAATGTGTCACATTTGGCGGCACTCTAGAAAAATATCCTACTGCTGTAATTCGCATTGCCACTCCTTTCTTTACAGGAGATGTGCATGCTTGTCTCTTACCTAATCCTATTGCGGACCTTATCATTGGTCGTATTCACGGAGTTAGGGAGTGTACCCCACAGCAGATTGCTGCTTGGGAAGATAATAATATGCAAGCTACCAATGCAGTAGTTACAAGAGCACAAGCTCTACAAACACCCGAAACTTCACTGAATGGTGATAATGAAGTTGATAGCCAAGATAGTCACTTAGTGATTACTCGTGACTCTTTCATAAAATTGCAAGAAGAAGATCCTTCTCTAAAAAAATTCTTCATTCTTGCGAAGAAAGGTGATCCGAATCAGGATACAAATAGAAAATCTTGGATTGACAATTACAGAAATATAATTTCTGCAGAAAATGGTGAAGTCCCAGTGTCTGAAAGAACTACTGGTATCACGAATTAGTTACGGCTGTGAATGATCTGATCTCGAAACATTAGTAGAGAGGAGACCGACATAACTTGCCACCTCCGCTGTGTAACTAACTGTGATATTAAGACAAGGAAACAGATTTTACTTAACAATGATAAAATTGAGAAGTCGTTCAAATACAATTTCCTTATTATTTATTTAGTATATACACTATCTACTCTTGTGCTGAAGAGTGAATGTTGAAAAATGGAATGTAATGGATTTGTAAGTTTACATATGATTTACAAATATTTATATTTATATAGATATATAAATATATTACAACAAGTTTTCCAATTATAGGAACAAAAATTATATCAGATGTGCTGTTATTCAATTATAGTACATGTATCAGCTGGGCTGTTAATTACGTATATAACATTTATTAGCTACGCTGTTAATCTTGTCTCTTTCTACGCTAAATCACTTTCTTGTCACTGACACTAACTTTTGCTCACAATGCTGACAGAAATGGTACTAATGTGTACTCATCTCTCTAACGTCTGTTCTTCTTTGTTTGGTTCACACAACAACGGCTGAGGATCGTTCCTTTAGCCCACCCAAGACTGAGGGGGACTAAAGATGTAGATTATGTGCAATCTCTATGCTCCAGCGGAGTTCCAGGCAGCTGGAATGACGACCCACGATCTCAGTTTTGATGAAACGAATAAAACCCTCTAAGATTTTTTAAACCGGCCAGGTTTTGACTCGACTTAGTGAAGCAGGCTGCAGGTCAATGCACTCCAGGTAAGCTATAAATCAAAGTTGACAGCTCCTCTTATTCAGTCGGTCGTCTCTCTGGCTTCGTGTCGGGTTGCGTGCTTTTGCATAAAATCTCGCCCGATTATATAGGTAGATGAATGCTTAAGCAAAGCTTTTGGTTGGTTCCTGGCGGGGAAAGCTGATTGGTTTCCTGCAGTTTAGTCCCAAGCGTCGTACAGCCTAATTTTATTCTGGTTTTTTTCCCGCCATCTTGCGTGAACAAGATGGCCGCGACCCACATCCGAAAAAACAGGGCTTAAGTTTTTTTCCTGGCGTAACTTCTTGTAATTTATTCCGGCTCAGCAACTGTGCGTTGATTGGCTGGGGCAAATTTGTATCCCGACATAATGATTTAACAAAGTAGTGGGGTTACACACACTCGTTTCACGACAACATCCTCGGCATTTTGTGGAAAGAAAAAGTGAAAAATCCCGAGGGGTTGTCACGTGCTGGCCTTCAAAGCATGTATACACTGCTTAGCTGGCTTGGCCATGTCCGCCGCATCGAAGATAGTCGTACCCCGAAAGATATCGTCTACGGACAACCGGCAGATGGCAAACGAAAAGTTGGGCGACCGCAGCTGAGATTCAAAGATGTGTGCAAGAGAAACATGAGGCCACTGGACACAAATTCAGCAACCTGGGAGCATGAAGCTGCCGATCGCACCAAGTGGCGATGCTCTCTACGGCGCCACCCCAGATTGGGTGAAAAGAAGCTCACACAAAAAGCAGAAGAGATGGAGAAAACGTTGAAATGAACACCAGGAAAATAAGTAGCTCAGGAGCGCATTACCATGGTCAGTTATGACTGAAGGGGCTATTATTATATTATAAATCAGAAATGAATTCGTAGATGACATACAGTGAACATTAGTTTATTTTTGTTTTGAAGAAGATTTTAGACAAACAAGGGAAGTGGGAGATAGACCCCTACCAAAATCAGCAAGTTATTTGCTATTGGTTTGGCATTTGAGATGTTAAAATGCAACATCTCTGATTGGACTTCACCTCCAAGTAGCTTTCTGGGTGCGTGGGCCGAGTGTTGCTTAAAATTTACACCATTTTAAGATTACCGCACTGCTAACTCAACTCGTCCAGAAGACAGTTCAGACAAGCCAGGATAAAGAATATCATCGTGATTCTAATTTAAAGGACGGACAACGCATTTGAGCATCTTCTGAACTTAGACAGTAAAAAAACGGTACCTTTATTTCTACGGAAAGCCGGGAATCCTAGGTACGTGAATACGTAGTCATAGTTGGATTATATTGTAAAGTAATACCCTAGACCACTTGTAAGAGGTATCTTAACCAAACTGCCGAAACTATTTCCCTGAGCCAGAAGTCTGTATTTCCCAAAGTATTTTGGTTAAGTTGAACAGTTTTTAATTCTATATTTTGCAATATTAACAAGTGGAAATCGCTAGTCGATGTCCAAGTTCATAAGAGGCTGGCAACCTCAGCATATAGAATGATAGTTTCATGAACCACTACTGCAAGAGCTGGTGGCTTCTTCATGCGGGTTTCTCATACAGAAACAAACGCACAGGTAGTCCCGAGTTCCATATGGAGCAGGGAGCGGATGATGACAGAAATAATGTACATAATTATTATATTAACATTTTTAACAATTGCAAGTGTATATGTAATAATGTTTTATATAAATGCAATGGGTGATTTCCGCTCACTGGGATTACCATTAAGTTTTGAGGAAGATAGGATGGTGGGATGAAAGGGAGGGACACCTGATTTTCGTGTCAGGAGACCCAATACTCAGGAGGCATTTTTGTTTCTCTCTCATTTCTAGTCTGTGGTGCCAGTTGGTGGCAATAGTCTGTGGAACAAGTGTATGGTATAAGTGGCATTCAGTCGAAGCTAGACATCAACATCTGACGGGTCTTGAAGACGCTGGACCATCTTAGTAATTAAGATGCTAATAGGGACGTGTTACAGCCACCAGACTTAACCAGTGACGAGAAGAACCAGCCTACAACCTGCAAGGAACCAACATCGGCTGGAGCAGAAGCCAACTGATACCTTACTGCAGCTAAGTGCCCATTCAGAGCTGCCAAGTGAACTCTTTACGAAAGTTTTCAAAACTATAACCAGATCATCAACTGTAATTAAGTCCTTAAAGGCAAAACATTTTCTTCATCAACACTATTATTTATTTTAACCCTGTTAAATATAAATGATTATTAAAATTGTTATCTGTTTAGATACAAATTTATAGTTCATTTAATCATTTTGAGTGAACTGCACCCGTATGTCACAGTCATTTTAAATACACACAAACAGAGCTATTGACGTAATATTTTAACGAATTAAATCAGTTGGAGCTCATCAAATGAGACAAATTACACTGACAAACAACATTTTTCTTTCTTATATAAGAATAAGTGTTCTTAGGTCAGTTTCTTGCGCTGATTTCAAATTTGAAATCAGTTTATCTCTATCACATCGGATTCTTAAGATATTTGTGAATAAATATATTTTTGGGAAACGGTTATTTGCTCCTTTTCATTTTTACTATATAACTTTTTAAAAATTAATAAAATGCAAAATAATTCTACTTTTTATACTGCTAAAAGATGCATGACATATGTTACGCTATTTTTCAAATAGTTACTGTATTTTGAAATAATTCTGAGCGAAATATGGCTTCTAGAAGTTGTAGAAATTCGTCTGATCTGTTCTGTTACGTGTGCGGATATTTTACCAATCGTGTTCACCAGCAAAACTTTACACCATTACTAAAGAAAGCAAATGAACTTTATTTCGATTCGAAAGTTGATGATGCAAATAAATCTTGGAAGCCAAATGCAGTTTGTTCGACTTGTGCAAATACATTGGCAGGTTGGTTACGAAAATCGCCGAAGCATAAGTCGATGCCTTTTGGAGTGCCAGTAATATGGCGTGAACCGACAAATCACGCTACTGATTGTTACTTCTGCTCGACAAATATCCATGGTTTCACTTTTAAAACTAGAAAGTCTGTGGTTTATCCAAATATTGAATCGGTTTCGAAACCAGTGCCTCATGATTCAATCACGTGTCCGATCCCAGTTCCACCAGAACAATATCTATTGGGCGTTGTTGAGGCTGCTTCATGGTGCGATTTTTATCAGGGCAACTTATTATTAGTTCCAGGTTTTGTCACACCATGTTGTACCTCAACTGAACGCAAGAAATATATGAAAGCGGTCGCGGTGAGATGAGTATCTAGGTATGATGCAGGGAGATTGATGTGACGTCATACCGCCAAGATGTGTGTCTAAAATGGCTTGTGTATCAGCCAGTATATTTGTATGTTCAATAAATATTTCTGGAAAAATGGTAAGCTATGTGCTTTAAATGAGAGGCATGAGAATATGCCAGGATTATAGTTGAAGTCAGTACGGGACGGTGGTTCCCAATACAAAGAAGTGTGTTGAAAATATAATTGAACAGTGTTATAACGGGAGGACTCATTCCCCGAAGCTTATGGAGTGGAAATTATGATGTATAAATATTAAACATACCGGGACGCTCAAATCCCCCGATGTTGTTGGAAAAAGATATAATGAATATTTGATATGCAGGGAGGCTAAATACCCCGATGTTAAATGGAATCAAGGAATGATATTATAAAAATATCAACTAAGGAAAAGTTGAGTGACATTGTATAATAGCGAACCAAGATAGTGGTAGACTGAAAGTTAGAGGGAGTATTCATGCCATATTCGTGATTGTGACGTTTTGTGAATTCGTACTTACTGTGTATTAAACTGTTGCCAAATCGTCTAAGTCGAGAGGTTCGTTCAATCATTCAAGGTTCAGTTAACCAGTTGATAGCCTTATTCAGTAATTGAAGATTGACAGAAGGGGGTATCCAAGAAGGTTGACTTCCAGAATATTTGACAATGCAAACCAAATTAAAAATAAAAGAACTTCCACATCTTTATTAAAACGAATGGATCCTAGACAACAAACGAGAGAATTCGGGCAATTTCTCTATCCCTTAACAGGAGAGAAATAACTGGGGGCTGTCGTCCGATAGCTGGAAAAAACTGGGAGCTCAGTCATGTCAGATTACTGGAAGCCGTCCGATAACTGGCAGGTTGGTACTTGGGACATCAAGAAACGAATTGTCTTCATACTACGAATCTGAAATCAACTGTGGCTGGACTACTACACTTAACTTCTACGCAGGACTTTTAACATTTGAAGAACTATACGAATATAAAGTGTCGATGAAAACTGTACATTCACTGAATTTCACAATTGAAGATGACATGTAATGGTTGCTCCGTGTAGATGCATCAAAGATCGTTGACCTAACCTTGAGGACTGTCAAGATTCAACACTGCGACATCAAATTAATTCGGTTCGAACTTTACAACTCTACATTCAAGATTTTAAATACTGGCAAAGCACGCAATTTTCCATAAATGACAATCTGGCAAATTTTACTCAATGACGTCATCAAAGCCGGAAAACTTGCAAACGGACGTTCGCAGAAATGGGAGTTAAGAGATGGTTTCGTCCTATTGAATTCCTGAAGTCGAGGTGTGGCACAAACACACTGATTCCTTATCGGGAAAGAGTCTGAGATACAAGAAAGATAAGTAGAGTTATGAATTGTCTAATGCGTGACAGTATTTGACCATTTCGGAGACGTTTGCTAGTTAACATCTAGTCCTACTTGTTATTTCATCTGCATGTCTATTTGTATAAAGTAAATGCTCGCTATTTGTAAATTTTCTTCGGAAATTTTGCAAATGACGATATCCTATTAGGTTATTAGTTGTTGGTTGTCCAGTCAAAGAAAATAACAGTGAAATTTTAGTCTTTGACTGCATAACAGACATCAGTATTTGTTTAGATTGTTCCGTCAAGTCTACGTTATATATTTTCATTCATTAATTTACGTAATTGGGTCACGTGTCTGCACAGCTGTTTTTTCTATCACTCTTGTCTCATTGTGAAATTTGACGATTTGCTGTTTTTGTTCGTGATTTTCTGTCTTGTTTATTTTACAAGTAATTATTCAAATTTGTAGTTGCTTGTCAACATGTATTTGTTGCTTTTATTTCCTGTATATTTGTCGAGTAATGTTCTGTAATTCGACATGTTACTTATCATCATCATTGACCTGTACCATTCTTTTTCACTGTGCTCGTCTCTCATTCTTGGTATGTTCATTCCTTCATAAGATATAAATTCAGTCAACACCATAATTTATTGTAATTAATTAATTGATATTAAGGGGAGATTTGACACTTGTTGATTCGAATCAGAACACAAGATGTCGTCATTGTCAGAGTTTGTTGACATAAGTTTACGTTTAGGCAAATCTGCAGCTGAGCTAGAGGCTTATGCTGAGAAAAACTATCATGACTATTTGGAACGTATGGAACGGAAGGAGCAACGAGATTTAAAGAAGCAGGAGCTTGATCAGGCAAGGGAATTGGAAGAGAAAAGACTTGCTCAGGCAAAAGAATTAAAGGAACTGGTAGAGAAGAAATTGGCTCAACAGGAAGTCGCAAAGAAACAGGAAATGGAACTGGAAGAGAAGAAATTGATTGAACAAGAGGCTGTTAGAGAGCTGGAAAAGACTAAAATGCTTCAAAAAGAAAAAGAACTAGAAGCAGCTAGAGAGTTGGAAAGGGCAAAAATGGTTCAAAAAGAAAAAGAACAAGAAGCCACTCGAAGAGATCAAGAAGCATCTAGAGAGCTAGAACGGCAGAAAATGGAACTCCGTAGGATGGAACTACTTCAGCTGGATCAAGCCCACAAAAATGCTATTGAACATCAGTCATTCAAATTACAGGCTGATGTGACGTACGTCTAAGTATGACAAATGAATTTCCCTGACTCGATGGATGATAACAGAATATTGGCCTCTCATAACTTTAGAACCCCTGATCATCTGTTGTAACTGTAACCCGCATGCAGCATTTCCACGAGAACTTTACACGCTGGATCATTAATATGTAGCCTGCTATCTTCTGTGAACTTTGAGATCGCATGGCCTTTGATGGGAGATTAAAATCACGCCCACAACCATCTCTGAGAACGATTTATAGCAATCTTTTCCTTAACGCCGGCCCAAAAGAGGACGGGCCACAGACTCACTCCTGTTTCTAGAGCAATTAACAGCAGATCATTTTCTTACCTGGCTGTCACCCCGCCTGGTGGGAGTTGCCAAAGCTCTCAGAACAGTGGCACCATCAAAGACAGACAGATTTCAGAATTCAATCGCAGCGGTACACGATCTAAAGAATCAGGGAACTTTCAGCTCACGGAGTTAGCTTCTCGAGAAACTTTTCGCACCCTCATGCGAGCAAGCCTGAGACGGAAGAAAATCGGTAGACCGGGGAAAACGAAGGAATCGCAGCGGATTCTGCTCAACTTCAAGAAAGGTGCGAAAACCTAACACGCCCTATTCAAGTTACATTCGAGAAGTATAAATAGAGAACTCCGAAAAACTGCATTTTATCGTTCGCTCTGACAGAATCCTAGTTTCACTAGCATAGTCGAATTACTGCTTGATTCCACCTACCTTCGTGACTATTGGAGTGTATTCTTTCTGCGCAGACGGTAATTTATACATTAGCTTCGAGTGATCAGTGGTCTAGTTATTTCAATTTATTTCAATGGATTGTGGTGTAAATTTAACCTTATTAAATAAACCCATTTTCAAAGTTCTAGTGCAAACTAATGTTACAGCTAAAAGTATTTCCTAATACAATTGACGCGTAAATTAATTTTGCAGATAGATAGATGTGCTTTAATTATTTTTAACTCACGGGAAGTTTTCCCGATTTGTTAATTGACGACGCTAATAAGTAAATAGGCTAACTGTAATTTATCGCGTGTCAGATTATAATATAATTTGTAATGCATTTCTTGTTTTGATTATCTTTCATTCAGAACGATCATTCAACCTGCATCCCAGCAATTATTAATTATATACAGAGTTCTGCCAACTCAATTCGATAACTCCAGTTACATATGAACTTTTTTTAAAGCTAAACTTGTGGCGACCTGTAATGGGTCCCGCTCCTCTGAATTTAACTGAGAATAAAGCCACACAAGAAAACACTTCGAAAATACTAGTTCATATAGAGTCCTTAAAGAAAAACTGGAAGCAGAACATATTTTATTCACTGCCCTATTTGTGAAGAAAAAACATCGATCTACCTGAACACTGTCTGTCACGTATATTCAGTGGATTTTACCCCCTCCCCCCGAAGAAGAACTTACCTCAGTGTTTTTCTTAACTTGTGACATTACGGAAAAAGAAAAGTTATCTCCTCCAGCTGTGCCAATTTTAGGAACCACACCATACCTCACGCCTGGCCAAGTGCCTGTGCCTTTCTTTAGGAACTTTATCTAATAAACAAACAGTACCGTTAAACTTCAACGTCCAGCGATTTCGGGACACTGTTAACTTCAACAACCCGCTAATCTGGGGCTGTACACGGAAGAAAATACTTTTACCTAAGCCAAGGTTTAGTGCTGTTTTGTGATGTATTTCCTATGAAGTGCCAGAATTCACCTTTCGGTAAGTCTGCGTGTGTGTTTGTGGGGATGGCCAGCCCTAGTGTGTTTTTTGAATGAAAGGAGATTTATCTTTTCTTTACCCTTTTAATTAGTTCGACCTAGTATTAAGGTGCATTATATTCCTTGTACGGGATCTCTCCTAGCGGGATTGGGTAACTGTGTTCATTCCCCCTCCCGTAAAATTTGTTGATTTAAAGGGAGACAATTGAGAACCCTAGCTTTTCCTCTACCCCCCCCCCCCTTTACTGTAACCCCTTGCCTCAGAGTAATAAATTTACCAGTGGGTTAAATTGACTATCTCTGATCACCCCCCCCCCCCTTTTTTTCTTGTCTTTGGGACCGGGTCTTGTCTGTTAGTAAATATAAACGGGAAACGGTGGATGGGATATTTCTCCTCAAAAACCCCCTCTTCCCTTGTTATATTTGTATTCTGTAACCTTTGATTTTTGACTGTAAATGTACAATTATTTGTGACTCCTTTATGATAATAAAGGTATTAATCTTTATTTGTGTTGGTTGTCGGTTGGCCTAAAACTCCAAACATTTCCATTTGTGTAGGCTGTATTCATGTACGTTGAGCGACAGAATCACCAAATCGGTGAGTGCGTCTGAGCGACTGGAACTGACAAACAATTGTTTGTTCAGAAGAGAGATAGGAATAGTCTGTGAGAAACAGATATTGTCGTAATAAGAGACTGTCCTCGCTCTTCCCAGCGCCTGTGAATCTACTACCTCACTCTCCTAAATCCTTATTCTCACAGAGCCTTCAATATCACTTTACACTCTAAAGGGACCAATTTTCATCAGCACCCTCTCAGATAAAAATTACGACAGCTGATAAAGAAAAAGAGATTGAGATTGCAAAGATTAATGCCCAACATACTGGTGCTAATCCACAAGGTTCTCAGGGTAATAATTTTAATTATCCAAAAATTAAATTACCAAATTTTGATGATAAACGGGACTGCATGGACTCGTTTATTATGAGATTTAAAATGAGGGCTATGGATTTGAAGATCCCAAAAGATAGGTGGCCTATTATCTTTTCAGACTACCTCACAGGGGAAGCAATGCGTTGTTTTATGTCAGTTGATGAAACAAGTCGATCTGATTTCGATATTGTTGCCAATACATTGATGGCAAAATTTCAGCTCACTGAGGAGGGTTTTCGATCCAGATTTCATTCTGCAGTTCCGTCCAAGAATGCAGATTTTGGAGAGTTCATCTCTTCTATTAAATTGTACTTGGGTCGCTGGATAGATTTATCGGGTATCAATAAATCTTTTGATGAATTATTTGACCTAATGCTCAGGGATAAAGTTTTATCTACCTGTGGCGCAGATTTTGTTAGTTTTTTGCAGGAGAGAAAGTCAAAATCTATCAATGAATGTCAAGAATTAGGGAGAAACTACATGTCTGCACATCCAAACAAGGAAATTCGTAAGGTTTCCTTTGATAATGCATTACCTGTATGTGTTTCGTACCACGACGGAGGAGTAGGTGACCACCGTTCTCGCCCAAGGAGTACAGAGGGCAGATATAGGAGTGATTATCGATCTTCCTTTCGAGGACGGTACAATTTTCCTCGTCGTCAGTCACCATCTCACTTCGGTGGGTATAGATATTTTAATTACTCTAACCGAGGTCGTGGACAACACTACGGTAATAGCAGTGATGATATACATCACAGAGACTATAGAAGAAATTCAGGTGAACGCTTCAATGGAAATGGTAGGTGTAATTTTGATGAGGTAAACAATAAGCACGGCAAACAATGCAATCACAGACCTGATCACAAAAATGATTGTAAACTGGCAAAAGGTAAAGCAGACCATGCTAACGTCTGTACCCCACTTTGTGATCATGATAGCCATGTTGAACAGGCTAATGCATGCATTGTACGCTCAAGCAAAGATAACAATTGCACTGAGTGTAATACACTTTATGAGCCAGGTGCTAAAACTAGACTTTTGTGTGGCCATATTTTACCAGCGATGTCTGTCTGCGATTTTATTGGTCGCCTTACATTACACAAAGGTTTTATAGGTGACAGACCAGCCACCATTCTTCGTGACACGGGATGTACGATTGTCGGGATACGGAAATCGTTGCTGGATAAATCATCATTTACAGGAAAGTCACTGAAATGTGTTACTTTTGGAGGTAACATTGAATGGTTTCCCATGGCAAAGGCGGAGATCGACACACCATTTTATTCAGGGACTGTACTCGTGTGTGGTTTGGAGAACCCTGTAAGTGACGTGATACTTGGTAACATTCCAGGTGTAAAAGACTGTTCACCTGAGGAAATTGCCGAGTGGGTCAAAAAACACCCATTGATGGCGAATGCGGTCACTACAAGAGCTCAGCATGAAGCAAGTATTTTGACCGATACATCTCCATCTGTCATGGAGGAGATGCCACTGAGAAATGCTCAAAACATTTCTCCGGCTATCTTTACACAAATACAAAAAGAGGATGAATCCTTAAAGAAATTATTCACTTCGGCTGAAACAAAACAAATTAAGATCACTAAGAGTTCATCATATTGGTTTGAGTTTCGTAACAAGGTTTTGATCAGATGTTTTAAAAAGGAAGATGATCATGTAAAGAAACAGATTGTGGTTCCAAAAAGTTTTAGACCTTTAGTTTTAAATACAGGTCATGATGTACCTATGGCAGGACACTTAGGTCGTAATCGGACTTTGTTTAGAATTACTACAAATTTTTATTGGCCTGGCATCAACACAGAAAATTCCTGGGGGACCTGGATTTCGCAGATGATGTAGCATTCTTAAGTTCAACACCAAGACAATCCCAAGAAGCAATAAATAATTTGTGTCATCTCTCGGTTAAAATTGGTCTCCAAATAAATGCCTCTAAAACTAAAGCTATGAACTTTTCTAACGAGACCTTTGATATCATCTTGAACGGGAAAAAACTACAGAAAGTTGAAAGTTTCAATTATTTAGGCAGTAAAATGACTCAGGATGGTGACACAACAAGAGAAATCCATACTAGAATTGCTTTGGCAGCTAGCGCCTTCAATAGATTATCTAACATTTGGAAATTACGATCATTGAATATACATACCAAGCTTCGTCTGTTTAATTCAAATGTTATCTCAGTGTTAACATACGGCTGTGAGAGTTGGAAAATAACAAAATCATTGGAGAACAAGCTGAATACATTCGAGAACAAATGTCTTAGAAAACTCATGAACATCAGTTGGAAAGAATTCAAGACTAATCGACAAATAAGAGAAGACTCTAGGCAGAAATATGTCTCCGACTATATAAGGAAAAGACGATGGTCATATATCGGTCATGTCCTACGAATGCAAAACAACAGAATACCACTACAGGCGCTCACTTGGGTTCCTGAGGGTAAGCGGAAAAAAGGAAGACCAAAAGAAACACTCAGAAGAACAATAATAAGAGAAGGAAGAACAATGGGCCTAAATAATGTGCAAGAGCTAAGAGGAGTGGCGTCACAACGAACAACCTGGAGAGCACTGGTTTCTGCCTTATGCGCCGTGTTTGGCGCTTAAAGAATTTATTATTATTATTATCAACACAGATGTAAAAAGATATTGTAGATCTTGTCATACGTGTCAAAAAGTCGCACGCAGGGGTAAGAACCAGACAGCACCCTTGCAAGTCACAGATGTGCCTGTGCGCGCATTTTAAAAACTAGCTATAGACATCATCGGTCCATTGTCTGTAATGTCGGATCGAGGTTTTCAATATATTTTAACGTGCATTGATTTGTGCACTAGATGGCCTGAGGCCATACCGTTAAAAAACAGTACCATATCAGTTGCGGAAGCTTTGAACTTGATTTTTACAAGGATAGGTTTTCCCGAGGAAATACTGTCGGATAGAGGGACGCAATTTAAGTCGGAACTTATGAGCACGATAGAAAGCTTGTATTGCATAAAACATTCATTCACAAGTCCATATAGACCAAGTTCAAATGGAGTTTGTGAAAGATTTAACGGCTCTCTTAAGTTAATGCTTGGGGAGGTTACTGATGCACACCCTCGGATGGATACGATTCTCCCATCGGTTCTCTTTGCTTACAGAGAGATCCCTCAGGAGAGTACTGGATTCTCTCCCTTTGAACTCGTGTATGGCGCGAATCCGAGAGGCCCGTTATATCTACTGAAGGATTTAATCCTTGGTACTTCTCAGGATGACGCAACTCGCAATAGTTACGAGTTCGTTGTTGATTTACAACAAAGGTTAGTGGATGCATGTCAGATCGCATCACAGAGTATACAAACGGCAACTCAAAAATCGAGGTTGCTACATAACTAATCTCGTACCTGTAAAGTTTCTTTCTTCTTTATTTCCCACTCTGTAAAGTGTCAGTCTGTATGCTCTGTAAGGAAGAGTGGTGTGTTGTTGAGATCAGGCATGCTCCAGTCTACCCAGCTGTAAATGGGTAACTCACCCTAGTCCTGAGTTAGGGAAGGCAAAGGCTCCAGGGGAAGCAGGCCCTAAACTTGGTCACTTCAACCGACGCAGGATGGTGTATGTATGAAGTAGAAGTGTAGAGTGTGATTACCGCGAATGGTGTACTGTTCGTGTGCTGACCAATATAACCACTCATACACTTGTGTCTACAAGGCACCAATGCAGACTGCTGGAATCTTTGTTTACTCAATTTATTCAGACGTACACACTGGGACATACGAGTACATCATGGTATGTTGACATATCAATTTGTAGGTATACATAGCAGATCTGAAGTCATGACACATTCAGAAATAATGGGCAGTACATCAAAAGTTCAATGTCATGATACATTATGGCCGCATCCCCCTATCTGACTAAACGCGTCAGTGAAGGCAGATCGGTAAATAACTAAAGTTACTTGACGTCCATAGTTTGTAGTATATATTATGAAACCACGAAAGAGGGGTTTCTAGCAAGATTGAGATCTCCCTGTCACTGTCCGATAATAGGATAAATAATCTGTTCTCTTGGCAGTGATCAAAACATATGATGACCGAAATCTAACATGGCCGCCTCCCTGAGTTGTCGTTCACTCATTCATAGGAAGGAGAATATAAGCCAGAGTTAATTTATAATGGGTATATAAATGATTTCATAAATGTTTCCATACAGCTCTACGGTGATCAGGTTAATTCACGTAGCCATAACCGCTGTAGGAAAGTCTGTCATCTTCGTCGATACAAAACACGACCCTAGCGATACGAAGCACAATGTTCCATCTAGGTCGAATCGACATGAGATCATCAAAATAGGGTCTGGCAATACATGGAGTCCGAATTATACATTGTACCGTACCTTAGGAGAGTCTCTAACATAAACTATAGTAGAGATACCATCTCCTTTAGAAGAAAACCACTTCATGAATCATATTTCCTTAAGAATCTACCAGCCCTTTGAAAAGTGCGTACCCGCCATTATCACGGTACATCGGAACTCATCACGACTTGTCAAGACAACTCATACTTCCGCTAGACCGGAATAACAAGAATCTAGTCCCGCCTACCCATCCAAAATATACAATATAGGACTGATTCTACTTGTACTAATAATATGTAATACATATGAATTCAGGCCATAAACATAATAAGCAAATTAATATATTTTCTGGCCCTAAAAAATAAGTACAAACGTAAGAGCAATATCCTTGCGCTGGATCAATATCCAGAACGATTACTCCTATAATCAAAAGTGTGAATCAAACATGGATTATCTCGCTTTTACCATAGACAGCATTTTCATACACAAATGAATGAATGTCTATATTTTTCCCATATTAAATAGCCATATCGATTTTTGTAATATGTGCGTCAAAATATGGACGCAACAGATTACTACACCCCTCGGGAAAAAAAAATGGTACATTTTTTTTTTTGAAATACATCTAGGAGCAACATACAATAGGCTCTCAACGCACCAATAACAATGCGCAGATGATAAGCATAAGTTTTATGACCTTAGAGAAAGTACTTCTCTAAGTATAAATATTTCCAGAGAGGTGTCACCAACGCATACTACAATATTAGCAATGACACAATTTCCACATTAGTTTATACATAAATTTCATCTAAGATATCTTAACATCATGATCATCAAAGACGAAAAACATTGAAAGATCAGCGGTGAATAAATATCAATGAACCGCTAAGTAGTGTTACAATCAATATATGATATATTACATATGTGTACACATTTCAACATAGAAACAACTGTATCAAAGTTGTATAACAGTTATGAATCATGTGGGCATCTAGACAAAATATCTGCCATCACATTTTCTGACCCACGGATAGCTCGCACCGAAAAATGAAATGGCTGTAGAGCAATCGCGTATCGCGTTGATCTCGCGCTCTTCAGATTTTTACTCTGAATAGCCGTAAGAGCTTTCTGGTCAGTTTCCACAATGAAATGCGCGCCCAGAAGAAATCTTTGCAGTTTAAGGATTGACCAAACCATAGCCAATAATTCACGGTCTAGGACCGAGTAATTCTTCTCTGCGGCATTTAATTTCCGAGAAATATACATCACAGGATGCAGAGTTCCAGAGTACTCTTGCATTAGTGCAGCTCCAATCCCGGTGGATGAAGCGTCACTACGAAGAATAAATGTCTTATCCTTAGAAGGCAATACTAGGATAGGTGAAGTAGAAAACATAGTTTTAACCTTATCCAAAGAGGATTGACATTCTTGAGTCCAATGGACTACATTAGGAGACCCTTTCTTTAGCAAGGAAGAAAGAGGTGACATAATGGAGGACAGATTCGGGATGAATCGTCCATAAAATTGTATTAGACCTAAGAGACTTCGTACTTGCTTTTTAGTCTTAGGAATAGAAATGTTAAGTATCTTACTTGTATTATGGTCTTCTGTTTTTAGGAACCCATGACCAACACGGTGTCCTAAGAAAGATATTTCGCTAAAACCAATACATGCTTTCGATGGTTTCGCTGTCAGGTTATGCTCGCGTAAGATAGACAATAGTTCATTTATACCATTATAGTGATCGTTCCAAGTATCACTGAAAAGACAGATGTCATCAAGATACGCAATGACATCTGAGCGATGAGATAGGATTCGACGCATCATGCGTACAAATGTTGCAGGGGCGTTCATAAGACCGAAAGGCATGAAATTCCATTGGAATAGACCCCTAGGCGTCGAAAAAGCAGTAAACGGTTTGGCGTGTTCGGATAGTGGAACTTGCCAATATCCCTTAGACAAATCGAGTTTAGTAAAGAAGTGAGAATTCGATAGTCTCGTAAGTAGCTCTTCTAGTAAAGGCATAGGTTCAGCATCGAATTTAGTCACTTGATTCAATTTGCGATAATCCACGCAAAGACGTATGTTATTGTCTTTTTTTCGTACTATAACCATCGGCGAAGAATATGCTGATGTGGATGGTTCAATAATTTTTAACTCTATCATCTCATCTAACTCTTTCTCTACCTGTGCTTGAAAATGTATCGGGATAGGATACGGTCTGACCCTTATAGGACTATGGTCAGTAAGAATAATGTCATGTTGAATGACATCAGTTTGACCAGGAATGTCAGTAAGGACATCCTGAAATTGTTCTAACATAGTAGAAACTTGTTTCTGCTCTCCTGGAGATAATTCTGGAGAAATTGCAACATCTTTCCATGATTCATTAGAGTGAAGAGGAATCATTGGAAAAGGTAAATTTACATCCGAGAAACTCGTTTCCTCATCCTGTATTACTGACAGAGATGAGTACTGTCCATGTTGGACTGGAAAATCGTCCGTTGCCTGGAAAACAGGTTGTAAATAATCAGGACGTTCATGGAATTCCGTGAGCATGTTGATGTGGAAGGTTTTACGCTTCCCGTCAATATCGACGATATAGTCAACATCGGAAACTTTTGATATTATATCGTACGGACCTTTCCAAGAAATGAGAAGTCTATTTTCCCTACAAGGTAGCAAGACAAATGCTTTGTCACCTGGACAAAGTTGTCGCAAACATCTCTTTTTATTGGCAAATTCCCTTGCCTTCTGTTTCGCAAATTCAGAAGAAGCAGTTGCCAATTTGCATGCTTCAATAATCTTGTGTCTAAGTGCGATGACATATTCATAAGAGGATTTTGTGTCATCGACAATATTATCAGCAGTTATAAGATCATGAAGTAAGGACATAGGACCTCGCGGTTTCGCGCCAAAGACAAGTTCAAAGGGAGAAAATCCTGTATGTTCGTTGGCGACCTCTCTATATGCAAAGAGAGCCGCGGGTAAAACCCTATCCCAATCCTGAGGATGATCTTCTGTTATCTTACCTAGTAGGTTTTTCAGAGTTCTATTCAAACGTTCCACCATCCCATTGGACATAGGATGATAAATACTACTCAGCGATCTCTCTATCTTCAGAGTCGACATTACTTGAGACATGGTATCCGATATGAGTTGGGTACCATGGTCGGATAATATTTCTGCTGGAAACCCCAGACGAGAAAATATTAACCAAAGAGCATCTGCGACATCAGCAGTAGTTATGCTCTTTAGAGGAACAGCCTCCGGCCAACGTGTGCACATATCAACACACGTCAAAATAAATTGGTGTCCTCTAGCAGACTTTATCTTAAATGGACCAATGATGTCTATCGCCATTTTTTGAAATGGCCGAATGGGAATGTCTGCAGCCTGAATAGGTGCATCATGGCGTGGACCTCTGGATTTAATCTCTTGACATACTTTACAAGATCGACAATAGATTCGTATGTCCTTATTCACAGCAGGCCAAAAGAAAGATTGAAGAACTCTAGCTTTAGTACGGGAAAAACCCATATGTCCAGCACACTGCGAATCATGAGCGTGCTGTAAGATTTTAACTCTCATATTTTTAGGCACAAGGATTTGAGAATGAATGGACTTAGCGGAGTCTTGTACCATACGTACAAGTACGCCATTCTTCATCGTAATCCAAGATTTACGATTTGTATCCTTATTCGGATCACCTTTTGTTGCCAGAGTAAAGAATTTCTTTAGAGTAGGATCATCTTCCTGCTGTTTGATAAAGGAATCGTGGGAAATCTCCAAGGGATCATCTTGGATCTGCGCATCATTATCTTCAGAATGTGAAGATTGTGGCATATTAAGAGCTTGAGCCCTAGTGATTACTGCATTAGCAGATTGCATATTAACATTTTCCCAATTAGAAATTTGCTGTGGAGTGCATTCTTTCACTCCATGAATGCGACCGATGATAAGATCAGCGATCGGATTCGGCAAGAGACATGCTTGCACCTCTCCTGTAAAGAAAGGCGTAGCAATATTGATAATGGCAGTGGAGTACTTCTCCAATGTGCCACCAAATGTTACACATTTGACTATATTGCCTGTAGCTCGAGAAGGATTTACGAGTGATTGCCTCACTCCAATGGTAGTGCACCCCGAATCGAAAAGAATTGATACCGGAGTACCATCTATTAGGCCCCTATTAAAGACAAGAGCACCCCTTCCATTATGCGCAATTGACGCATGGAGAGCGGGAAGCGGGTGACCGCAGCTTAAAGTAGACACTGTGGTTGGATCGAATAATGTTTTGCATTGCGAACACTCAGATGCTCTAACAAAATCGAAAGCGGAATTTGCTACACTATTGGAGTCTTTTTTATCATTATTCTGATTATCGGTGTCGTGGAACTCCTGTTGTGCAGAGTTAGCCTGGTAATAAGATTTACCATGTCTTTTGTGTTGTGATCTACCTCGGTTATAATTGTCTCTATAATTATTATTGCCTCTGTTATAACCCCTATTTGGGTTTGAATCATAATATTCATGATCATAATCATCATGCTCATTATATTGAGTATCCCTGTAATATTGTTTCTTTTGTCTCCATGAAGCACTTGGGTAGTTCCTATAGCTACTCCCTTTCCGAGAATTTCTAACATTATGGGTACCCCTCGCGTGTCGAGGACTATCAGCCCGATTCCAGTTCTTCGAAGAAGAACCGGATTTGAGTGGTTATCTTGGTTTTGATACTTATTCCAATTAACCTTTTTATCAAATTTATTTTTAGCTCCTTGGAATTTGTGTGAGTAATTCTGATTATATTCTGTTGCCGAAGCAACTGGCATACTCTCTTTAATGTTAGAGTTACTAAGAATCATGTCAGGGTGTGCCGTGGCATACTGGTCACAATATTCTTCCATTTGCTTTATTGTACCAGGTTTACGCTCATGTAAGAACTCTAGGAATGATTTATTTACAGAAGACATGACCTTGTCTCTTAGCAATAAATCCGTAAGACCATCAAATGTTTTCTCTGTTTTGGATAATTCAATCCATCGTGAAAGTGTAATTCGTGCTTTTGAGATGAAATCTGAGAATTCTACACCTACCTCAGGTCTCATTGTTTTAAACAAAAGACGGTAACCTTCCTCAGACAGCTGATATCTCTTTATCAAAGCTGCCCTAACAGCATCATAATTATCTTTGTCGGCCTCTTCAACAAAATATAACTTACTCAGAGACTCCCCTTTTAGATTTTCAGACAACTGATTCACATACTGTGATTTGTCAACATTATGAGATCGACAAGCCCGTTCAAATCTAGAAAGCCAAAATGTTATGTCATCACTGGTAGGGTTAAACGCTGGTACCTTGACCTTGTACACAAAGGGTTTACCATTACCACCAGATGCCTGATTAACATTACTCATACATGTCAATTTTAATTTCTCTAATTCAAACTCATGTTCTCTTATTGCTTTTCTCTCTTCAGCTTCTCTATCTAATCTTTTCTGTTCTGCAGCAGCAGCAGCTTCTAATTTTTTCTGTTCTGCAGCAGCAGCAACTTCTAATTTTTTCTGTTCTGCAGCAGCTTCTAATTTTTTCTGTTCTGCAGCAGCAGCAACTTCTAATTTTTTCTGTTCTGCAGCAACTTCTAATTTTTTCTGTTCTGCATCAGCTTCTAATTTCTTCTGTTCTGCCTCAAATCTCCTTTCCTCCACTTGCATCTGCAATTTCTTAAGTTCAGCAGCAGTATCAGCTTCTTTTTCTAATCTTTTTTCTTCAGCTAGAGCTTTCCTTTCTTCTGCAGCAGCTTTTTTTTCTTCTATTTGAAGTTTTCTCTCCTCAGCCGCAGCTTTTTTTTCCTCAGCAGCAGCTTTTCTTTCTTCAACAGCAGCAGCAATTTTTTTCTCTTCTGCAGCTAATGCTTTGTCATATTGAGCAACAGCCCATTGTTCTAAGTCTTTTCCAGTCTTATCAAGAGATTTTCCTTGTGCAATGAAATAATCTAATGTAGACATATTGTCTTCTTAAATCAGAAACCTGAAAAAGTAAATAAATTCCCCTCTTTCACTTTAATGGGAGACAAGTCTATACCATAGACTTAGTCTTAGTCCAAACTTGTATGGTTTATAATAACCAATGATAACTTGAGTACCTGTGGACAACAATAACTGTATCTCAAATACTGTGGGGACAAGCCTTACAAAGGTCTTGTATACCTCAATGTAATCAAAGATCACTTGAGTACCTGTGGAAAAAATATTTCCCTTTACCAATCACTTTGGGAGACAAGCCTTACAAAGGTCTTGTACATTTTGTTTTATAACAATAACAATCATAAAGTACTGATCTGTACTATACTATCAGTGTATACCACTATACGTCATATGTCAACTAAAGACATTACAAAGGACAAACAAGAAAAGACAATATGAACACATTTGCAGAGATCAAATTAAATTAAATAGGAGAAATGAAAAAAATGATCACAGAAACCGTGATGATAACTGCAATAAGATAACAAGACAAATAACGCCACAGTGTATAAACATAAGGGTGTAAAAAACTGAAATGAAAGAAAAGATGAGACCTACAATTATACAAACAAATCAAACAAAACTAAGGAACACAAAATTATTAACAAAAACAACGAAGAAAAGAACACCTCATCACAACTAACAGAAATAGCAGCAAATTGTTGCTAACAAATTTCCAATTAAGAAAATGTGTACCTATAGAATACTAGTACCAGACCAATGTCACTCGGCATACCTTGTACTAGTCACACAGAACATAAACTAATTTAATACATAACAAATAACATGTAAGCATAAATAGCATATAGCATACAATATAATTTATGTCATGAATGGAATGTGTTGCAGGTATAGTGTTGTAAAGCAGGCACAGTTTATTTTAATACTAATAACTTGCCACTTTATTCAGTAATAGATTTAATTTTAAACTATTACACTGTCAATTTTTCTCTGTTGAGCATATGAAGATCCAACGATGAACTATGCACTTTATGTTCAACAACACTGTGATTCTTCTGTACGTTGAGAAATGTCAACAATACTGCTCCAGATATTTTCTACACTTGATACCACTGTCCTGTGTAATACTGTCTGTACAGCGAAAAACTGTCAACAAGCGCTGACCTAGATACAGCATCCTATCGGTAATACAGGTCAAGCTGACATCGACTGTATAGCTGTCCTACTGGTGTTGATGTGTTCAAACAAATGTTCTTTCAGCTGTAAACTGTGATTCTCAACACAAAACTGCGTAAGCTGGACCCAGGAATCTGGCTCGCCACTGTAAAGTTTCTTTCTTCTTTATTCCACTCTGTAAAGTGTCAGTCTGTATGCTCTGTAAGGAAGAGTGGTGTGTTGTTGAGATCAGGCATGCTCCAGTCTACCCAGCTGTAAATGGGTAACTCACCCTAGTCCTGAGTTAGGGAAGGCAAAGGCTCCAGGGGAAGCAGGCCCTAAACTTGGTCACTTCAACCGACGCAGGATGGTGTATGTATGAAGTAGAAGTGTAGAGTGTGATTACCGCGAATGGTGTACTGTTCGTGTGCTGACCAATATAACCACTCATACACTTGTGTCTACAAGGCACCAATGCAGACTGCTGGAATCTTTGTTTACTCAATTTATTCAGACGTACACACTGGGACATACGAGTACATCATGGTATGTTGACATATCAATTTGTAGGTATACATAGCAGATCTGAAGTCATGACACATTCAGAAATAATGGGCAGTACATCAAAAGTTCAATGTCATGATACATTATGGCCGCATCCCCCTATCTGACTAAACGCGTCAGTGAAGGCAGATCGGTAAATAACTAAAGTTACTTGACGTCCATAGTTTGTAGTATATATTATGAAACCACGAAAGAGGGGGTTTCTAGCAAGATTGAGATCTCCCTGTCACTGTCCGATAATAGGATAAATAATCTGTTCTCTTGGCAGTGATCAAAACATATGATGACCGAAATCTAACATGGCTGCCTCCCTGAGTTGTCGTTCACTCATTCATAGGAAGGAGAATATAAGCCAGAGTTAATTTATAATGGGTATATAAATGATTTCATAAATGTTTCCATACAGCTCTACGGTGATCAGGTTAATTCACGTAGCCATAACCGCTGTAGGAAAGTCTGTCATCTTTGTCGATACAAAACACGACCCTAGCGATACGAAGCACAATGTTCCATCTAGGTCGAATCGACATGAGATCATCAAAATAGGGTCTGGCAATACATGGAGTCCGAATTATACATTGTACCGTACCTTAGGAGAGTCTCTAACATAAACTATAGTAGAGATACCATCTCCTTTAGAAGAAAACCACTTCATGAATCATATTTCCTTAAGAATCTACCAGCCCTTTGAAAAGTGCGTACCCGCCATTATCACGGTACATCGGAACTCATCACGACTTGTCAAGACAACTCATACTTCCGCTAGACCGGAATAATAAGAATCTAGTCCCGCCTACCCATCCAAAATATACAATATAGGACTGATTCTACTTGTACTAATAATATGTAATACATATGAATTCAGGCCATAAACACAATAAGCAAATTAATATATTTTCTGGCCCTAAAAAATAAGTACAAACGTAAGCGCAATATCCTTGCGCCGGATCAATATCCAGAACGATTACTCCTATAATCAAAAGTGTGAATCAAACATGGATTATCTCGCTTTCCCCATAGACAGCATTCTCATACACAAATGAATGAATGTCTATATTTTTCCCATATTAAATAGCATATCGATTTTTGTAATATGTGCGTCAAAATATGCACGCAACAGTACCCTAAGATCATTTGTCCCAGGGGAAGAAGTCTTACTGCTCCTACCTATTAAGGAAAATAAGTTGTTAATTTCATAGCAGGGGCCATACAAAGTGGTGAAAAAGATCACAGATGTTGATTACTCAATTGATATTAAAGGGAAAATTAAAACGTATCATCTAAATATGTTGAAATTATACACGCCAAGACCAGCTGAATTGATAGATGTCTTGGTTGAGGTTCATCGATCCTCATGCGCTGTTGTTCAGTCATAGGATGCTACATCTGATATTCCATTGGAATTTACTTTACCTTCTATTTCTGCTCATGAAACGTGGCAAGATGTTTCTATTTCTTCATCACTATCGCATTCTGAAGAAACTCAGATCCGTGATGTTTTACGTTCTTTCTCTGACGTATTTTCAGAACATCCAGGTCATACTGACTTAATATCTCACGAGATTGTGATCACTGATTCTACTCCGATTAAAATCAGACCATATCCTATTCCTATTCACTACAGAGATAAGGTGGATAAAGAAATCTCAGATATGCTTAAAATGGGTATTATTTCACACTCTTCGTCTTCATATTCTTCTCCTATGGTATTGGTGAAGAAACCAGATGGATCTTTACGCATCTGTATTGATTTTCGGAAACTAAATCAAGTTACAGTCACAGATGCTGAGCCAATTCCAATTTTGGAAGATCTTCTTCCACATCTGGCTAATGCTACATTCTTTACTAAACTAGATTTGGCAAAAGGATACTGGCAAATTCCTTTGTCCGAAAATTCTAGACATTTAACAGCATTTTCCACACCTAAAGGTTTATTTGAATGGAATTATATGTGCTTCGGGTTGGTGAATGCACCTGCGACATTTGTTCGCATGATGCGTCGTTTGGTTGGCGATAGACCCGATGTCATCACATATATAGATGACATTTGTTTATTCCATAACACATGGGAAGAACATATTGTAGGTTTCATTTCTTTGCTAGAACAGCTTAGAAAGCATCATTTGACAGTTAGACCTTCGAAAGTAATAATGAAAGTAATAATAATACCTATCTGTACTTTACCTTCGAAAGTACAGATAGGTTTTCAGGAAATATCTTTCCTGGGCATAAAATCGGTAATCATCGGCTTTATCCTTCGGATAGTCTGGTGAATAAAATCCTGAACATTCAGATACCGAAAAATAAGAAAGAGGTCCGTAGTCTGTTAGGGCTCATTAACTATTATCATAAATTTATTCCGGACTTTTCGTCTATCTCTGGTCCTCTTTCAGATTTGACCCGCAAAGGTGCTCCTCTTAAATTATTGTGGTCAAAGACTTGTCAGTTAGCATTGGATAAGATTAAAATATTATTCGCGAATCATCCTATTTTGATTCTGCCAGATATCCATGAACCCTTCTATATTCGCACAGACGCTTCTCAGATGGGAATCGGTGGCAGTTTGATGCAACTTGTCAACGACGTACTCCATCCTTGCTTCTTTGTGAGCCGGAAGTTGTCTGCAGCAGAGAAGAAATATTCGGCGGGAGAAAGAGAGCTACTTGCTCTCGTCTGGACTATATCAAAACTTTCTCGCTACTTGCTCGGACGAAAATTTTACGTTGAAGTAGATCATCATCCTTTGACGTCAATGAAACCGAAAGCATTTAAGAACTCAAGAATCTATAGATGGTTTCTGCTACTGCAACAGTTTTCTTTTGAAATCAAGCATATTCGCGGTGAGGACAATTGGTTAGCTGACTTGTTGTCGCGATTTGCAACTCACCAAGATTGATATATTTCACATGGAACTTTGCATCCAGGTTTATGGTTCCAGTTTGTTTGGACATCATATTATGTCTTCTGGACTTGCTATTTCGTCCGGATATATGGACTCAGATTTTATTGCAATTTTGGTTATTTAATAATTGCTCTTCATAGTTTTATGTATATATGTCAAATTCCTGATACTTCTCATTAGATTGCTTGTCTATAAGGTGTATCCGTACGTAAGATTGCTTAAGGTTATACCCTGCAGGATCTTGAGCGTTTCCTGAAGTAAACGCTCGGGAGCGTGAGGGGTAATGTTGAGGCTGCTTCATGGTGCGATTTTTATCAGGGCAACTTATTATTAGTTCCAGGTTTTGTCACACCATGTTGTACCTCAACTGAACGCAAGAAATATATGAAAGCGGTCGCGGTGAGATGAGTATCTAGGTATGATGCAGGGAGATTGATGTGACGTCATACCGTCAAGATGTGTGTCTAAAATGGCTTGTGTATCAGCCAGTATATTTGTATGTTCAATAAATATTTCTGGAAAAATGGTAAGCTATGTGCTTTAAATGAGAGGCATGAGAATATGCCAGGATTATAGTTGAAGTCAGTACGGGACGGTGGTTCCCAATACAAAGAAGTGTGTTGAAAATATAATTGAACAGTGTTATAACGGGAGGACTCATTCCCCGAAGCTTATGGAGTGGAAATTATGATGTATAAATATTAAACATACCGGGACGCTCAAATCCCCCGATGTTGTTGGAAAAAGATATAATGAATATTTGATATGCAGGGAGGCTAAATACCCCGATGTTAAATGGAATCAAGGAATGATATTATAAAAATATCAACTAAGGAAAAGTTGAGTGACATTGTATAATAGCGAACCAAGATAGTGGTAGACTGAAAGTTAGAGGGAGTATTCATGCCATATTCGTGATTGTGACGTTTTGTGAATTCGTACTTACTGTGTATTAAACTGTTGCCAAATCGTCTAAGTCGAGAGGTTCGTTCAATCATTCAAGGTTCAGTTAACCAGTTGATAGCCTTATTCAGTAATTGAAGATTGACAGAAGGGGGTATCCAAGAAGGTTGACTTCCAGAATATTTGACAATGCAAACCAAATTAAAAATAAAAGAACTTCCACATCTTTATTAAAACGAATGGATCCTAGACAACAAACGAGAGAATTCGGGCAATTTCTCTATCCCTTAACAGGCGTGAATGAACCATCAGAAAGTGATAGTTTACCTGCTTTAGAAACTAATTCTGACTCGGATTATATACCAGTGAATGATGATGTTCACTTAATTAGCCATTCAGAACTTTCAGATCTAATACGTGATCTCGCTCTTACCAAAGGACAAGCGGAATTACTCGGTTCGTGACTCAAAGAATGGAATCTTTTAGCGCCCAATACTCCGATATCTAAATTTCGTCATAGACACAGAGAACTTGTTCAATACTTTGAGATGGATGATGACCTTTTCTATTGCAAAGATGTAAACGGTCTAATGGTGCACCTCGGTCATGAGCACATAGTCAACGAATGGCGACTTTTCATCGACTCTTCCAAGACTAGTCTAAAAGCCGTGTTATTGCATAAAGGAAATTTATTTTCATCAATTCCAGTTGCTTACTCTGTTCATATGAAAGAAACTTATGACAATATGGCTATACTTTTGGCAAAAATAAAGTACAATGACTACCAATGGCGGATTTGTGGAGACCTAAAAGTCATTGCAATTCTCACGGGCATGCAGACTGGGTATACTAAATTTTGTTGCTTCCTATGTAAATGCGACAGCCGCAACAGACAGGAACATTATGCAAGAAAGGTGTGGCCTATCAGGGATCGTATGCAGCTCGGGCATAACAATGTAATACACGAGCCATTAGTTAACAAAGACAGCATCATTTTACCACCGTTACATATAAAGTTGGGGCTCATGAAGAATTTCGTAAAAGCGTTAGATAAAACGAGCAAAGCTTTCCCTTATCTTCGAGAAAAGTTTCCGCAAGTTAGCGATGCAAAGATAAAGGAAGGTATCTTTGTAGGACCTCAGATTAGGAAGGTTATTGCAGACAAACATTTCGAGAACTTGTTACATGGTAGTGAACTTCGCGCATGGATGGCATTCAAATCGATCGTCGATAACTTTCTGGGAAATCACAAATCTGTCGACTATGTGCATATTGTTAAGCAGTGCATAGATGCATACAGAATTATGGGCTGTAACATGTCCCTCAAATTTCATTTGCTCGATTCGCATCTTGACTTTTTCCCTGACAACCTTGGCGAAGTCAGCGATGAACATGGAGAACGATTCCATCAAGATATCGCCGTAATGGAGTCACGTTATCAAGGACGGTGGAGTGTGACCATGCTTGCCGATTATTGTTGGATGCTTCCTCGCGATGTACCACATGCCATTCACCGACGAAAGTCAACTGCAAAGAAATTCAAGCCTACATAACTGTTATACTTCTTGTACGAATGATGTTGTAATACTGTATGCGTTGTTAACAAACTTCAATTGCGTATTTCTAGAGATCCCGACCTGATAGAGAAAAACGGTTTGCAGATTTAAAAACAGCGCATTAAAATTGACCAGAAAAACATAGAAATGTTAGAGAAAGAAAAAAAAAATTTTTTTGTTAGCCAGTGTTATCTTCTCCTCGTGGAAGGCCGGCTAAATTCCTATGAGGCTCCGTAGAATTGAAGCATCATTCTTCAATTAAAATCTCAGCCAAGAGTAATCATGAGCGAAAGGTAGACACCTTTGAAGACCCTCAGTAGATACTCTGAATTTTGGCTACTGTTGGATCATCACTGAAGAGCAATGGGAGTAAATCCCGTGACAGAAAGAAAGACAGACAGACAGACATGATGGGACTACAGAAAGAAAGAAAGACATGATGATACTACAGAAAGAAAATAAGAAAGAAAGAAAGATAGACAGACAGAGAGACAACCGGGTGGAATGAAAGGAAGAAAGAAAGAAAGACATGACAGGACTACACACAGAAAGAAGGAAAGACATGACAGGACTACATACAGAAAGAAAGACATGACAGGACTACACACAGAAAGAAAGAAAGACATGATGGGACTACAGAATGAAAGAAAGAAAGACAGAAAAGAAAGTGTGGAGAAAAGAAGGGAGTGAAAAGAAAATGAGGAAAACAGGAAGAGAGGGAGTAAGGATGGGAAGAAAAACGAAACGGAGGGTGAACGGAAGGAAGGAAGACGGGCAGGAAGATAGCAGAATATTAGAAAATAGAAAAGCGATGGGCACTTAAGAGAGATAGTCTTGTTTCCTGCCACGGTTCACTCTTGCAGCGAGGCGATGGTACCCTCCGGGTGGTTCCTGTTTCAAATCCTCGATCACTTACATTACTTTTCTGCTGTCTATTGCCCTTATTTCTTACTTTCTTTCTTTCTCGTTTTCTTTCATTCAGTTTTTCTTTCTGTTTGTCTTTCTTCCTTTCTGTCTATCTATCTATCTATCTATCTATCTATCTATCTATCTATCTATCTATCTATCTATCTATCTATCTATCTATCTATCTATCTATCTATCTATCTATCTATCTATCTATCTATCTATCTATCTATCTATCTATCTATCTATCTATCTATCTATCTATCTATCTATCTATCTATCTTACTCTGCTGCTCATCTTTGGAACTATCTTCCACATTATCTAAAACATAACAACCTCAGTCCCTATTCATACAATCGTAAACTTTTCGAATACTTTATGAGTTCTGATTATCTGCCCCCCTAATATGATTATTTTTCCGAACAAATGGTATAATATCGAGTGTAGGTTTAATGATGATGTTAGTGCTTTTCAACATATTTTGTTTCATGGTAATACTTAGTTTGTACTTTTCAACATATTTTATTTCATGTTTATAATTAGATACTGTGAATGTGAGTATGCTAGTATTTTACCTGTACAACGTTGAATTCCTTGAATTGATGGGTAAAATGTATGTGAGAATAAATGAAATCAGTATAAAAGACGGGAGAAAGGAAGGGCAGAATGTCAGACGGGCCTGCGTGCCCAATTCTCAACCCTTTGAAAATAAAGTTCGTTCGTTCGTTCGTTCGTTCGTTCGTTCTTTCTTTCGCTTACTCTATCTTTCTGTCTGTTTTTCTTTCTTTCTGTCTTTCTTTTTTTCTGTTTTTTTTCTTTCATTCTGCCTTTCTTTATTTCTGTTACTCTTTCTTTCTTTCTGTCTGTCTGTCTTTCTTTCTGTTTCTCTTTCTTTCTGATTATCTTTCTTTCTTTCTTTCTGTCTTTCTTTCTGTTTCTCTTTCTTTCTTTCTCTTTCTTTCTGATTATCTTTCTTTTTGTTTCTATTTCTTTCTTTCTTTCTTTCTGTCTTTATTGCTGTTTCTCTTTCTATTTTTCTGTCTTTCTGACTGTCTGTTTCTTTTACTTTCTTTCTGTCTTTATTTCTTTCTATTTTTTTTTCTTTCTGTATTTCTTTCTTTCTGTTTCTCTTTCATTCTTTCTTTCTTTCTATTTCTTTTTATTTCATTCTGTCTTTCTTTATTTCTGTTACTATTTCTTTCTTTCTTTCTATTTTTTGTCTTTCTGTTTCTGTTTCATTCTTTCTTTCTGTCTGTCTTTCTTTCTGTCTTTTTCTTTTATTCTGTCTTTCTTTTTTTTCTGTTACTCTTTCTTTTTTTCTTTCTTTCTATTTTTCTGTCTTTCTGTCTTTCTTCCTTTCTGTTTCTCTTTCATTCTTTCTTTCTATCTTTCTTTCCTTTTTTCTGTTTCTTTTTCTTTCGTCTGTCTTTCTTTTTTTCTGTCTTTCTTCCTTTCTGTTTCTCTTTCTTACTTTCTTTCTTACTGTCTTTTTGTGTCTCTCTCTTTATTTCTGTCTTTCTTTCTTCCTGTTAATCTGTCTTTCTTTCTGTTCAATTTCTTTTTCTTTTTTTCTCTCTTTCTTTCTGTCTTTATATCTGTTTCTCTTTCCTTCTACCTGCCGTTCTTCCTTTCTGTTTCTCTTTCTTTTTTCTGTCTTTCTGTCTTTCTTTCTTTCTTTCTTTCTTTCTTTCTTTCTTTCTTTCTTTCTTTCTTTCGGCGTTTCTTTATTTCTTTCTGTCTGTCTTTCTTTCTGTTTCTCTTTCTTTCTGTTTCTCTGTCTTTCTTACGAATCCCTATCATTGACTTATTTTCGTTAATTATTCACAACAGACCATGAAGAAATTATTTAACAGCATTCATGAATTTCCTTTTTTCGTTCCTATGGAGTATGGAACCATCACTGCCTATGGTTCAATGCAAGAAGATTACCTTAAAACATTCAGGCGGGCATGCAGCGGTAGTTCCTGTAACAGTTTGTTTAGTATAATGAGGTTGTCAGGCATAAGCACAACCTGTTAATGCTGCGGATCTCCTTGCGGGACACCAGTGCGGAAACACTTTAAGTGTCCGTACAGCTGGAGCAATTTGTTTTACGTGGTAAGTCTGACAACCCACGTACATCCTTACACAACCCGTCTGTAAACTTGCCTGTTAGGAAATGTCATGAGGAAGCAAAGATTGTATTGTCTTTGTTTCCTCGCATGCTGCTAGGGGCTAGACGGGGTAAGGCCAGCTTGCATAAAGCCTGGCTCCGTAAAGTTACTGTATAATTTATTAGTCAGAGGCATCTTCTCCACTGACGCCATTGTTTTAGGTTGTATGTCAGGTCTTGAGGCCGTGGGTCATTGCAGGATTTTAGTTCGCTCATTATGACTCTTCCCACGCTTTTTTTAAAAATCAGAGTGGCTAAGAGGTACGGCGTCCGACTCGAATTCTAGACGTACCGGGTTCGATTGCCAGTTGAGGGAATATAATTAATGGAAATAAAGTGGTCCTAATTATGTCAATTTAGAAAAAGAAACCCATGGATATCGGCGACTTGGTCTACTTTTGGGCTACTTTGTGCTATTTTGGGGCTATTTGGACGAATTTGGGTTACTTTGGGCGAAATCTAGGAGGCGTTCTTCAACTAATGAAAGAACATGACACCTAGACGTAAAAAAAAAAAAAACTAGATCTAGGTGGATCCACCTAGGAGTGACAACGATGCCAATAACAACGGATGGAAGATGCATCTCACAAGTGAAGAGCAAATACGTCTTTTTATAAAACGAAGAGTGCCGTATTTTATGGAACGTTTCTTTGTCAATGGAAGTAAGAAAGAGAGTTCTTCGGTGTTATGTAGAACCAGTCCTGATTTTGGAAGTGAGTCATGAACAGTAAACAAGTAGGGGAAGCACTAGAGGCCACAGAGAAGTGGTTTTACAGAAGAATGTTAAAAATACCATGGACAGCCGAAAAGAGTAATAAGGATGTGCTGAAAGAGGCCAATGCGCAAATGAAACTTATTTCACAAGTTAGAAAGAAGCAATCCACTTTTTTGGGTGGCATGTTATGAGAAGAGGAAAGTTGAATTATATCGTAACAACGGGTAAGATTGAAGGAAAAGGAGGCAAGGGAAGACAAAGAGAGCAAATCCTGGACAGTTGACAGCGTGGCAAGGAAGGAGGTTAACAACAGAGTTGATAAATAGTACTGGAGACAGGAAATTGTGGAGTGACATGATTTCCTACGCCACTAGGCATGATACTTGAAGAAGAAGATGGTCGAGATTCGATACCCAGTTCAAACTGAAACCAGATGGGCACTTTCGGTTATCATGTTTCTTGTTATTATCATTTTCTTTTCACTTCCTATTCAGTATGAAGCTTGCACTACAGCTGGTCACCTGACAGGAAGCTTGCACTACAGCTGGTCACCTGACAGGAAGCTTGCACTACAGCTGGTCACCTGACAGGAAGCTTGCACTGCAGCTGGTCACCTGACAGGAAGCTTGCACTACAGCTGGTCACCTGACAGGAAGCTTGCACTGCAGCTGGTCACCTGACAGGAAGCTTGCACTGCAGCTGGTCACCTGACAGGAAGCTTGCACTACAGCTGGTCACCTGACAGGAAGCTTGCACTACAGCAGGTCACCTGACAGGAAGCTTGCACAAAGCACTCGCGTGCTCTTGTACTAGTGCTTTCTGTAGCCAGAGGTTGCCAGCCTTATGGACAACCTCATATTAATCGTCTTGTACGACATGCATGAGGGAGCAGCCTATTCTTTATCGAGAAACTTCTATCTATCTATCTATCTATCTATCTATCTATCTATCTATCTATCTATCTATCTATCTATCTATCTATCTATCTATCTATCTGTCTGTCTGTCTGTCTGTCTGTCCTTCCGTCCGTCCATTCATCGTTCTGTCCGTCTATCAGTCTATCTATCTATCTATCTATCTATCTATCTATCTATCTATCTATCTATCTATCTATCTATCTATCTATCTATCTATTTGTCTATATGACTATATGTATGTCTACCGTACGACAGTTCGTCCAACCACTCGCTCACCTGTCTGTCAGTCTGTCTGTCTATCTGATCTTATTCGTCTACCTATCTGTAAGACTATCTGCTTGTCAACCTATCTATTTGTCGTTTTGTCTATCTGTAAGTGTGTGTATTTAAATGTATTAGGTGTATGTGCTGGCAGGCAACAGGTACGATATCACGACCAGCTGATTTCTCAGAGGTCATTGTGAGGTCAGGAGGTCGGTGACAGACCGGTATAATGACGAGTGACATTTGGGTCAGGTTAAATTAATTTTAACAAGTGACCTTATTTTACTTTTTAAGTCTAGCTACAGCCCTGGTGGGAAATTTGATTTTGACTCAAGCCACAGATGTTGTGAACTTCATGATTCATTTCCCTAAAACAAAAACAAACAAAAAACCAGTTTCTTGACTAATTTGAACTTGAAGAAACACCATTACAAGATATAGGATCAAACACATACATCTTGACTGCAATATAGACAAAATTGGAGGGACAGACAGTAATATTAATATACGAAAGAAGATGCTTCATTGCTTAGGGACATACTGTACAGTACTTTGCAAAAAAAATGGCAGTCATATTGCTCAGCTAAATATGCTGAAATCTAGTTAAATATGCATGTTCTGCCCCACATTTGCACTCCACTTAAGTGAGCAAACACTACCAAAAGTTAAAAAAAAATTAGCGTAGAGTACAGTCCCTTGATAATAGAGCAGACGACAATTTCTAATGCTAGTGGCAGAAAATTGATACAAAGACAAAGTGTATGTTAATTTCGCAGCTTTGGAATGAAGGAAATCAAACATGTTCCAACATTTCTAAAACCTTGAACATTCCTGAGCGGACTGTCTACAGAGTTGTGAGTAAATTAAAAGCAGGTAATGGAATCGAGCGAAAAGAAGGTAGTGGGAGGCCAAGAATTTTGGACACAAATGACCATCGGCGTCTCGCCCAAATCGTTCGGGCTGGGCCAATGAAGAGTGTACAAAACATACGGCAGCGCTTGATCGAGTTGGGAAGCCCAGAGGTATCTAATGCTACTGTCAACCGTGAGCTACACAGGATGAATTACATAAAAAAGCGGGTAATTTCGTCACCATTGCTCACAGAGACTCACAAACAGATGCGCTTGAACTGGTGCCACGAAAACAAAAATTTGTCATGGGACAATGGGATTTTTTCAGATGAATGTTCTGTTTGGTCTTATCCTGCTCAAATAAATATTTGGACGAAAGACTCTGTAACGCCTGTGTACCAGCGACCGAAACATACCCAGAAATTCCATCTTTGGAGAGGGGTGTCAGCAAGAGGTGCCACCCCACTGTGTGTTTTCACAGGAATTCTCACGAAAGAAAGGTACATCGACATACTAGAGGGACACCTTCTGCCATTTATGCAGGTCATGTATCCCTATGGGTGCACATTTCAACATGACAATGACCCAAAGCATACAGCTCATACCACCAAAGCATGGCTTCAAGAGAAGAATGTGATAGTGCTGAAGTGGCCCAGCAACAGTCCCGACCTAAACCCAATTAAAAACGTTTGGGCACTACTCAAGAATCATTTAAAAAAGAGTGGACTCAGAGACGTTGAACAATTGAAGAAGGAAGCTGAAAAATACTGGGACAGTCTGACTCACAATTACCTACAAACACTTGTGAGAAGTATGCCTTGCCGCATCCAGGCTTGCCTTGCTGGAGAAGGCAACATTATATTGTACTGAAACCACTGTTAATAGATAGGGGAGATACCAATCTTCCTCTGGACATACAGTTTTTATTATTATTTGCTTCTATGAGTGTGCTGCGTTGCGAAAATATGACTGCCATTTTTTTTGCAAAGTACTGTATATGCAGATCAAGAGAAATCAAGTCCAACACAGAAATAAGAATCTTCAACTCAAATTTCAAGTCAGTCCAATTGTATGGCTCTGAAATATGGAGACCCAACGGGATGATCACCCGTTTGCCAGTCACTTTGATTAAGGAAACAACGACAAATGGATTGATTTGTCGTTGCCCTAAAGACGCCATTAGGCGTGATGGGAACAACGGCAAAGAAAATCTATTCGCTGTTGCCCTTAAGACGCCACTAGGCGTAATGGCCACTGCTGACTGCTTTGCCGGTCGTTGGCTAAGGACGGAAGAAGAAGAAGAAATATGGAGAACAACAAAAAGAACAACCAAAAAGCTACTGGCTTTCAAACAAATGAATGCTTGCGTAGAATAGAAGGATTGAAGTGGAGCAACAAATTCAGTAATGTGCAATGGTGACAAGAACCAGACATTTACCAGTGCAACAATAGATGTGAAGAAAACGCTGGACTTGGTTAGGTCAAAGACTGAGAAAACTAGTTGATAGCAATTAAAAACATGCCTTGTTCTAGAATCCCCAGGGTGAGAGGGGCAAAAGCAGACCAAAAACCCACGAAGAAGAGAACTGAAGGCCCATGTGAAAATGATGAAGACGACAAGGAAAGAACTTACTACTACTAACATATTTTCAGCGTGCAGATAAATTTTACTTGTTTAATAAAAAAAATGTTCATGAAATTTTTATTAAGGATCATGCCAGGTCTAATATTCATCTTCGCCACACATTTATTACCAATCGCCACATGTGTCGATTCAAGAACGTAGTGCCCACCTTTGAACTAAAGCAAGGGTTAAGTATACTTTAAAAAGATACGTTTATTATAGTGCGTTTCAAAAAGATCGGTCGACGATTGACTTCAAATATCTCCATATTCCTTGCACTGATAAACATGATTTTTTGCACGTAGTCCTATATTTTCAACGTCCCAAAGTTTTTATAAAATTCAATGTTGCAGGTAGTGTTTTTTTCTTGCAACGGCTAATTTCTATGATCTTTTTTAACGAAGTTATTATTTTGTCCTGGAAGAAAATAATTTACCGTAAATGAAGGAAGTTGCATATTTTCGGCATAGGCGTCTATACAATTCGAATGTTAGAGGGATTTGTTAACTGATTACTACGTGAGGTCCTTTTTTATTTCTTCGAAATATTTGAGAGACTCCGATACAGTTTACCACGCTTAGCTTCTTTCTTCTTCTTCTTCTTCTTCTTCTTTAATCCTTAGCCGCCGACCGTCAAAGCAGTCAGTGGCCATCACGCCTAGTGGCGTCTTAATATTAGACAAACATAAAGGTATGTTTTCAGGCACTCGTAAGAAATAAAGAAGTAGAACACTTGGACAACAGAAAAACAACAGACGTGAGTGGCTTACCCAGGGTTCGAACCCCGTACCTTCCGTACGACAACTCCGCCTAGCTATCAAGCGAATCACACTGACCCCACGGCCAGCTAGGCATCCCCAAAAAAAGATGCTTTGCTGGCTATTTATCAGTACGAAACACACAAGATAACACCGGAAGTATACAGTGGGCAACTCAGCCCTTAAATGACGCAATCACTTCTGTTGTTCTTCTATTAACAGTATGTGTCAGTCCAAACAAGACAAAGACCTTGATACTGGGTCCAGTAAATAGTAGAAGACTTAAGGACATTAGTATAGAACAGAGGGTAGGTTTCTGGTATTGTATAAACATAAATAACACATAAGGAAGGGAAACCCGAGGCCTGTAAACAGTAAATTAATAAATTAATATTAGACAAACATAAAGGTATGTTTTCAGGCACTCGTAAGAAATAAAGAAGTAGAACACTTGGACAACAGAAAAACAACAGACGTGAGTGGCTTACCCAGTAGGGCAACAACAAATTGATTCCACTTTGCTCGGTCGGTGGCCATCCTTCGTACAGTGCCCCAACTCTGGTTCATTCCCTGCATCTCAGCCTCCACAGTCCTCCGCCAGGTTGTTTTTGGTCGGCCTCTCTTTCGTTTTCCTTCAGGGGTCCAAAGCATAGCTGTTCTTGTGATGGCATCGGGGTCTCTTCTGAGGACATGACCAACCCAGCTCCAGCGTCTGCCAGCTATGATGGTGTGCATGTCCTCTTGCTTGCTACGAGTAAGCAGATCTTGGTTAGTGATGGTATTCGGCCAAAAGATTCGGTGAATTTTTCTTAGGCATGTTGTGTGAAAGGAGGACAATTTCGACATTTCCTTCTCTGTAACTCTCCAGCATTCCGCACCATAGAGAAGCACAGAAAGCACACAGCTCTGATATAATCTTAATTTTATGCTTGTGCTGTATTGGGAGGACTTCCAGATGTTGTTTAGGCTAAAGAAGGCTGTTCTTGCCTTATTCATTCTGATGTTGATGTCTTTGCCTGCCCCGCCGTCTGGTGTTACTATGCTTCCTAGGTATGTGAAGGTATCTGTCTGTACCAATTGCTGATTCCTTACTGATATGGGCTCAGGGTTGCTCACATTGAGCGTCATGACCTCAGACTTCTTTAAATTGATGTTCAAGCCCACCTGCTGGCTAAACTTGTTAAGTCTATCCGTTTTTTCCTGGATGTGTTGATGTGAATGTGCTAGAAGTGCAATGTCATCTGCATATTCCAGATCTTCCAGTGTAGAAAATGTTGTCCATCTTATTCCTCTTGGACTGCCCTCTGTTGTCTGGCGCATCACCCAGTCTATGACTGTTAAAAATAGAGTGGTTGACAAGGGGCATCCCTGTCGTACTCCTGTCTTCACCTCAAAGGTTAGGTTGCTCTGCCCAACACTACACGTAAAGTTGGCATAGAGGCTTTTTATGATTGACACTATGCAGCTTGGAATTCCATAAGCCCTCAGTATTTTCCATAAACTGTCCCTATGTATGCTGTCAAAAGCCTTTTCAAAATCAACGAAATTAATGTAAAGCTGTCTTTGCCATTCTGAGCACTGCTCTATAATGTTCCTGAGAGTGAATATATGATCTACACATCTTCTATTCTTTCTAAATCCTGCTTGTTCCTTCCTCAGTTTGTGGTCTAATGCCTTTGAAATTCTCTGTATAATTATCCTGTCTAGTATTTTGCTGGGAACTGAGAGAAGAGTGATTCCTCTCCAATTATTGCAGTCTGCAAGATCTCCCTTCTTGGGCAACTTGACAATTATTCCTTTGCTCCACTCTGATGGTGTTGTCCCCGTTTTCCAGACTTGTGCAAATAGTGGTTCTAATAGTTCTGCTGCTAGCTCAGGGTCTGTCTTAAATAGCTCTGCATTTAAGTTATCATGGCCGGGAGCTTTGCCGTTCTTTAACCCTTTGATTGCTGTGATGATTTCTTCTTTTCGTAGAATGTCTGTATTCACATCTAGATCGTTTTCAGCTTCAGGAACATTCAGTTGTGTCTCTGGTGGTTCCTTGTTCATAATTTCTCTGAAGTGCTCTGCCCATCTTGTTTCCTGTCCCTCTGCTGTCGTGATGAGATTACCTTGCTTATCTCTTACTAATGTAATATTGTTTGAACCTCGTTTTCCGCTGATGAATTTAGTTATTTTGTATACTGTGCTTTGTTCATTTCTCAGTGCTGCCTCCTCTGCCTGTCTTGCAAGATCGTCTAGGAAATTCCTTTTGGTGGCTCGGGTTCGGCGTTTAACTTCCTTGTCCAGCTGACTGTACTGTTCGCTATATCGTTGCTTTAACCTGGGGGACTTCGCTTCTGTTTTCTTTCTTTTCATTTCCTTTCTCATCGTTATGGTGTTTAATGTTTCTGGTGTTATCCAGTCTTGCTTCTTCCTTTCCTGGAATCCCAAGCATGATTTGCTGCCTTCTTTGTATATTGTTGAAATGGTGTTGAAATTCTGGTCTATATCATCAGTCAATGTCTTTTTCTGACTTTTTGCAAATTGATATCGTTTCTTTATGTCGGCCGCAAAAGCTTTTCTGGTAAGGGAGCCCTTCAATTTGCTGATGTCAAACCTTTTCTGTGTAGTTACAGTTGGTGCAGCCCTTCTTAGTTTCACTTTCAGTTTTGCTACTACTAAATGGTGATCACTTCCCACATCTGCACCTCTTCTTACCTTCACATCTTGTAATGCATGTCTCCATCTACCGTTAACCATGATGTGGTCTATCTGGTTTATGTCCCTGTCGTGAAACGAGTGTAACCCACTGCTTTGTTAATCACTATATCGAGATACAGATTTGCTTCAACCAATCAACGAGCCACGTTCACCAGTCTCTGAGACAGAATAAATTAACGGCCATCTTGTTCACGCAAGATGGCGACAGAAAACTGAATAAAATTAGGCTGTATGAGCAAAAGACGAAACCGGAGGAAACCAATCATTTTGCTCCGCCAGGAACCAACCGAAAGCTTTCCTTAAGTATTTACCTGCCTATATAATCGGGCGGATTTTATGCATAATCACACATCACCGAGACGACGCCAGAGATACCGACCGACTGAAGAGGAAGAAGCTGTCACCTTGATTGATTGCTTACCTGAGGGCATCGACCTGCAGCCTACTTCACTAGTCGAGTCAAACTGGCCTTTTTTAAATCTGGGAGGGTAAATATGTTTACGATAACCTTTAGGAAAATAGGCTTTCCGGAGGTCTATAATGTTGGTATTTGTTGTGTGTCATTTATACTACCTATCAGGTTACTGATTGTATCTTGGGGAAATTAAGTATAATGATTGTATTTCATATTATGATTGAATAGACGAAGGCTAATAGGACTCATACTTCAATCTATTGTCTCCTATAACTCAATCTATTGTTTCACATGATTTCAGTCTATTGTCTCAGATAAGACCAACTGCAATATAACCAAAACAGTCCTTGTTAGGACTCAATCTATTGTCTCCTATAACTTCAGTCTATTATCTCCGATAAGACCAACTGCCATATAACCAAAACAGTCCTTGTTAGGACTCAATCTATTGTCTCCTATAACTTGTCTATTATCTCAGACCAACTGCAATATAACCAAAACAGTCCTTGTTAGGACTCAATCTATTGTCTCATCTAACTCCAATCTATTGTCTCCTATAACTCCAACTTGATATATCACCAAACAGTCCTCGTCGCATATACTCCTATCATAAGAACATAACGTTATTGTTAGGATATATGTTACCAGCTTGTATAGCACTCGTCAGAGAGGGCCTGGTATATTATAGAGGGAAGGAAATGGTTGTATCACACCTAGGTGTACATATTATTGAATGTATTCATGTATTGAACTTATATTATGGGATGTATTCATGTATTGAATGTATTCATGTATTGAATTTATATTATTGAATGTATTCATGCGTTGAATTTATATTATTGAATGATATCCCGGGCACAATGGGCTAATCACCTGTTTGCCAAGTCTCTTCGATTACATGTCTGCCCTTGGGCCTTGTGCACTTGGGTCCCCTCTACACCTCGTTTCACGGGGTAGAAGAGGAAACGATTATGAGATGAGATGAATGATATCCATGTATTAGTTTGTCAGAAAGAATGTTTTGCAAGTAGACACCTGTCTTGTCTCGCTATTGCTAAATCATACTGAGCCATGTTGTCATTCATCCTACATGCAAACACTGAGGCACACGCTCATTTCATCCACATTAGAAATAGGTGGGCTTGAGGACAGAAATTAGCCCCTATTTTTCCTTGTTACAGGTTTATTCGTGTCCTAAAACCTGAGATCGTGGGTCGTCAATCCAGCTGCCTGGAACTCCGCAGGAGCATAGAGGTTGTCAAGACTCTACATCTTTAGTCCCCCTCAGTCTTGGGCGGGCTAACGAAACGATCAACTGCTGGTGTTTTGTGCCAACCAAACCAAGAAGGACAGCACTTCTAAGAGATGAGTACACATTAGTACCATTTCTGTCGGCATTGTGAGCAAAATCTAAGTCAATGAAGAAAACGTGAATTAGCGTAGCAAGAGACAATAATAAGATCATAGTGGATAAATTATACGTAAATAACAGCATAGCTGATAAGTGTTATATCCTTAATTAACAGCACAGCTGATACATGTACTATAATTGAATAACAGCACAGCTGATATAATTTTTGTTCCTATAATTGGAAAACTTGTTGTAATATTTATTTACATATATATATATATATATATATATATATATATATATATATATATATATATATATATATATATATATATATATATTATAAAATAAATATTTGTAAATCATGTTAACTTACAAGTCATACATCCATTTTTCAACATTCACCCTTCAGCACAAGAGTAGATAGTGTATATACTAAATAAAATATAAGGAAATTGTATTTGAACGACTTCTCAATTTTATCTTTGTTAAGTAAAATCTGTTTCCTTGTTTATTAATATCACAGTTAGTTACACAGCGGAGGTGGCACTTTATGTCGGTCTCCTCTCTACTATTGTTTCGAGATCAGAACATTCACAGCCGTAACTAATTTGTGATACCAGTAGTTCTCTCAGACACTGGGACTTCACCATTTTCTGCAGAAATTCTATTTCTGTAATTTTCAGTACTATACTGATCCTACAGCCAAATAAAACCTCTCGCCACACTGGGGGCTCGTTCCTGGGATATTTCTGTATATCTTGAGCCATACTTAGTCTATCCATCTATCTACACTCTATCTTGTGCCACCCATAGATAACATAAGAAACAAATTTTTGAAAAAAATTCTATAATAGGATTTTTTTATTGTTTTCTTAGGAGGAGTACCATTTAGTACTCAGTAAATAGTTGATGCTAACAAAGTTGCACGGAAATTATTTGTTCATTTAAATTAATTAAGTTTAATTACAATAATTGGGTTATAGTAAATTTACATACCCTATCTAAGTAATGGTATTGATGACGCTCAAGCTTAAACTTAAAAAGAACTATAATCAAAACAGATGTTCTCAGTTAAGATTCAATTTAGACAAACTGAAAGATCCAGAAATCGCGGGAATCTTTGAGGCAACTGTTGGAGGAAAATTCGCAGCTCTCAACTTTTTGGAGGATGATATCAACTCAATCACAGAGAACATGAAAGACGTGCTCATTGAATCAGCAACAGAAATACTTGGTAAAAGAAAGAAAATAAACAAACCATGGGTTACAGATGACATTCTGAAGTTATGTGATACACGGCGGGAAATGAAAAAGGTTAAGAAAGAGGTTCCTGAAGCAGCATGGCAATACAGTATGGTGAATAAAAATATTAGGAAGAAAATGAAACAGGCCAAAGAAAAATGGGTAGCTGATCAATGTGAGTCCATTAATACGGGGCTAATAAAAGGTAACAGCAAGGCAGCTTTTGACACATTAAGAAAACTATCAAAACCCCAACAGCCCAGGGTAACTGTCATAGAAGATAGCAATGGGGCTCTGCTCAATGAAAAAACAGCTGTAATGAGAAGATGGACAGAATATTGTAAAGAATTATATAACTGTAAACTTGACACTGACTTAGGCATATTAAACAACATTAAGTGCGAAAACAGGGAACTCGGAAATGCAGCGATATTACGGGAAGAAGTGGAAGAGGCTATATGTTCGATGAAAGGAGGGAAGTCACCGGGTGTGGATAATATCCCAGCAGAGCTCTTGAAATATGGAGGACCAGATATAGTAAAAATCATGACAACAATTTGCCAGAAGATATGGAGTACAAAAAATGGCCAAAAGAATGGACGCAGTCATTAGTAATACCGCTTCCAAAGAAAGGAAATCTAAAAATGTGCAAGAACTACAGAACCATTAGCCTTATTAGTCATCCAAGTAAGGTGATGTTAAGGATACTTTTGAACAGAATAAAACAGAAATCAGAAGAAATCTTGTCAGAGGAACAGGCTGGCTTTAGACCAAAAAGAAGTACCTCAGAACAAATCTTCAATATTAGATTACTTATCGAAAAACATCTCCAACATCAACACGATTTATACCATAACTTCATCGATTTCACAAAAGCCTTCGATCGAGTCTGGCATGAAGGCTTATGGCAAGTAATGAGAAAATTCAATTTTGATACCAACATCATAGATATCATTGAAGCACTATACAAGGACGCAAGCAGTGCTGTTTTTGCAAGCAACGACATTGGAGAATTTTTCAAAACAACTGTAGGAGTTCGGCAGGGATGTATCCTGTCCCCAGTGCTCTTTAATATTTATCTAGAACATATTATGCAGGAGGCTCTCTACGATTATAAATCAACCATATCGATTGGAGGCCGACCTCTGTGCAACCTACGTTTTCTGATGATATTGATCTGATAGCTGGATCAGAATCAGAACTTCAAGACCTTACCTCTAGACTGGAGAAAGTAACAAGAACGTATGGGATGGAAATTAATATAGAAAAAAGCAAGATATTGGTGAATAGCCATAAGAAACATGTTCCGACCAACATTAAGTTAAATGGGCAAACGTTAGAAGAAGTTAACATCTTTAAATATCTCGGGTCCACTATATGCAGTGATGGAAGATCAATTAAAGAAATCAAGACAAGACTTGAGATGGCCTCAGCTGCCATGACAAGGTTGAATGTGATCTGGAAAAGTAACATCAGTTTTCCTGTGAAGATCAAATTATACAAATCACTTGGATTATCTATTCTCTTGTATGGGTGTGAGGGCTGGACACTCACTGCAGATACGGAGCGAAGGATTCAGGCTTTCGAGCATAAATGTTATAGAAGAATTTTGCGCATTTGCTATAAAGAGCACAAAACAAATGTCTATGTTAGAGAGAAGATAAACACCTATGCAGGCCACCAAGAACCACTTTTGTCAACAGTGAAACGTCGAAAGCTTGCCTGGTTTGGGCATGTAACTCGTCATGACTCCCTTTCGAAAACGATCCTTCAGGGAACAGTCGAAGGTAAACGGAGAAGAGGAAGGCAGAGAAAATCCTGGGCTGATAACATCAAAGAATGGGCAGGACACGGTTTTTCCACACTTGTACGCATTGCTGAGGATAGAGAGCAGTGGAGGACCCTGTCTGCTCATGCTTCCACCATGGCACCCCTACGACCCATGACGGGTTACGGCTGAGATGAGATGATCTAAGTAACGCCATGGCTGATCTAGGGAAGTTCAGGACTGCGATCATGCAGATGGGTAAGGAATTAAACATGACAGGTGATGCTCTTACTCAGTATGTCACAACAGAAGTGGACAAACATATGGATAGGGAAGAAAGAAAGTTGCAATTAGAGACTGAAGCAAGGAAATTAGAGGCTGATTGAGAAGCAAAGAAATTAGAGGCTGAAGAAAGGCGGTTGCAAGCGGAAGCTGAGAGAGAAGACAAAAGACTGGAAGCTCAGAGAGAAGACAAAAGACTGGAAGCTGAGAGAGAAACCAAAAGATTAGAAATTGAAGCCAAGAAATGGGAGGCTGAAAATGAGGAAAGGAAATTACAAGCAGAGAGAGACCATCAGTTGAGATTAAAAGAGCTTGAAATTCAGGCAAATACTGGCAATAATGGTGGTAGCTCACCTCACTCTGAGAGTAGCTCCAGCCAGAGCACCTCAAGTGGGGCCATGAATTTTCATCTGGACCCATTTGTTGAGAAAGAAGACGCCATTGAGTCGTACCTGGATAGATACGAAAGACTAGCCACTACCTATGGCTTAGTGAAAGAAAAATGGAGTCTTAAACTATCTCAGGGATTGAGAGGTGTGGCCTACGATGTGTATTTGAAGCTCTCAAGAGATGACCAGGAAGATTATGAAATCCTGAAGCAGGCACTGCTTGTGAGATATGAAAAGAACTCAGAATCATATAGAAAGAAATTCCGAACAGCTAAACTTCTTCCAGGAGAAAACTATCACCAATTCTCTGCTAGATTGGAAACCTATTTGGAAAAATGGAGTAGTTTAGGGAAGTGTCAGGATCTGAAAGAAATGATAATGATGGAGCAAGTGAAAGAGTCCATGCCTCAAGAAATGAGGAAGTTTATCATGGAACAAGGAGCAGAGAGATTGGAAGATATTGTAACTGTTGCTGAGAGATATCAAGCAGCTCAGGCAGAATTATTAGGAAATAAGAAGAAGCAGGGTGAAAACTTCAAATCATCACAAAACTATACCAAATATGAACAAAAGGACCATACCACAAGGAACAAACAAAGATTTGACCAAAAGGACAAAAACCCTCTAAGATCGGATAAGACACCTTACCGGAAGGAAGGAAAGTGGTGTAAAACTTGTCTAATGAGTAACCACAATACTGCGGACTGCAGAAGGAAGAATCCTCCTCATCATGCTGCATGTCTTACAACAGGGAATCAGGGAAGGAAGGAAATGGCAGTAAGTCAGAAAGACTTCCATCATCCCCCTGTCTGTGAGGAAGTGACCGTGAATGGCACTCAAGTACTGTGTTTATATGACACAGGATTGGACTTTGATTCAGTTGTGTGCTCTTCTCTAGTGAGTCCTGACCAGATAACCACAGAAACAGTGGAAATCAGAGGACCGATCAAGGGAGCAAGAACCATGACACTACCCATAGCTCGAATCAACATAAGATCTCGCTATGTGGAAGGAGAAATCAAAGCAGCAGTGATGGACGACCCTATTTACCCTTTGATTTTGGGGTGTAGGTATGTTTTCCTTGGAGAACCTATAAAACCTGTAGTTATGGCAACAGTCCAGACCAGGGAAAGCTCCAGGAAAATGGAGGAGAATCCTATCAATACTCATCCAGAAGAGATGAAAAAGGCTCAAGCAGCAGACAGCACATTGAAGCCTTGTTTTGGCAAATTGCCTAAAGCACATAACCCTCCAGAGAAAGGAGACTTGTATATGAAGAATGGCCTACTATACAGAAAAGCTGGAACAGGACCTAAAGGGCATGGACAGCTTGTAGTGCCAAAATCTTACAGGGAGAAGGTTATGACGCTAGGACATGCTATACCCTTCAGTGGACATATGGGAATAGGGGCCACTGGACAAAGGATAGCCTGTCACTACTTTTGGCCAGGAATTACAGAGGACATAAAAAGATATGTAAGATCCTGTCCAGAATGCCAAAGAGTAGCTCCTAAGCATAGGACTGCACCAGCAACACTGGGAGAAATGCCTATTATGGGAACCCCTTTTGAACGTGTTGCAGTAGATATTGTTGGACCCCTCACTAGGACCAAGAAGAGAAATGCTTACATCTTAACCTTGGTTGATACTTGCTCTATGTGGGGAGAAGCAGTGGCCATGTCAGCTATAGATTCAAAGCACGTGGCAGAGGCCCTGTTGACAATATTTACCCGATTAGGTTTCCCGCATCAGATATTGACTGACAATGGGTCTCAGTTTAAGGGAAAGCTAACACAAGAAGTATTCAGGATATTTCAAGCCAGGCACTATCATTGTAGTCCCTACCATGCCCAAGGGAACGGTCAAGTAGAGCGGTTCAATGGTACGCTAATTTCAATCCTTAGAAAGCTGGCGAGTGAAAAACCTGATACTTGGGATACATACTTACCCGCTGCACTATTTGCATATAGGGAAGTACCCCACAATTCAACTGGATTGGCTCCAGCTACATTGTTGTTTGGAAGACCAATAAAAGGTCCACTGGAAGCATTGCTGCGGACATGGACTGATGAAAAGGCAGAGGAAACAGTGACTTCCTCATACCAGTACGTCAACGAGTTGACATCTCGATTGAAAGCAGGTTGGAAACTGGCCAATGATAACTTAAGACAGGCCAGGAGGAAGCATGCTGCGTACTACAACAAAAAAGCAAAGGATAGGGAACTGGAGGTGGGTGAAAAGGTGTTATTACTGTTGCCAAGCAGCAATAATAAATTGCAGATTGGATGGCAGGGACCCTATGTCATACTGGAGAAACTTTCCAGGACCAATTATAAGATTGACAAGAAAGGAAAGGAGAAGGTATATCATGTCAATCTTCTTAAAAAATACTATGACAAGGAATCATCAGAAGTTGCACATATCATGACCCTAGCCATTGCAACAGAAATGCACGGTGAACCACTTCACTCTATGGAGTATCCACTCACAACTACAGAGGATTATGTTCAAGTAAATATTAGTGAACATTTAACTCCAGAGCAGAAGAAGAGGGTTCAGAAAGTGTTGGAAACCCATGCTGATGTGCTCACAGATAAGCCAGGTCGTACGAATCTGTTAGAGTACGACATGAAGGTTACAGACCCTACCCCAGTATGCATGAGAACATACCCTATACCCTATGCGAAAGCCCAAGCACTAAGGGAGGAAGTTGATTATCTGTTGAAGGAGAAAATTATCTCGAAGTCAGACTCTCCCTATAGCTCAAGTGTGGTGCTATTGAGAAAACCGAGTGGTGAACACAGGTTATGTATTGACTACCGGAAGCTTAATGCGATCACAGAATCTCAGGTGGACCCATTACCTGACACCAACCAGCTGTTCTCTACACTGAGTAAGGCTAGGTATTTATCGAAGGTAGATCTAAGCAAGGGATACTACCAAATACCAGTGAAACCAGAAGTTAGGAAAATGCTGGCATTTAGTACATCAGACGGACACTACGAGTTTAATGTACTACCCTTTGGGCTGAAAAATGCTCCCAGTATCTTTTCAAGAATGATGAGGAAATTATTGGAACCTCTACAAAATCCCCATATCACTAACTTTATGGATGACATTCTTGTTGCTACAAACACATTTGAAGAGCATATAGTAGCGCTCTCCATGTTGTTTGACAGACTGAGAGCCACTGGATTGACTGCACGTCCAACCAAGTGCTATATCGGTTGTAAGGAGTTGGAATTCTTAGGTCACACTATTTCTACAGGTCATATGTCTCCTGACCCAAAGAATATAGAGAAGTTAAAGAAGGCACCCAGACCTCAAACGAAGAAAGATGTGAGATCATTCGTGTCATTATGTGGGTTCTATCAGAAGTACATACCCCACTTTAACTCTCTGTGTGCACCATTAACTAACTTAACGAAGAAAGGACAGCCTGACAAAATCCAATGGAATGCTGATTGTGAAAAAGCTTACACAGAGCTAAAAGCAAAACTCACCAGCAAACCAATCCTTACACTACCCGATATCACACAGGAATTTGTATTAAGGACGGACGCTAGCAGTATAGGTATTGGTGCAACTCTCTTGCAGAAATCAAAAGCCCAGCCGGAGGAACTTTTACCAGTCGCCTACGCCAGTAGGAAGCTGAATGCAGCTGAGTTGAACTACTCGACCATAGAGAAAGAATGTTTGGCTCTAATTTGGTCCATCGACAAATTTTCACCTTACCTGTATGGGACACACTTCATTGTCCAAAGCGATCACCAACCTTTAACATTCTTGGCTGCATCTAAAAAGTTAAATTCGAGATTGTTAAGGTGGAGTCTGCTTCTTGCGCCTTATTCCTTTACCGTGAATTACATTCCGGGAAGAGACAATGTAGGAGCTGATTTTTTAAGTCGACACCCTAGTACTCTGGAAGGACAGACGCAAAAGGATTAACCACAGCAGGGGTTTACACGTCAGCTATGACAAGTCACAGCTAGGAAAGGAGGGGGCTATGTCGTGAAACGAGTGTAACCCACTACTTTGTTAATCACTATGTCGAGATACAGATTTGCTTCAACCAATCAACGAGCCACGTTCACCAGTCTCTGAGACAGAATAAATTAACGGCCATCTTGTTCACGCAAGATGGCGACAGAAAACTGAATAAAATTAGGCTGTATGAGCAAAAGACGAAACCGGAGGAAACCAATCATTTTGCTCCGCCAGGAACCAACCGAAAGCTTTCCTTAAGTATTTACCTGCCTATATAATCGGGCGGATTTTATGCATAATCACACATCACCGAGACGACGCCAGAGATACCGACCGACTGAAGAGGAAGAATCTGTCACCTTGATTGATTGCTTACCTGAGGGCATCGACCTGCAGCCTACTTCACTAGTCGAGTCAAACTGGCCTTTTTTAAATCTGGGAGGGTAAATATGTTTACGATAACCTTTAGGAAAATAGGCTTTCCGGAGGTCTATAATGTTGGTATTTGTTGTATGTCATTTATACTACCTATCAGGTTACTGATTGTATCTTGGGGAAATTAAGTATAATGATTGTATTTCATATTATGATTGAATAGACGAAGGATAATAGGACTCATACTTCAATCTATTGTCTCCTATAACTCAATCTATTGTTTCACATGATTTCAGTCTATTGTCTCAGATAAGACCAACTGCAATATTACCAAAACAGTCCTTGTTAGGACTCAATCTATTGTCTCCTATAACTTCAGTCTATTATCTCCGATAAGACCAACTGCCATATAACCAAAACAGTCCTTGTTAGGACTCAATCTATTGTCTCCTATAACTTGTCTATTATCTCAGACCAACTGCAATATAACCAAAACAGTCCTTGTTAGGACTCAATCTATTGTCTCATCTAACTCCAATCTATTGTCTCCTATAACTCCAACCTGATATATCACCAAACAGTCCTCGTCGCATATACTCCTATCATAAGAACATAACGTTATTGTTAGGATATATGTTACCAGCTTGTATAGCACTCGTCAGAGAGGGCCTGGTATATTATAGGGGGAAGGAAATGGTTGTATCACACCTAGGTGTACATATTATTGGATGTATTCATGTATTGAACTTATATTATGGGATGTATTCATGTATTGAATGTATTCATGTATTGAATTTATATTATTGAATGTATTCATGCATTGAATTTATATTATTGAATGATATCCATGTATTAGTTTATCAGAAAGAATGTTTTGCAAGTAGACACCTGTCTTGTCTCGCTATTGCTAAATCATACTGAGCCATGTTGTCATTCATCCTACATGCAAACACTGAGGCACACGCTCATTTCATCCACATTAGAAATAGGTGGGCTTGAGGACAGAAATTAGCCCCTATTTTTCCTTGTTACAGGTTTATTCGTGTCCTAAAACCTGAGATCGTGGGTCGTCAATCCAGCTGCCTGGAACTCCGCAGGAGCATAGAGGTTGTCAAGACTCTACATCTTTAGTCCCCCTCAGTCTTGGGCGGGCTAACGAAACGATCAACTGCTGGTTTTTGTGCCAACCAAACCAAGAAGGACAGCACTTCTAAGAGATGAGTACACATTAGTACCATTTCTGTCGGCATTGTGAGCAAAATCTAAGTCAATGAAGAAAACGTGAATTAGCGTAGCAAGAGACAATAATAAGATCATAGTGGATAAATTATACGTAAATAACAGCATAGCTGATAAGTGTTATATCCTTAATTAACAGCACAGCTGATACATGTACTATAATTGAATAACAGCACAGCTGATATAATTTTTGTTCCTATAATTGGAAAACTTGTTGTAATATTTATTTACATATATATATATATATATATATATAAAATAAATATTTGTAAATCATATGTAAACTTACAAATTCATTACATTCCATTTTTCAACATTCACCCTTCAGCACAAGAGTAGATAGTGTATATACTAAATAAAATATAAGGAAATTGTATTTGAACGACTTGTCAATTTTATCTTTGTTAAGTAAAATCTGTTTCCTTGTTTATTAATATCACAGTTAGTTACACAGCGGAGGTGGCACTTTATGTCGGTCTCCTCTCTACTATTGTTTCGAGATCAGAACATTCACAGCCGTAACTAATTTGTGATACCAGTAGTTCTCTCAGACACTGGGACTTCACCATTTTCTGCAGAAATTCTATTTCTGTAATTGTCAGTACTATACTGATCCTACAGCCAAATAAAACCTCTCGCCACAGTCCCGACCATTTGGTGATTCCCATGTTAATTTGTGAATTTCTTTATGTGGGACGAGTGTTCCTCCAATGACCAGGTTGTTAATGCTACAGAAACTTATTAGTTTATCCCCATTTTCATTTACTCTTCCGCTGCAGCATTTCCCCATTGTTCTTTCATTATATGTATTGTGTGTACCAACTTTCGCATTGAGGTCTCCCATTACTATAACAAGATCATATCTAGGTGTGTCTTCCATTTCTTTCTGCAATTGTTGATAGAATTCATCCTTGACCTCCTCATCGCTATCATTCGTTGGTGCGTAGCATTGTATTATTGTAGTGTTGGTGAATCTCCCTCTCAATCTTAATCTTATCAGTCTGTTGTTGATGGGTTTCCATTCCAGTAATGTCCTTTCTATTCCTTTCTGTAGAATAATGGCTACGCCTTCATTGTGCTGTCCATCCTCTCTTCCAGAGTAAAGTACTGTTTCTCCTGTTGCTGTTTTAACTTTTCCTGCCCCTGTCCATCTGCTCTCGCTTATCCCTAGAATGTGTAACCTATAGTTTCTCATTTCTGCCGTGACCTGTCTTAGTTTACCTGTTTCGTACATTGTCCTGACATTCCAAAAACCTATTCTTGTATCCTGTTTTGCGGTCAGGACATCCGTTTTCATGTCAGTGGCTTCCTTTCGGCTTTCACCACTGACAGTCATACGAGCCACAGACTCCGAATGTCCATCCCGCAGCAACGTTTGTTCATTTGATGTTGTTTCCGTAACTTCATTATTTTTTTTACATGGACAGGGGTGTCAGCCCTATGCTAAAACCTCCAACCTGGAGGACCAGGGTACCAGCTTTTGTCTGACCCCTACCCACACAGACCAGTCCAGCTTGGTTGAACCTACCAGGAGTAAAACTCCCACTGGCATAGCTCTGGGGATTGTCAGGGTACGCAAGCTGCCATACCGCTACAAGGTATAGGTACCATTGATGGCAGTTAGCTTCTTTGCAGACATATTTATACATCTTCACTGCCATTGTATGCAGTGTAAGGAACTTGACTTTAATACCCATTGTATTACAGACCTAGAATACCGCAAGATACGCCTATGCACGGTAGCTGAACGCACCGGAAGGATCAATGTAATGTTCAAAACAGTGCGGTAGTGAGCTGAAATACTGGGAAAATCACGTTCAAGATGTTAAATCGAAATAGCTCACAAATATGAAGGGGTAAGCCCTCTCAATACACGGTTGGAGTAGGAGGTTTTCGATTTTGTATACTTTAAATAAAGAAAATTTAAAACCACAAGTTTGTTAACGAGGGAAAAAATGTCCCCCTCGGGACATAGCGATCATTAGGTCATATGCAAAGTTGCAACAATTACAATCAAGTGGTTGCAGAGATATTGAATATTAAACAGCAGCAAACATTGTGAAACGCACTATAGTTCAAAGTAAACACGAATGGTAGATACACACAAAATTATATATAACACACAAATATTATTTTATGGTATCATCAATGCAAGGAACTAAATCAACTGGAGATCATTACAATATAGTCCAGTTTTGACGTAGGTACGGTACTTCATTTAATCTTACGTCAATCAACAATTTCATTCATTATTCTTAAGTTCCCCGAGTAGCTCCTGCTCCAACTACAATGCTTAGTGGTGTATGTGATCATGTCTCTCCACACATGTCTTCCCAAAATCCTATTTATCAATTCTGTTGTTGACTTTTTCTATACCATGATGTCAGTCAGTCCAGTATCTTATCGATTTGTTGTCCTCTAACTCTGTTTCTTTCAATCTTTTCTGTTGCCATAATATATACCTGCTGTTTTCCTTTTCAAAACATGCTCAAAGAAAGTGAACTCCTTCTAATGTGAGTAATAAACTTCTGTTGCACGTTGGCCTCTTTCATAACATCCTCATTACTCTTGTTGTGTGCTTTCCGGGGTATTTTTTAACATTCTCATGTAAAACCACATCTCTGTGGCACTTATGGCTGTTACTGCTTGTTTACTAGCTGTCCATGATTCACTTCGTAAGTAAAAGCTTCTGTCAGGCCATAAGACTGTTTCTTCTTTTCTTCTTTCACTCTCAGACGTCAACTTGAAAATGTTCAAAGAAAGTAGTGGTCAGTCTGAGGTTGTTGACATCTCCGCAGAGCTTTTCTAAGAATGGTACTGGTGATGGTCATATGCGCTTTCTCTGTTTCTATTATGTTAGGCACCTTTGACGTAGATGTTCAGCTGTCATTATATCGGTGCCACAGTTACACTCATCAGTAGTTCACATCTTTAACTTGTTGAATAGATGGTATCTCAATCTGTTGTGGCCTGTGCAAAGTCTGAAGATTACCATTTGTTCACGTCTGCTGAGCTGGTAATACGTATCATTTTTATTGTGGCATGTCTGTTCTGTTTCCCAAGTGCTCCTGCATCAGCGATTGATAAAACCAGGACCTGGAGATAAGTCAACAATAGAATTAATAAACACCACTGGACACAGGAAGTCATGGAGAGACATTGATAACCGATGACACCAAGGCATAGACTCAGCAAGGGAACAATATTACATTGACCACTGTTAAGCTGCTGAGCTGTGAAGACAAAGAAGGGAGGGTGGTTGCAAAGTAAAACAAAACAATAAAGGGGCATTCACCGCAAGCCCGGGTTAGGCCACTGGCCGCACAGTTCAAAGCCCTCCCAAGATTGATTGATGTCTGTCCAGTCCTCACAAACCCCTTGGGGAAATAGGTTACTGTGCCAGTTTTGGCACGAGTTCATTTAGGGGCAAATAGGTCACACTAGTAGGGTGTTCCATTTTTGCTAAATTAAGAAGGAAATACAGTTTTTAAAAGGTCCTAGTACTAATCACATTCCCCCCCCCCCCCCCCCCCCAAATAAGCTTCCTCTTCAAGTACCATGCCTGGTGGCGTAGGCGATCACGTATCTTCACAACTTCCTGTCTCCATTAATATTTATCAATTCTGTTGTTGACTTCTTTCCATGCCACGATGTTAAACTGTCCAGTATCGTCTCTCTTTGTCTTCCTCTATCTCTTTTCCCTTCAATCTTACCTGTTGTTATGATATATCCCAGCTTTTCCCTTCAATCTTACCTGTTGTTACGACATATCCCAGCTTTTCCCTTCAATCTTACCTGTTGTTACGACATATCCCAGTTTCCTTCTTCTCATAACATGCTTAAAGAAAGTTGATTGATTCCTTCCAACGTGAGGAATAAGCTCCCTTTGCGTACTGGCCTCTTACAGGACAGAAGAACCTTCTTCCTATGAGGGGCGTCAACCGGGTGGTGGATGGTTGAATGGTATAGAGGTTAGCTGTGAATACTGAATAATCAGCAGTGAACCTTCTTCTTCTTCCTCGTTCGTCCTGAACAGGACGTTGGTTCCATTGTGTCCGTTTACAGCGAAGCTGCGATATTTGCGCCTTTCGGCTGACACATCCGACTTCCGCACGGCATATTTTGGGACCAGGTTTGCCTTCCCTCTTCGATCCCTACTCCTCAGCCAGACTGCAGTGATGCAGCCTGTTTCCAGGACCACCACGTGGAGGTGGAGTAGGGTCTTGGTCAGCTCTGGTTCGCTGACCCTGACGCAGGCAGGCAAGCTATGTGTCGCTTACTGCATTCCTCACTTTTGATGCGGCTTGGGTCCCAGCAGTGAACTAATACTAGGTGGTTGTCACTGAGGGTGAAGTGGGATAGTTGTGAGTGGCAAGGATCAGTATAAAATCACATCTGAAGTTTTATGATTTGACTACTAGAGAGATGGAGGTGCTTTTACCTCTCCCCCTCCCCATTGCCTTGTCGGGTTGTTTTAGTCAAAGGTTGTCGGAGATAACCGTACACAAACCGACGGAAAGCAACGGGAAACTACCGTCGTATTGTTCCTTGAAAAATCATGAATCCCGCAAGCTATCTATTAAAAGATATTTTAAACACACGCTTTTAATGCACCAAAAACCCAAAAATAATTCTTAAAGGAGTTTATTGCTTGCAGTCGAAAAATGTATCATCAAATTGACAAAAAGCGTGGGGCGCTTAAGCGCTTATCATATATTTTATCATAAGTGTCTAATGAAGTATAAAGCAGAAGTTAATTTCATGCAGAATCAGTACCCCATGCTTTTTGTCAATATGATGTTACATTTTTTGACTGCAAGCTATAAACTCCTTGAAAAATTATTTTTGGGTTTTTAGTGCATTAAATGTGTGTTTAAAACTTTTTTATTTTTATTTTCTTGTTTTCTTCTTTTTAGTGTTACAAAAATTATGACGTACTAAAATATAAACAATATTTTTACTTATTGTAAATCTGGTGTAAAATTTCTTAAGCGATCCATTTCTTTTAGAGTCAATATTACATGGCTTTGTGCCTGTTAATTTGGTGCAATCAATTTCTTCAATTTAAAGGCCATCTAGAGATCAAACTCGACTTAAGGTGACGTATGCTTGACCTTCAGCAAATAATTTTGGTCCCAAATAGATTACAGCATAATCAACTGCACTCCCTTGCATTTTGTGAACTGTCGAAGACCATGAAAGATCTAGCGGCAGCATTCTTCTTTCTGCAGTTCCATAACTACAGTTCGTAGGAAATTGAATAATTTTATAATTTAGATTGTTTCCCTTGATTTAGCTAGACACTTGTTTGAGTACTGCCATGTTTTACGCTTAGAAAAATGAAGCACGCAACGTACTCTTGAATTTTTAATTAACTTGATTATGGCCCCTGGTTTGTTTACATTTCTTTACGAAAAACTTTAATTACTCATAATGTCATAATTACAATATTCAATTATTAAATAATTGACTGATTATTGTATTGTCATCGGGAATACACAACTATGCCAAGTTAGTTTTAGAGCTAATGCTCATTTGGAAGTGATTGAAAAATCGATTGCAAGATTTGAAAGTGACGTGAAAGTGACATACAAGGGAAGTTAAATAAAAGCGTGTAAAAAAATAAAAACTTAGTCTTTGAAATTTAAATGCGCCCGCAAATGGTTAGGGGTTGAAAAAAGATTTGCACACCGTATTATTAATTTTTTTTTTAAAGTATCCCGATCAACCCTTGATGAGTTAAAATTAAGACATATGGTGTACTAATGTCGTGATTCGAATGAAATTTCTGTCACTTTTAGTCGAGTGGTCTGCCCTGTCTTGTTTTCTTTTTTTTTTTTTTTTTTGTCTACGATCACTTTTCTATCTTATAGCTCCTTATAGCGCTATTTCTGACATTGGTCATGTCAAATACGTTGGGCAGGCTAAATTCTACCCCTTTACACGTGGACATCGGCATCTAGTTAAGGTCCTTTTATTCTGCCTTTCTTGTAGATGGCGGCTAAGTTCCCAAATTCTTTGATTTACAGAGAACTCGTGGACCCGGGGGAGAAACTTTAACTTTTCATACTTCCGCCTGCGTTTAGAATCTCGAACTCAGGTAGCTCGTAAGACTGCGTAGTGTTGCTTCAGATTACGTCTGTTTTTCCTGTATCTAAAGTCGCCAGGGAAACATTTCCCTAGACCCTTATGTTTTGTTACGTTAGATCCTTGCATGCGCAGAAGCCACGCTTAGCCACCTGCAGACTTTATCTTACTATTTAATCGAGGTGTCTTTATCACTCTATTACTCTTAATGGTTCTACAGACAGCGTGGTACAACAAGACCATACCAAAGGATTGGGAGATTGCCATCATAACATCAATTTTCAAAAAGGGTGACAATCGACAATGTGGAAACCATAGAGACATATCCCTTCTCAGTGTCCCTGGTAAAATCTACTCTAGAATCCTAGAGCAGAGACTCCGACGCCTAGCTGAGCCACAACTGGATGAGGTCCAGTGCGGATTCCGAGCAAACCGAAGTACTCAAGACCTAATCTTCACACTCAGACAGCTGAGTGAAAAGGCCCTTGAGTACAAGAGTGAGATCCATCTTTGTTTCATAGATCTGGAAAAGGCGTTTGACTGGATCCCCTGGAGCAAACTTTGGGATTGTTTGGCAAGGAAGAACATTCCAGCACCTCTGATTCATGCTATACAGATCTTCTACAAGTCTTGCAGAAATTATGTGAGGACAGCAAACCATAAGTCAGAAGAGTTCAGGACCACCACGGGTGTAAGACAAGGTGATATCCTGTCACCTTACCTTTTCATACTGCTCATGGACGATGTCATTAAGGCATGTAAGGAGAGAACAAGAAAGTATTCAGTGGGGTACTGGAAGATGAGACAGGTCTGTATTTCGGAGCTGGCATTTGCTGATGATGTTGCCCTGATTGCTAAATCAGAGACACATCTCCAATTCAACCTGCAGGTCTGGAAGGAAGAGCTGGAGAAGAGAAGGATAGTCATAAGCAGCTCTAAAACAAAATCCATGGTGATATCACGAGAAGAAAGAAGACATCAGATTAAGCTGGGAGAACAGGTCCTGGAGCAGGTAGACCACTTTAAATACCTCGGAGCTAATATTGACCAAAAGGGAGGCATCAAAGAAGAGTTGGCCACTCGAAAAGCAGCAGCTGGGAGACTTTTTCAGGCCATAAATAGAGGATTCCTCAGCAAGAGAGAGGTTGGTAAGAAAACGAAGATGGCTGTATACCGCTCTACCTATGTCACAGTCTTTACATATGGATGCGAGTCATAGGCAATGACTACAACCCGCAAAAGCCAGATTCAAACCTCAGAAATGAGGTATCTGAGGAAGGTGGTTGAAGTAGCAAGAAGAGACATGGTACGCTACCAGACGATACGTCAAGGCCTTAAATCCCACCCCCTGCAGACCCAAGTAGAACAGTCCCAACTAAGATGGTTTGGCCATGTCTACAGAATGGGAGAAGATCGGCTACAACGACAAGCATGGGAAACAAAGAGCCAAGGATCCAGACCCCCAGGACGACCCAGAGCCAAGGATCCAGACCCCCAGGACGACCCAGAGTCCGCTGGGAGGACAACATTAGACAATCTTTGAAAGACCGAGGACTAGAATGGAACCAGGCCAGGAGGAAGACAGCCGATAGGATAGCCTGGCGCTCTCTCTTCCAAACCTCTACACCTCACGGTAGAAGGGGAACGATTAAGTAAGTGATAATTAAAGGGTTTTTTAGTGAAGGAGAATCCAAATGTTATATGTAATTAATTATGGTGAAGAAGGTGAGTGTGGTTTGGGACAGTCACTCACAGTAGCGCACACACCAAGTCATGGAATGGTGTAACGTCTGATGATATTTTAACCATGGTTTATTACAATTATAACATCACGTAGATCTAGATGAATACAGTTACATCGAAACATGAATCTTCATAATGTAGTTAACACACCATACGGCCCTTACACATCCTGGCCTACAAAATCTCTACTCCTCACATCAGTGCACAAAGACTGCGTCTACGGCAGTTATATAATAATCATGGCCTACAAAATCTCTACTTCACATCAGTGCACAAAGACTGCATCTACGGCAGTTATATAATAATCATGGCCTACAAAATCTCTACTCCACATCAGTGCACAAAGACTGCGTCTACGGCAGTTATATAATAATCATGGCCTACAAAATCTCTACTCCACATCAGTGCACAAAGACTGCGTCTACGGCAGTTATATAATAATCATGGCCTACAAAATCTCTACTCCACATCAGTGCACAAAGACTGCGTCTACAGCAGTTATATAATAATCATGGCCTACAAAATCTCTACTCCACATCAGTGCACAAAGACTGCATCTACGGCAGTTATATAATAATCATGGCCTACAAAATCTCTACTCCACATCAGTGCACAAATACGGCATCTACGGCAGTTATATAATAATCAAGGCCTACAAAATTTCTATACTTCACATCAGTGCACAAATACTGCATCTACGGCAGATATATAATAATCAAGGCCTACAAAATCTCTATACTTCACATCAGTGCACAAATACTGCATCTACGGCAGATATATAATAATCAAGGCCTACAAAATCTCTATACTTCACATCAGTGCACAAATACTGCATCTACGGCAGATATATAATAATCAAGGCCTACAAAATCTCTACTCCACATCAGTGCACAAAGACTGCATCTACGGCAGTTATATAATAATCATGGCCTACAAAATCTCTACTCCACATCAGTGCACAAATACTGCATCTACGGCAGTTATATAATAATCAAGGCCTACAAAATCTCTATACTTCACATCAGTGCACAAATACTGCATCTACGGCAGATATATAATAATCAAGGCCTACAAAATCTCTATACTTCACATCTGTGCACAAATACTGCATCTACGGCAGATATATAATAATCAAGGCCTACAAAATCTCTATACTTCACATCAGTGCACAAATACTGCATCTACGGCAGATATATAATAATCAAGGCCTACAAAATCTCTATACTTCACATCAGTGCACAAATACTGCATCTACGGCAGATATATAATAATCAAGGCCTACAAAATCTCTATAGCCCTGCGCAGGCATACATTATCCAAAAACCACCTTAGGGCTGACCACCTCAGTCAAAAACCCTGCATAGACTGAACCCACGGGAACACACCCCGTTCACACAGTCACGAGAATCTACTGTTCTCTTAACACTGCTTTCAAAAATCCCTGCGGACACTAGCCGCGAGAGCTATTCACACATCACTCAAAAACAGTTCAGAAACAGTACATTATGACCAGAGTTCACCTGCTATCTGACATACTGTCTTCCACGAAACTAAGAGGAGATATCTTTAAACAAATCCATACCAATCTGTAAGCAAGTACTCTAACCCAAAATTAACTCTACTCAACACGTATTTCCCAAGATCATTTCCCTTTCATCACATCTGCACTTATCAGTAAGTAAGTAAGTAAGTCTTTATCACACAATACCATTGTCTTACTGGACAAAGTGATATTCTGCGCCAGAGCTAAATAGCAGTTGTAGCGCAGGAATTGCTCTTTATTTGGTAAGCACACATTTACTTATTTAATACATTGGGGTGTTAGCTTAATCTAATAGAATAGAGATCCCGTGTTACTTTAATTTATCTTATATATATATATATATATATATATATATATATATATATATATATATATATATATATATATATATATATATATATATATATATATATATATATTGAACAATAAGGTAAATTTTTTCCCTGACTGGGATGATCTGAACTTTATTAAATGAGCCACGATCCATAATCACTAAGTGTTAGCTAGGAGTGTTTTTTCCCCTTCAGACAGTAAGTGGGCGCTGGTTATAATATTATTATCCAATTTTCCACTTGGTTGTGTGCATAATATTACTGTAACGAGTTTTTGCTTTTTGATTTATATGTTGAGTGTAAGCCCAACGCTAAATTTTTGGTACCTCATTCAGTGTTATCCCTACTTGGATGATTATCAATGGGGCCACATATAATTATCATGGACTGTGGGGATACCAAACTTTGTTCTCACCTCACCATGGCGTGTGTGGTACCAAGTGTGTGTGAATGTATTTTTTAGCCTCAGATCGCCTTACGACGCAGCGCGTCAGAAACCCGTGGCTTGTAAACAGAAAAAGGGTGGGGCCTACAGTGGTAGTCATTCCATAGGCATAACAGAGCAGAGCAGGTGAGGGACGGGGTTTGTTGTGATTTTGTGAGAGAGAGAAACGGCGAGTGGAAATTTGTTTATATGTGGCCTAAGTTGCACTATATATTGGGTTCTCTGCTATCACTAAATCCTTCAGTCCTAAAATTCATGTCGTTGGCGGTAGAGACCTCTGTGCAGTTTGCCAACTAAATTAGAGTGGGAAATTCTTCACAAATCTCGGTAAGATCCTTAAGTTTCTAGGTAGTGTTATAATTTTACTTGGAATTTTTACTTAGTCAGAATACGTTTAGTATAATGGGTTCTAGCAATTTTTAAAGTTCTACCATTTTCCAACAAACACAAACAGCTATAGTAGTTGTGGGAAATTACGTTATGCCACTTACGGTTTTTTTTCTAAGCCAAATAGTTGTGTACCTTATAAAAAATGCTACACGGAAGCTCAGCTAGAGAACTTCCTTATTCACAAAGTCTGCATATATCTATCTGGTGTCACCAGAAGAATAATTTTTAACACAGAGTGTAACCACAAGCAATTGTCTTTTTTTTGTCTCCGTGGCGGAGTGTTGTAAATTTTCATTACATGTAACTTTGATTGTTGATTTCTTGGTTGCACTATGGATATTTATATGTAATTTTGATTTATTTGATTTTTTGTTTCCACTATGGATTTTAGTAATTTATTTGAGGTTTACCAAGCGTAGATTTTTATTGTTGTCATATGGAGTGCATGTAATTATCAAGCGTGTCGCAGCCAGTGCGTTAAACTTAGACAGGCTTGCGATTTTGTTTAGAAGGACTGGCTGACACGGTGTAGGTCAGGTCAGCCCCAGGTAAACGAAGCAAGAATGTTTACCTACCAAACCAGCCCGCTCGCCCTGGGTAAACTGAGTACGCATAGTTGTGAGTTTAGCAGTAGGCCCGCCCGACACTTACTGCTCGCGTGTCTGTTGAACGGCCAGTAAGAGGAGAGAGAAAGGCGAAATGCGGGACCCGGTTAGCACTAGCCAGCAGTGGGGTGGGACTGGTTGTAAATAGAGAATCTGTACTTGTTTATGTAATTGCTTGTTATTAATGTTGTTTGATTTGATGTCGGCTCGATAATCAGAGATTCTTAAATATGGTTTCATTTCAGCAAACACCGGTAAACTCCGACGGAGTAAACTCTGAGCCAATGGCCTGTAATTGCCTTCCTGGTAAGGCCGGATACAACAGCAACCCCATTACAGTGGAGCGTTCGCACCCACTACAGTCGTTTGTTTTATCAGCCTCTTACTACATATTCATTCGGGGATTCCACTTGCTGGGAATATTTGTTAGCGCCACCTCGCCAAGTAAGAGAAGCGCTCATGCTCCATTGGTGTCTTTGGCATACATCGCCCGTACAATCACACACCTTCACAAGAGTGGCTGCCTTCGCCACAAGTGGTGTGATTACTGCCAACGTATAATTTCCTGCTGAGGTCATTTATCGCCACCACATTTAGATCCTGGATCTACAGCCCATTTGTACAGTTTGAAGACTTAGCACTGGTCTTGGAAATTCTTTCAGCTGTAAATTTACCGTGGGGTCGTTTATTTTTGCGGATTGTCAGCATTCAAGGGCAAGGAAAAGGTGATCATCTCACCGTCTAATATTCGCCTACAAGCTGTACTCCAAACGGAGTATTAACGCAGGTGTCCCAAAGTAGAAGGACTGGTAATTGGGGGAGGGAGGGGGAGGGGAGGGGTGGGGAGAGTGCACTCAGAAAAGTGTGAGAGGGGAAGAGATTTTAGTGACTGTGGGGCAGGGTCATTAATTAGAAATTTAACGGCTGTGTTGCTGACAAGAAGAAGTCAGCGGGGGTATTTGTATGTGTAGGGACTCTTATTATTTAAGGGTTTTCTGCTGAAGGTTTATCATCACTATCTCCCCAACAACAGCTGGAGTATAAATCTAGGTGGATTTTCATAATTATTATTATGTTTACTAGTATTGTGGTCACTTGATTGTTTGTTGTTTTTTGTGAAACGCATTTGTATGATTTGATGGTTTGTGATTCTGATACTTTTCTTGTTTTGCCATAGTCTTTTTTGGATAATAAAGTAGACCTATGTGTGAATCAGACTACCTTTCTATCTGTACTTGTACTCTACTATCTGTACTCGTACTTTTGTTTGTGGAGGCACTAATGTGTACTAAACCTTACTCCAAGTAAGAGAGAGAGGCAGAGGGACAGTAGTTGCATAACAAAGTCATTAAGTGGTAGGAGGGATAGTCAGTATCTGTTCTTTGCTCTTGATAACTATAAGTCACTCTATTCACATTCAAAGCCATAACCCTTCTTTTTTCTCAGTCTTCACTAAGACTATTGTCGTGTCTCAGGCGTCACTCAGACTTTTATCTTGTCTCAGGCAGGCTCGTAAAACCCACTGGTGGCACAAATCAACCAATTATCTGCCATCAGCCATACAAGACCTTTTCCGCACACCATCATTGATTCTTATATATTAATTTTAGCTCTTGTAATAAACTGTTTTACTATATTGTGCTATTCTCTAGGTTTATCTATTCTCAACACCTGTTCCACAGTTATGGATGAATTGCATGCCTGTAAATAATCTATTATTGGTTTTCTCTGTTGTTCATACCTCCTACATTTTAACAGGAAATGCTCTATATTATTGTTTTCTAGGCACTCTGCACAGTAAGGTTCTTCTATTCTAAAATTACCTATTTCTAGTTGCAGTCTAAGAAGTTTCTTATTGCTAGGAATTGTTAGTTCTCTAGATACCTGACACGGTCGTGTTGGAGCATTGAACAATTTATAAGCATGTCTGCCATTCAGACTTCCATCCCACTCTACTGTCTATTCCTCACTTATTATTCTTTTAATTAAGCTTTTGTTCTCTGTTTTACTCATCCCAACATTTATTTGGTTTCTATGCCTTTAAATTTCCTTCTATGCCAACATTTGAAGGTATCCAAGCTATTAGAACAGAACATCCTCTGGAGAATAGGTAAGTATTTTCCAGTAGTATCTCTTCTGGTATATCAGGTCTACTGCATTCCCGTACGTTTCTTATAGCTTGAATAGCAGAAAGTGAGTCTGTTAATACTGTCAATTTATGAGGAGGGTTGCGGTAGACGATTTCCAGAGCTTTCAGAATTTCCACCATCTCTGGAGTGAAAACAGATGTATTATCTGTATAAACTATATCCACACCGTATTATAAAGAGTTAACTTGGCAAGAAACTCATTCCGTCCAAACTGGCGGGTCACGCGCCAGATAGGAGTTCTGATCCGTCCATGGCGCGTGGCGCGCCAATGTGATATAGTCGAATTAGAACGGAAAGTTATAAAATACCTAGCAACTAGCCAGTTTTTAAATCATTTCATTACATCTGGCACATGTTTGTGGACGTTTGTGAGCGGAAAAAAACTTGTGAAGCTAAAATTGTGTGTTTTATAACCATTTCTAATCCTTTGTTTACAAACAAAATGGATCGATGTGGTTTTGAGAAAAAAATCATAAAAATTACATCTGTGGTGGTTTTGATGTTATAAGATGTTTTTCCTATTGTACTGAATGAGGTCAGCTGTGAAGGTTCCTGATTATACTAAATGTTGGGTTGATTTATCAGAACACCTTTCTGCTACCACCTTACGACCTCAATCAGACTTATTCTTAACTAATATGTATGTTAGCTACATCTATATGTCTAGGGTTATGAGTGTATGATGTATTGTAAGTACAAGTACTACAAACACATGTATTTACTAACACACACACACACATATATATATATGACTGAGTCAAGACTACAACCACAAACACACTGACACTCTATGAAATATATCTTATAGAAGTCTGTGTTAAAAGTTTGGTAAAATGGTTATTTACAATTTATTTGGCCTGATCAGAATTTTCTGCATCAGGTCCAACAACCAAAAATTGATATTATGAATGTATTTATAACAATTTAAATACTACCATTGATCTTCTGTCCATTCAATTAATAATAAGACAATCAAAATATGTGTATCTATGTTCACTAAGTTAATGACACTGGTAATAATAGTATGGGTGGGGTACTGTCATCATTCCCTCTTTCTCTTTTAAAATTATCTTGAAAGTTTCTTGCCAACAATTTATTTTATGTTATTTCTATACAGAAATATAGTATTATAGTGGATAAACTGAGTGCCGACATGTATGGATCTTATCTAGATAATAGCTGTTGCTGTCATTTTCACAGGCTCTCTGGTATGACCACGCTGACAAGGTTCCTGGTGCAGTAACTAGACCTCAGGGTCCAAACAATAGGCTACTTTAGTACACTGCAACAACGCCACCAGGGTTCTGGTACCCACACTGTACCAGAACAAAACCTCTGAAACAACGTTATGATTCTTAAAAACACATCTATATTCCCTTTCACATGTAAAAATTGACATAAAGATCTCTCTGACCACCCCATACCACTCTGAGATGACAATGCATTACCAATGCCCTATTCTGTTCCTTAAGGGCTACAACGCCTCTGACACTGCAAAATGATGATCTCCCATCAGATAACGTGGGTTAGCTTTCCCACTGGCAACTGTGGAAATTATAGAGGAATAATGTTACTATCAGTGCCAGGAAAAGTATTAAACAGGATTATCCTTGAGAGATTAAAAGAGTCCATAGACAAGAAACTGAGAGATGAACAAGCAGGTTTTCGACAAAACAGATCATGTACAGACCAGATAGCCACTTTGAGAATAATAGTTGAACAAAGTCTGGAATGGAATTCACCACTATACATCGGATTTGTGGACTACGAAAAGGCATTTGACAGTGTAGACAGAGAATCACTTTTGGAAATTGATGAGGCATTATGGAGTTCCCCTGAAGATCATTAATTTAATAAAGAAAACATATGAAGACATGACATGCAGAGTTCTTCACGAAGGACAGCTTACAGAACCGTTTGGGATAAGAACAGGAGTGCGACAGGGATGCCTCTTGTCTCCATTTCTTTTCTTGCTGGCAATAGATTGGGTTATGAAATCATCGACAACACACAACAGAAATGGAATCCAGTGGACTCTGACTAAGCAGTTGGATGATCTGGATTTTGCTGATGACTTGGCTCTTCTGTCCCATAACCGTAATCAGATGCAGGACAAATTGAAAACACTCGATGAGAGGTCACAGCAATTGGGTCTGAAAATACACAGGGAAAAGACAAAAATAATGAGAATAAATGCAGGTAATGATAACAGGGTTGAACTTGAAGAAACACCAATTCAAGATGTAGAATCATACACATATCTTGGCAGTAATATAGACAAAGTTGGAGGGACAGACAGCGATATCAAAATAAGAATACAAAAGGCAAGAGGAGCTTTCATTGCATTGGGAAATATATGGAGATCAAGAGAAATTGGATCCAACACGAAAATAAGAATCTTCAACTCAAATGTGAAGTCAGTCCTATTGTATGCTCGGAGACATGGAGAACAACAAAGACAACAACCAAAAAGCTACAGACTTTCATAAATGGGTGCTTGCGTAGAATAGAGGGATTAAAATGGTATGACAAGGTTACCAACGTGGAACTGATGACAAGAACTAGACAAGTGCCAGTGGAACAAGAGATGAGAAGACGATGGCGATGGATAGGACACACACTGAGGAAACCTGTTGATAGCATTACAAGGCAGTCCTTGTTCTGGAACCCCCAGGGCAAGAGAGGCAGAGGAAGACCAAGAAGTACATGGAGAAGAGAGTTGGAAACAGAGGTGAAAATGATGAGGAGAACATGGAAAGAACTTGAGATGATGCACGGGGGACAGAGGACTTGGCATGTGTTTGTTGAAGGCCTATGCTCCTTTGGGAGTGGAGGGTTATGAAGACACATATATATATATACATATATATATATATATATATATATATATATATATATATATATATATATATATATATATATAAATACATATATATATATATATATATATATATATATATATATATATATATATAATAATAAATATATATTATATATATATATATATATATATATGACTGAGTCAAGACTACAACCACACAAACACACTGAACTCTATGAAATATATCTTATAGAAGTCTGTGTTAAAAGTTTGTTAAAATGGTTATTTACAATTTATTCGGCCTGATCAGAATTTTCTGCATCAGGTCCAACAACCAAAAATTGATATTATGAATGTATTTATAACAATTTAAATACTACCATTGATCTTCTGTCCATTCAATTAATAATACGACAATCAAAATATGTGTATCTATGTTCACTAAGTTAATGACACTGGTAATAATAGTATGGGTGGGGTACTGTCATCATTCCCTCTTTCTCTTTTAAAATTATCTTGAAAGTTTCTTGCCAACAATTTATTTATGTTATTTTCTATACAGAAATATAGTATTATAGTGGATAAACTGAGTGCCCGACATGTATGGGCACTTATCTAGATAATAGCTGTTTGCTGTCATTTTCACAGGCTCTCTGGTATGACCACGCTGACAAGGTTTTTGGTGCAGTAACTAGACCTCAGGGTCCAAACAAATAGTTACTATTTAGTACACTGCAACAACGCCACCAGGGTTCTGGTACCCACACTGTACCAGAACAAAACCTCTGAAACAACGTTATGATTCTTAAAAACACATCTATATTCCCTTTCACATGTAAAAATTGACATAAAGAAAAAGGGTCAGATCTCTCTGACCACCCCATACCACTCTGAGATGACAATGCATTACCAGTGCCCCTATTCTGTTCCTTAAGGGCTACAACGCCTCTGACACTGCAAAATGATGATCTCCCATAAGATAACGTGGGTTAGCTTTCCCACTGGCAACTGTGGAAATCATTTTCAGTTATGCAATACACATTAATTTTACTGCTTTTACTGCTTGAACATAACCCCACAGGTCCTGCACAACAACTCTGCTGGGGACTCTGTACTTAGTCGAAAACCTTCCAATCGAGCAGTATCGCAGACACCAATTTTATTGTAATAACAAAATTAATAATTTATTTTCCTTACCACAATATCAAAGAAATATCACTAACGTACGTTGACTGGCTTTAGTATAAATAGTAGTTTAAGTTCAGCTTTGCCTTCTGTTCAGACTGCCAATGGTTAATAACACACTTGGTACTGCTGAGGACAACGC
>JAMPIV010020912.1:0-140427 GCA_024509875.1 Oreohelix idahoensis | reverse complement strand
CTGATCGGTCTTTGCTATAAAAATATTATATTAGCAACATTTGTGTTTTTTTACATTTTTGCCCAACCATGATGTAAATACGATGTCCATACCTTTAAACCAGTTCGGAACGAGACACTAATATATGCGCCCGCTTAGACCTATGATCTTTGACGGTCAATTTTTAAGCTACCGAAAGTTCATAATTGTGTTAAATAAACATTTGTATATTAAAGCAGATATTACCCAATTATAGAATGATGTACTTTTAGTTACTAAAGTGATTGTATCACTATACTGCGGTACATTAAGATAATGTCACCGCTGTTTTTGATGATTTTTCCATTGCTAAAACATGGAAATAAGGCACTTGATGTGATATATAAAATGATATGTATGTAACTTTTGCTTGCATTGTAACTTTGCCAGCACTGTAGTGTACGTTGGTGGCACCTCCCTGGATATGTGTATATTTAGAGAAATGCTTTCTCTAATGTTCTGAGATATATTCTCACCTGACGCTCTTTGCGTCGAGTTAGCTCATATTAGGCGTTATATTTATTTGTGATACTTCTCATCTGCGCATCATTCGTGCGTTATGAGCTTGTTGTATCTGGTTCTTGGATGTATTTTAAAAAAATGTTTAATTTTTTCCCGGGGTTGTGCGGTAATCTGTTGCGGTCAGTTTTGCTGAATCTACAGCCTGTTAAATGTACCTGTTTAAGTTTAGAGTCATTATTTGTTAGATTCTTGATCAAAGGGGAGTTACTCATTTTTTACTGGGATGAAAGTTAACAGTGGTTGTTATCCCACTTGTCTGTTAACCCAGCGATCTAATTTTAGAACCAATGTCAGCTTTTCCTAGTATGTTTTCAAACCGCCCACCTGAGCCTAGCTCCATTTGAACTAGCTCAGGGGTCTTGCGTCTCACAACGCATGCGCAAGTTTGTAGCGCAAGTTTAGAAAGACTGTTTGTTGAGAGTCGAGCTGTAGTTTTCAAAGGGTCAAGACGTTTTGGGGAAGTCCTCTGTGTGTTCGACCAAGATGTCTAAAGATTGTTTCCCCCATGTTATATTCTATACGCCTAGGAGGCGAGTGAGTTTTCTGGTGTTTATTCTGAAGGGATGTTAAGGTAAATTATCATTAAATCATTTACCTCTATTGCCAGAATCTTCTATGCCATTTTGTAGCCAGCTTAGTGACTTTTCCCTGGGCGGGAAAGAGTCCATTTAAGATTGCCAGAATTGGAGCTCACGAAGTATGCTGTCATTTTGCATCGTGTCTGAGTATGCCCGAAGAACTTTATATTTGTCGTATCCCGCTATTGCCGGTGATACCACTTGAACAAGGTTTGACTCATCTTGTTTGCTAAAGGAATACCACAGAGGCCATTATATTTAGGGGCCCGCCATATTGTGCGGCCTGCTGTAGACCCAAGAATATACCTGACTTGCTGGTGTCAGAAGAGAGTTGGTTTAAACTCACATATTTAAAGACCCGTTCCCAATACGGGGTATTTTGCTACAGCTGAAAAAAGGGGAATAGATTGAGGTCAGCATCATATATGCACAGCTTACTGATGAACTGTTTGATACAAACTGATGAACTGTTATCAGATGTTCCATGTCCTGAGTTGTCAAATGACTATTTATATTGATGTCGTCGTACCTTGTGTGGTGCTGTATTAAAGTCTTTGAAACGTCAGAGGTGTTACCAAACTCAATGAATTTCTACATTATGGTGCAAAAGTGTGATGTCCTGTAGATGCCTGTCTTCCACGAACCTTCATACACCCATTCGCACACTTTGATATCTACTCACACCTCATTACTGTAACACTTCAACACTCTCAAGTCAAGAGAATGAATGCCAGCATTGTGGCGGCCAACCATGGCCTATAATGGTTATGATAGCCTGTGTGGCGTTGAGTTACCTCTACGTTCACCTGTATGGTGTCTGATGACTGTCACCTTCATACTGACAAGAGTACAGCGACCTACAACATTTATTACTGGACATTCTTCAGACCACAACACTTAACTACTACACTTATGGGAAACCATCCTGATCTGTCCACATTCCGGGCTGTTACATTTATTGTGGACATTTATGACCGTTACACCCTCATAACAAACTAACTTGGGGAACGTTCTGCTTTTCGTTGCGAAAATTCGATATTAAGTGTTTTAGCTGTAAAGTTATGTAAATAACTGTTGTATTTTGCTGTACTAAGTTTTATTTTTATTGATTTTCGTTGCTGTCTTTATGATATCCTTGAATTTATTCCAGAGGGTTTCCAAGTCATCAGGTCGTTCTTCTGTGTTGCTCACTGCTGTAGCAATAAGCCACTGATATCTGGTTTTAATTTCTGGCTCTCTCAGCTTGTAGGACCTAATGCTCATTTCTCCTGCTCGTTTACTTGGTTTCTTGCGTGATGTTGGGCAGTTCCTAGGCTGAGCAACTCTTTCAGTTGTTCGTTTGATTGTTAGCAGGTAGTGATCACTTCCAATCTCTGGCCACCTCCAGACTCTTGCATCTCGGACATATCTGAATGAGCTTCTCCGAACAATGGCATAGTCGATCACTGACTTCTCATTCTTGGTTGGTTCACATCTAGTGTATGCATGTATGCGCTTATGGGGGGAACTTTGTGTTTGTAATGATCAGATTCTGCTCACTGCAGAATCTAAGGAGTCGCTTTCCATTGTCATTGAGAGTATCTTCTCCATATCTTCCGATAACTCCACCCCATCTAGCATGGTCATTTCCAACTCTGGCATTAAAATCTCCGAGCATAATAACTTCATCTAGGCAGTCATCCACTGTCCTTTGAAGCAGCTCGAAGAATTCCTCCTTGACCTCTGCTCTCTCATCCTCATTTGGCCCATACACTATGACCAGGTTGACTATGGTTTCTCCTTCTTTTAGTTTTACAACCATAATGCGCTCCGAGACAAAGTTCCCTCCCTTGATACTATCTTTTTGATTTTGGGCCACAATGCAACCCACGCCCCCTTTAGCTCTTTCAGATATGGGTACACCACTGTAGAGCAACGTGTTACCATCGAGATCCATGACTCCTTGTCCTTTTTTCTTCGTTTCCGTTATAGCCAGGATTTCTAGTTTTGCTTTCCTCATCTCTTCCACCAGCTCCTCTTCCTTCCCATTTATACTTCTTGTGTTCCAAGTTCCATAAGTCGTAGTCCGTAGTCCGTTCCAGTTCGTCGCCTTTAGAATCAGTCCGGTTTTCTCTCTTGTATTTCTCGTAATCATAGTTTAAGACAAACAGGTGATTGGCCTGTTGTGCCTTTGCATGGTGGAGGGGCTGCCTCCTTACGGCCTCCATGCAGGCCGCCCTCCTCCTTTTTCATCCGGGCTTGGGACCGGCATTGTCGGAGTTAAAGACAGCTGCTGCAGAAGCATGCGGTGAAGTCCGACTTGGGAACCAGAGAAAGAGGACACCTTGGTGGACAGAGGAAGTCAAAGAGAAAATAAGAGAGAGAGAAGAAAATGGCATGGAAACAATACTTAGGAGCTAAAAACACAACAGGACAAATGGAAAAAATATAGAGAATATGTGACACTCAGAACAGAAGCAAAGAACAAAGTGCTAGCAGCAAAACAGAAGTCCTGGGAAGAATTTGGAAAAAAGCTAGAAAAAGATGCACAAGAAAACCAGAAATTGTTCTATAAGACCTTAAAGAACATGAGGAAGGAAAAACAATGCCCTCTCAAATTTATAAAGGACAAGCAAGGCAAATTGCTTACTGCCCCGAAGGAAGTAATGGAAAGATGGAAAGAATATTTCTCAGAACTCCGGGATGGTGAGCATGGTGAAGCATCAGAAATGATAACCACTAGCACAGAAGAGAAAACCAATGATGGTGAAGATGACATAAAGATGGAAGAACTGAGGGCAGCACTAGAGAAAATCAAGATGGGCAAAGCAGCAGGGCATGATGGTATAACACCAGAAATGGTTAAGTACATGGGAGCATCAGGCGACCTATAACTCCTAAAGGTCCTACAGGCAGCATGGTGCAACAAGACCATACCAAAGGATTGGGAGATTGCCATCATAACACCAATTTTCAAAAAGGGTGACAATCGACAATGTGGAAACCCTAGAGGCATATCCCTTCTCAGTGTCCCTGGTAAAATCTACTCTAGAATCCTAGAGCAGAGACTCCGACGCCTAGCTGAGCCACAATTGGATGAGGTCCAGTGCGGATTCCGAGCAAACCGAAGTACTCAAGACCTAATCTTCACACTCAGACAGCTGAGTGAAAAGGCCCTTGAGTATAAGAGTGAGATCCATCTTTGTTTCATAGATCTGGAAAAGGCGTTTGACAGGGTCCCCTGGAGAAAACTTTGGGACTGTTTGGCAAGGAAGAATATTCCAGCACCTCTGATTCATGCTATACAGAGCTTCTACAAGTCTTGAAGAAATTATGTGAGGACAGCAAACCATAAGTCAGAAGAGTTCAGGACCACCACTGGTGTAAGACAAGGTGATATCCTATCACCTTACCCCTTCATACTCCTTATGGACGATGTCATCAAGGCATGTAAGGAGAGAACAAGAAAGTATTCAGTGGGGTACTGGAAGATGAGACAGGTCTATATTTCGGAGCTGGCATTTGCTGATGTTGTTGCCCTGATTGCTAAATCAGAGGCACATCTCCAATCCTACCTGCAAGTCTGGAAGGAAGAGCTGGAGAAGAGAGGGAAGGTCATAAGCAGCTCTAAAACAAAATCCATATGATATCACGAGAAGAAAGAAAACATCAGATTAAGTTGAGAGAACAGGACCTGGAGCAGGTCGACCACTTTAAATATCTCGGAGCTACAGTATTATAGACCGAAAGGGAGGCATCAAAGAAGAGTTGGCCACTCGAAAAGCAGCGGCTGGGAGACTTTTTCAGGCCATAAATCGAGGATTCCTCAGCAAGAAAGAGGTTGGTAAGAAAACGAAGATGGCTGTATACCGCTCCACCTATGTCCCAGTCTTGACATATGGATGCGAGTCGTGGGCAATGACTACAACCCACAAAAACCAGATCCAAACCTCAGAAATGAGGTATCTGAGGAAAGTGGTTGAAGTAACAAGAAGAGACATGGTCCGCAACCAGACGATCCGTCAAGGCCTAAAATCCCATCCACTGCAGACCCAAATAGAACAGTCCCAACTAAGATGGTTTGGCCATGTCTGCAGAATGGGAGAAGATCGGCTACCACGACAAGCATGGGAAACAAAGAGCCAAGGATCCAGACCTCCAGGACGACCCAGAGTCCGCTGGGAGGACAACATTAGACAATCTTTGAAGGACCGAGGACTAGAATGGAACCAGGCCAGGAAGAAGACAGCTGATAGAATGGTCTGGCGCTCTCTCTTCCAAACCTCTACACCTCACGGTAGAAGGGAACGACTAAGTAAGTAAGATTTTCGTTGCATGTTTGTAAGCTATCGCGTTAATTCTCAATCTTGCTATCATTTACTTTCATATATATTGTAATGTCAGTTATATGAGTCCATGTCTACGTCACCATTTTTTGAGTACGTGTAATCTCGACTTGGTTTAACTTTGACCCCTACTTCCGATTTTTCTGCTCGTTTTATGTAATCATTTTTATGTCTGGAAAATGTCAATTGTGGTGTTAATTCGTCTTGTAAAACTTTAGTTATTATTTTGTCTTGTAATTAGTAATTTTATAAATTGATAATATAATAATCATAGTATAATTTGATAAGGAAATAAGATCATAAAACAATTTGATTAATTTTAACCAAATTACTTGATGACTTAGATGATGTCATCAATTTGCACTAGTAGTCCAGGTCACTATTAGTTGTTCATTATGACTATTGCATGAGGTCATAATATTATGATAAGATATTGAAGAAGGGTAACTTTTATGTGATAATTGTTTGGTAATCACACCATGAATAGGTGATGAAATAGGACACTATATTAGCTATTATAAATACATAATTGATTAATATATTTATGGATGGATAATGCCCATAAGTAATAAGTGAAAATATTAGACGCATGAAATGGATTCAGCGTCATAACTGTGTCATAACAAATTGGTGTTTTATTATAAGTAGGTAATAATGATATAAAATATTGAGTTAAAAAAGTGGTTGAACTTACAACTAATATTAAGAGAATATTACAGTTGGTTATATTGAGAACCTCTACACCTCACGGTAGTAGGGGAACGACTAAGTAAGTAAGTATATTGAGTATTTATCTTCTGTTGCACATACATATAATTAAATAATTGACTAAGGGAGTCACATATATTTACCATGCGTACTTTAGAGGAAATAATGGCGTTTGGACGGAAAATGGGTATACAGGATAAATATTTGAAATCAGGTGCCATAAGACAAATGGCTAGAGACAATTGTATTGAAATAGAAAAAGTACCTAGGGAAGAGGAAATGGAAGTTGAGGTAAGGCGTATTGAGGAATAAGAAGAAAATAAAATTATGGCTGCATTAGAGGAGAAGAAAATGCAACAGGATTTAGTGGTTGTAAATAAGGAGATACGAGATGTGGAGAATTTTGACAAGAAAAGTGTTGATATTGAATTAAATAAGGGTAATACTGCTTTTAATGCAGATTGTACACATATGGTTCAGATTCAGGAGCTGAAATCTGAGGTGTTGAGTTTGAGATTAAAAGTTGATACACAAGATGTGGTAATTCGTGATATGAAGAGTTCTTACATTCAGTTGGAGAATAAGATGAAAAAAATCGAACTTGAGAATCATGAATTTATACATCTTTTCAGTCAATATCAAAAATTGACTAATGACAATTTTGCTAACAACGATACATTGCTCCTTAAGGAGAATAATAAATATTTTGAACTAGAAAAGAAAATGCAACAGAAGGTTAATGCACTCTCAACTAAGCTGAATGAAGTTGATTCTTTACTTGTTAGTGAAAGAAAGATAGCTACTAACTTAAGTAAAATAAATAAGAAGCAGAGACAGGAGATTACACTTCTAAATTTAGAGGGTACGAAGGCAAGAAAAAAAGTAAATGGTCTGCTGGATGTCGTGTTGGACAAGAAGATATTGTCTAATAGCAGGTATGATAAACCTATTGTACGACATACCAAGGGTGCTCCATGTGCTAAGACCAGCTCAGCACAACCCAACAAAATAAAAATATCATTCCGAGGGAGATATACCTTCCCTCGACAAAATGATACTGCCTATTCGGGACACAAGTCTTGGCGACATGATCAGCAGGCAACTGATCTTAAGAAAACTGTTGACGTTGTCAACACAGGAAAGGATGTTCCTGATAAGAGTAATGGGGTTGGAATTTGGATGAACTTAGACAATAAAATGAAGACAAATAAATCTATCATCAAGGTTCTAACGTTGCCTCACAGGCAATCATATCCGACATATTGTAAACCTACTGACTTAAATACTAATAGGTGTCATAATACGTTCAATCATTATGAGACATCATCTCATAAGGATACCATATCCAGGGGAATGAGCAGAGTGAATGTTTCCCATGTTAGTGACACTGGTAGTACTTATATTGGGAATGGTGCATATTCTCGCACCGTGTTAGAGACTACATGGCAGGCACTTAGTAATTTCTTTAACTCTTTAAGTCCCAAGCAAAAAGCAGGGTTTGGCCCAAACAAAAACGGCCACCACAGTGCTTTTTTATTGTTGTTTTTGTTTGGAAAAAAAATATTTTCTAATGTTCATATGCATAAATACGAGTTATTTAAAATGAAAGTACTTCAGTACTTCCTGTTGGAAATGACGTTTTGGGTTGCTAACATTGGAACAGTAGCAAAACATCCGAAGCCACTTAAATGGCTCCTGGGCCAAATAGGTCTAAACGCTGAGCCATTATAGTGGCTCTTGGGGCTTAAAGAGTTAATCACACGGCAGACGTTAGGTTTGTGCGTCTGTTGCCACCTACCAATAACAGGTATGGTGATGCTGTGGTTACATTTCGTAACAATAGAGATGCTTGAATGGTTATCGAGCGTGATAATGGTGCTTATTTTCACCACCATTGTCTAAAATTACAATTAGTACCTGATGCTGCGTCACGCAGATAACATGTTGTAGTAACACTGTTCGTCACATTATTTGACCACTCAGCATAGTCAATCATCATTTCTTTTCTTTATTGATCATTTATTCTTATATGACTTAGATCTTGTAGGTTTTCTATTATGTTACACTTGTTTTGTCTTATCTACGATAACACTTTGTCTTTTTGTCTTTATTTTATTTACCATGCCTGGTATGAACAGTAACTTTATTGCTTGTTCCACTATGCTCAGCCAATGTAGCATAAGTTTTGTATATCGTCTATTTGTCTTAATAAAAGACATGCCTCTGAAAGTGACGTGGACTGAAGACTGCAACAAAACTTTTCATCATATATTGTCAATCTTTTCAAAGCCACCTATTTTACGGTTGCCAGATACTTCTAAAAAGTTTATACTCCATACAGTTGTCAGCAATTACGGACTAGGAGCGAGTATACTTCAAGTTCACGAGGGAGTACTTCACCCAACCCTCTTTATTTCGAGAATCGTTCAAATCATAAAAGCCCTAAATTGGCCAGACTTTCCATACTGCTCCAGCCTTTTGACTTCGTCATTGAATCTATACCAGGAAGCGAGAATGTAATGGCAGATGTTCTATCCAGAAATCCTGTTGAAGTCATATGAACGAAAATTATAATTCAAGATTTCAAGAATGGAATAAGATTATTCGCACATACTTAAAAGCGTTGCACGACTGATGGTTGATGAACTCGAGATATACGAATAACATTTCCACGAAACGGGAGATGAAATAACTCATGTTTACATTCTTTCAAGAAAACGTTACGTTATTCTACGAAACGAATTGGTACTTTTCAATGTTTGGACTTTGGTTGTGTCCATTGTGTCCACTCAACCTTCACTTATTAGGATACACTCAAAAAGGAATGTTCGTGTGATCTTTGGATTTTTCGTCTTCAAATCGGAATCAAATTGACTGAATGAACTATAGGAAATTACTGATCCAGCCTTACACGAAAGACAGATGGAAATTTTAATTCAGTCTTCATTATGAACAATGAATATCAAGATTTTCGAAGGCAATCTATTCCTCATATGGAACAAACTTGCAGATCCATACCTAGGAATAACGACGTTTGGATCTTCAGAACTAACATTATTAGTTTCATTACTTATTGTTTAAATAAATAAAATAAAAATATAATGTGAGGAAAAGATGAAATACATAAAAGAAAGAAAAGAGAAAAATAAAATAACCTCAAACATTTGAATAATTTAAGTAAATGTATTTATAAATGTGATCATTATTAGATGAATTTAGCAAATATGTATTCGCAATATTATATGTATTATTTTGTTAGTTGATAGTTAGTTAATTAGATATTAGTTAGTCTACACATATATTTTATTTTATTTTTTTTTAATTTATTAACATCTCACTAGTTAACTTATGCTTTATTCTCTTCTCTACTTTACTTGTCTTTACTTTTCGCTACCTTCTTTACTATAACATGATACTTTAGTTTAGGTAATTAGATTTTAATTATAGTATTTCCTACACCTATTACACTGATTAAATAGTTAATTCTTAATTAGTTAGGATAATTTTAGTAGACAACACATTATTATTTTGGTGAAAACACACTTTTAGTTAATTATTTACTCACAGTAGGACATTATCTTCCTTAATTACTTTAATATAATGCCCGTGTATTACATGACTGATATTATATCGACATGACTTACGACACTTTTCTACACGAACATCGTAGGCCGTATGTTGGTTTTTGGCAAATTTTTCAGAAGATTAGTTAGGATATTTCAAAAAAATCTATAGAATAGTTTTTTCCCCCGTCGGGCAGGGAATTGTTACGACATGTTTTAACGATGTCGTCTGCTATGAGTATTAGCGCGTATGGAGTACGCATCAGAGGTTGAGAGGTTTTGAATATAGAATTTTTTTTTATGCTTCAGGGTTTTTAGTGAATGCAAATCGCATGGTTCGATTGTGACGTGGTAGCGTTGATATGGTCACGCATGGTGACTAATGTAGTTCACCCTTTTTATTCTGACCGTCAAGCCATGAAGACGTGTTTTTAAATCCTTCCAGTGTTAGGCTTCATAATTGCCGAATTTTATATTGAGATAAGGACATAGGGTCAGTCCATATTATTATAATGAATTAATTGAATTTTTATGGTTAGTGGATAACCATTATGGAAGGATCGTTGATCGGCTTTATGATCTATCTTTCGCCAAAATAATGGGTATCATTACCGGCTGACTGTATATACGGCAGCGTGCGTTCACAGCCGATGATGTTCAGACGACAATTAAGTAACTGGAACTGACGGTAATATGTTTTATTGCACTGTAATGCAATGTACTGTTTATGAATTAATCACGTGTGATGTCCTCGCATTTCGTCAATAAAAAATAATCTCTTTGTGGACTCGTACCCACCTTCCTTGGACTTATCAACACTCGATACTATTGAACTTTTGGTCAGTTACCACCCAGCATTCGCTAATACAAATTGAAGCAACGATACTCAAAAGTAATGATGAGAAAAGAATCAAATTCAAACCATGGCCAGAGATTATGAATACTCTTTAATAAATAACAAGTTGGACGTTAACACCCAAAAGGCACCCTCTACAGATTATTCGCAGGAACGCCTTCTCGATGGGAATCGGAGCTGTTATACGTGTCTTCTTACCATTGACTGAATTTGAGCGTCGATACTCAGCAATAGATATCAATATGTTGGACTTCATCATTCAAGCCATTCGAAATTCTGACCTCCACAGTGGATGATTTTGTCTCACCAACACGCTCCCACAAGACTTTTCCAAGGCCGCTGGAAGCTTTGATATTGCACATAAATATTGAGGACATTGTGTTCTTTTCTGACTTTTCATGTGGACACGTTTATTAGTATATTATTCATACACAACAGTGTGTTTTGATGAAACATTTAGAAAAATGTGTTTTTTTTCTGACATTGTTATTTATTTTCCATTACCTAGCACTTAGTTGTGCGCCAGTAGTAAACTGTGTATAACACGGTATTTAGTATCTGATTTCAGTAATAAGCTCATTATAAAATTATTAGTACTTAATAAGTTAATTAACTTGTTTCTCTTGCCTATTTATGCTCTATTTAGATTGTAGCTTTCTTTTCTGTTTTATATATGTATTGCTTTTTGTTCCATGCTGTTTTTCCATTCTTGTTTTTATTTACACACAATCCGTTCATTAATTTGAATTGTTACCATGTTGTATCATTGCTTTCTTTCACTACACACATTTCATTGGTGGCCATTCTTCATTTCATTTCATCTCCCCTTTTCACTGTCCACTATTGGTTCATATTTTGTCTATGCTTGCATACTTCATCTTCATACTCCGCACATACTTCCATCCCTCTATTGTTGGTTTCTTTACACGACTTAACACATATACTAGCCGCCATTAAAAAACGCATCGAAATCGGGACATGTTTTCACTGTTTAAATGTTTATGCAAGTGAGCGATTTTTCAAACCCCGAAAGTGTGCAAGTGATGAAGTTCATGTATTCCCACTTTACTGTCGATGTGATGTTTACTTCAAATTTTGCGTCGTGCAAAACAGGTTTTTTTTTTTTATAAATTTTGGCTTTATTAAAAGTCGAATCACATTGAAATTTGGCACACGTACGCATTAGTCAAGCTTCAGCGAGTAAAAAAAAAAAAGCCATTATCTGTTTTCATCGAAAGAAAGTCTGTTAATGTTTTTGTCATGACCACTTCGACTGTCGTCAAAGAGCGATGGCAAGCTGTTGGTCCCCATGATATATGCTTCAGCAGTGGAAAATGGCGACCAGAGAAGTTTGCCAGACATTTCAATTGTGGACCAGTTCCACTATTGTAAGGCTGAAACCAGCGATTTCGGGCGACAGGTTCCACCAATGACCGTTCCCAGGCTTGGTCCCCTTCGTTGTAACCAACTCCTAGCTACAAGATCGCCAAATTCTATTGTTAACATCTGGCGCAATCGCTTCAAACAGCAACGACGGAGACGCCGCTGCCCAAGCCTGTATTGATGCTGCGGGGAGTCTCACACAGGGTTATAATGATGGCTGTGACTGAATGGACAGTGAGTGCGACTTGTGTTTTTTACCACCTAGGGTTGAAAAAACTGCTTAGGAGCCGGTTCTGAATTGTCGAATGTTTAATAAAACCAGCAATTTTGGGGTTAGTAAAATGGATCAGAAATGTAAATATCAGTGGTTTCATGTATTTTAAATTTTAGCACACGAGTCAGTTGCGGGTTATTAAACTAATGCGATGCGTTTTTAATGGCAGGCTAGTATATATTATCGATTCTTGTTGTAGATAGAATTTGATCGTCCTCAACTTTGTTCCGTTTGTAAATTTTCAAAAGAAAAAGAAAGATTCATTTTTTTTCCCACGTGTCGTACATTTTTTGATTGGGGAATTAAGACGTGTGTTGGTCCTTCTGATAGATTAGGACTAAGTGATAGTAACTGTGAGAGATAAATAAGTAGAAATAGCTTTACCACGAGATGAGATGGTAGCCGAAATCATTAGAGAATGTCTCTAAAATAGAGATCTCACACGGGTTCCATTAAATGATGGCCCATGTGACTGAATGGTACAGTGAGTGCGACTTTTGTTTTTTTTTACACCTAGGGTTGAAAGAAACTGCTTAGGAGCCGGTTCTGAATTGTCTGCATCATGTTGACTAGACGATAAAACCTCTCAGCAATCTTTGGGGTTTCCAGTAAAAACAGGGTATCAGGGGAAATATCAGTGGTTTCATGATTTTAAATTTTAGCACACGCAGTTGCGGGTTAAAATTTTTTAATGGCAGGCTAGTATATATTATCGATTCTTGGTAGATAGAATTTGATCGTCCTCAACTTTGTTCGATAATAAAGTAGGAGGGACATTTTTTTTCCCACGGTCGAAAAATGAATTAAGAATATAGAAAAAGTATATTGATATAAAAAATCTCTATGCGACAGAAATGTCGTTTCTCTCTTTCAACCCCCCCCCCCCCCAGTTAGACACCCCTTTAATGATTATATAGATATGGAACGGCACTCCATGTTTCGTGTGTGAGCAGTAGAATTTTGTTGTGGCTGTAGAATTTCCCTGCCACTATCGTCATCTTCGTCAATTTTGGCAATCGTCAGGAGATGTTCGGAAGTCGGCACCGGTCTTTCCAAGAATTTCTTTAACAGATTTAAATGGAAAACCTCCTCCTTTCCTTTAATAGAGATCTGGTAGTTAGCATTAGAAATCTTTTTCAGGACGGTAAACGGCCCTTGCCATCCGATCCTCAGTTTGTTGTTCCCGTTAAGGAATAACACCAAAACTTTCTCTCCTGCTTCCAGTTCTCTTTCTTTCGCGACTTTCTTGTATCAGTTAGCGTGCTTTGCGCGTGTTCGCTTAAAGTTGGTCGTTGATAGATCCCATCCTAGTTTCAACCTTTCCTTTAAATCCGACACATATTTACTTGCTGAGACAACTGTCTCATCAGTCTTCTGGTCTGTCAGCGACTGAAGTAAGGCTTCAAGCGGCCCCTTATAGGTCTGCCGAATAAAAGCGTAGCTGGCGGAAATCCTGTGGAAGTATGAGGAGATTCTCTGTAGCCAAATAAAGCTGCAGGAATACACAGATCCCAATCTTCAGGTTTCACTTGTGCCAGTTTACTTAACATCATGTTGAGGTTTCCGTTAACACGTTCTACTAACCCACTTCTGGCCAGAGTGTAAGGCGTAGTGCAGATGTGCTGGTCCCTCAAGATCTTAACGATCTCATCCATCAACAGGTTTCGGTATGGAGATCCGTTATCCGCCAACACTTGCTGAGGGAATCCCAACCGAGTGAAAATCTGCACTAGGGCTTCTGCGACATGCTTGGCATCTGCGCATGTAAGCGGTATAGCTTCTGCCCATAAAGTGCATGTGTAGACTAAGGTGAGGATGAACCTGTTCCTTCTTTTAGTCCTTTCTAAGGGTCCTAAAATGTCGATCACAACCCGTTCAAATGGAGTTCCCACTATTGGTGTTTCACCCAAAGAGACTGGGGGTGTCCGTCCGTTGCTTGGGTGGTAGACGTTGGCACTGGGCACAGGATTTGACATACCTGATGATGTCAGTATTTACTCCTGGCCACCAATAATGAGTGGTTATCCGTTGGTTTGTGGCGTTCTGTCCCATATGTCCGCTAAAGGGAAGAGAGTGCCCCATTTCTAGTATTTGGCTTCTGTACTGTTTCGGTACTAGGAGCTGGTTGTAACCTTGGTCAGGCTTGCCCGTTCTGCGATAAAGTACGCCATCCTTAGAAAAAATGTCCCCGTGTTGTCTATGGGCCTTAGCCATGGGCAGTTTCCTAAAGCAGGGTGCCAAAGTAGGTTCCTTTTGTTGCGCTTCTTTAAGTTCCATAGGTAACAAATTAGGCGCAAGCTCCTGTTTCTTCTTGGTTTGCCCTCTTGTAGTTACTGTTGCCACAATTAGCTCTTCCGGTTTCCCAATAAACACATATCTACAGCCAAGTATGACTAGGTAGAGCGGGTCATCCATAACAGCCGCTTTGATCACACCGCTGACAAAATCAGAGTGGATCTCAACCAATGCAATGGGATGCGTTGTTGGTGCATCACTCTTAAAAACTCCACACAGTTTAACGGTTTCTTCTGTCTCTTGACCGGGTTTGACAAGGTGCCTGGCAACAATGCAATCAAAAGAAAGCCCCGTGTCAAACAAACAATAAGATGAAGTCCCGTTTAAAACAACAGTGCTTTGCGTAGAGGGTCTCTCTCCCTCAGGTTGAGAATCACCGACAACAATTCTTTCTTGCGAGTCTGTTTGCAAGCATCCGAAGCGTTTAGGCTCTGTGTGCTTGCTCTGATCATTTGTCCCATGCGCAGGGGTTTTCCCTTTGTCACCTTGTCCTTTCTGACCGCGCTGCCATGTAGGACGGTTGGGTTGATCAGACTGTTTGTTGTTGGTTTACTTGTTTTTGTAGAACTTAGACTTTTCAGGAGGGGAGATTTGGGGTCCTGTTTCTCTGTGGTTATTCTGGTTAGAGGCATGAGAAACATGAGAAGACTGGTCTAGATTATTCTTTCGAAAAGGCTCTTCTGTCGGTTTACGTTTTGTGGCTTGCAGTTCGGTCAGCGCATTGTGATATCGCTCAGATTTTTCCAAAATGTCTCCAAGCTTTTCTGCACCTTGCTCAGCTAGAAATCTCCGGGTGTCAGCAGACAAAGTGTTCCTTGTCTGTTCGCATATAACGAACTCCTCAAGACCTTCATAGGTCGAGGGAAGCAGTGAAAGCTCAAGGCACTTTGTCAAGTATCCCTTCAGACGAGACGAGAACTGCTGAAAAGTTTCATAGCTCTCCTTCCTGCTGCTGTGAAACAGTTGCAAAAACTGTTGCTCAATCATTTCAAAGCGCTCAAGCAAAGCTTTCTTCAACAAGTCGTAGTTGTCTTGTTGGCTACTTTCCAGTTTAGAGTAAACATCATAAGCAGAACATTTTAGGGCCTGAGAAAGTTTCATACACCAACGCGACCTCTCTAACCCGTACAGAGTAGCCATTTTCTCAAATTTTTCTAACCATGTGTCAATCTTCTCATTAGGACAAGGGAAAGATTCTAGGGCAAAAGACATAGCGTTGAGTTTAAGAGATTGAGTGTTAGAAGGATCAGTTAAGGAAGAATGAGGGGAAGACTCTCCATTGCTGTAGGTAGAGGCAGCACCACGACTTTGGAGTTCTAGAGCTGTAAGAGCCAACTCATGCTGTCTCTCCTCCCTCTCCTTCTCATGCTGTCTCTCCTCCCTCTCCTTCTCATGCTGCATCCTGCGAATTTCCATTTCCTCATCTATTTTCTTCTGCTCTAATTTACGGTCTTCCACTTCTTTCCTTCTAGCTTCTTCTTTCCTCTCCGCATCGTATCTGTCAAGTTCGTCCCTGACAAAAGCTTTCGCTTCTTCTCCGTCCAAACCTTCTTCTCTCGCTTCGTCTCTGAGCATCTGCCTAAGCTTCGCCCTCTCTGCAATAGTAAATAGCTGACTGAGACTTAGTACGAGAAAGAAAGAAGAAAAGGATACACTGGTTCCTACCACTTACGAGAAAAATACCAAACAAAAGATGATATACTTCACCCTGGGATACCTCCTCCTATAATACAGTATCTAACTATCGCTGCTATTAATCGGCAATAAAGCACCTAATGCAGACGACTACGCCAAATAAATGGTAGTTAAGATTACTCACTGAAAAATAAGTTGCTACAGTAGAAACAAAATAATTATTGCAAAAATATTTGGAGAAGAAAAATTCCCTTAATTTTTATCCACTATCAAGTTCACCCCCGAAGTCAGTTAGGGTAAGGGAGGCAATTAACAGGATGTAATTGTCTGAACGCACTCCTTAGCGTAGCTCAAACACCTACTACTTCAGAACCCTGTGATTGCTCAACAATCACAAACTTTACCAGCGTTTAGTATTACAAAATCAGTAATTAACATATATTCCGACACAATCAACCTGTAACTCAAATGTATATTACTCAAAAATGCTGTGGAAAACCAATTATTAATTGTGTGGTCAGCACGCCCATAAACAGATCGATTGTCTAGGGGAAAAATTATTTTTAAAGATATAAAAACTCACAAGACATCACACTCTTACTCTATATCAGAATAAAGAAAATTAATCCTGCAGACGAGCTGATATTCGTATTTGCTCAGGACTAGAGTACAATTCCCGGAAAACGAGCCACCATTCTGTCGTATCGTTTTCCTGTTTAAGTTCAAAATCCCGATAGACGAGACCCCAGTCTGTCATCGATTTTTGATAGGGGAATTAAGACTTGTGTTGGTCCCTTCTGAATAGATTAGACTAAGTGATAGTAACAGTGACAGGTAATAATAGAAATAGCTTTCCACGAGTGAGATGGTAGAAATATATAGAGACTGTCTCTTAAATCGAGAATCTTCTCTCTTTCAGCCTATCTTCTACAACAGATCTAGAGGAGTCAGACAGTCTATTGACTACATATATTAATATATATATATATATATATATATATATATATATATATATATATATATATATATATATATATATATATATACATATATATATATATATATATATATATATATATATATATATATATATATATATATCACTCACATACACACACAAGGGACGACAGTTAGACGCACATACGTGGAAAGACTATAACAAAGATTATATATATATTTTGGAACGAGCTGACCGACACGCTGATTAAGTTTAAATGAATTTTAATTATCATACTAAAATTCCATCACAACACATAACATTACATCAAAACATATACAAATAGTCATAAAGTCAATGAAATGCTATAAGAATGATAGACCCATTGGTATGATCTTTTCCCTCGATGTATAGCCCACAGTCCTGTTAGAAGAAACGTGATAGCCCCAAAGAGTCACGGAAACATATGCTTTAGTCTAAGATTTCCCTTTAAAGGTATGAACAGACTTTGATACTCTGATCTATCCTAAGGAAAGTATTGTTAGCAATAAAACTGGCATAAAGAAATTAAAGACAACAAAAATGGGTGCAAAATACAACAGTAAAAGAATCACTCAGTTTACTTTCACTCAGTTCTTTCATCAGGGCATTCTTACCTACAATCGTGCTGTTGCTCGCCGTCTGGCGCAAACTTTAGGACACCCACACACTTTAATCTGTTGTTCTTGTGATGAAGCGGATCCCAGTTCTGCAGATTTTTGGGTTCATCCAGTGTTCCGGGGAGCGTCCTCTTCATGCGATATTGTTTTCTTTCAGATTTAAGTTAGTGTCACTTTATCAGTTCAGGTAAGAATAAGTGTAAGCGGGCTCACAGTGGCAGAATCACGAGGTTTCCCTTATTTAGGAAGATGACCGGGTGGTACCTTTTCTCAGTAGATAATTATTGTTCACACCACCAAGTTGTAAAAATGTCGGAATATTTATGATAATATTTTACTTGCCGCAAGGGCTGAAAATGTACTTTAGGTTTTTCTCTGGAAGAATTAAAGCTGGCGCGATAGGCCCGTTACTTCGTTTGATCTTAAAGTTTATGTAAAGGGGTACTCTGTCGTTCTGGATGCCAATGCAATCTAGACAGGTTTTAATTTATACACCCAAGTCTTTAAGAAAAAAATGTTTTTGTTCTTCACAGATATTTCTCTGTACTACAACGCTGGTAGAGTTGGGCTACCCCAGTTTTCACTGAATAAAGAAAAAACAACATAAAATACTTATACATACAATTCCTCGGTTATAACTTACATTATATACTGCGAGCATGGAGCTTGACTTATCGTTTGAAACTCCTGTGAAATAAGGTATAATTCATAAAATCAATCATCATGAATTAGAAATACATACGTATTTCGTCAATACTCAATGATGAGTCAGTGCAGTTTTAAGTTAGTTTTAAAATATTCTCGACTGAGTATTTAGCAGTTAAATTAAATTTATTTATAGCTGCATGAGTTTAAGCTAGAAATTATAATTTATTTTGCTATCCACTGAAACATGTCCTCTCGAGAATATAACAGACTTACAATTTAATCACTCTGCACAAAAGAAACTAGTGAAATATAAATAGGCGATTTCCACTTAAATCACTCACAAAATACTAGATCTAAAATATTACCTCCAAACAGAACTACGGCAATCACCACGACTAGAATTTATACACTAGATAGGTATTCCAGAAGCTCGGCAAAATTTGACGAGAAACTAAGAACTTCGCTATACAAGCTTATTTCTCTAGCACGAGCGATCCGTCTACTGCAACTTAATAGCTCTGAATGAAGATCAAGTTTAACTCTGGTTAATATCTTAAACAGACAAGGGATGCGCGCTATTTTCATACCCCCCCTTCCGGTCTCCTCCTCTACTCTCTCTCTCTCTCTCTCTCTCTCTCTCTCTCACTCTTTCTTAACACTTCCCATTAACTTAGACGTTGCCTATAGTTGCCAAACGTGCGTCTTCACACCTTCTGCCGACTATGTCTCGTTTCTGAGCGATGCGGATTGCAGTTTCCACACCTCGCCGAGAAACTTAGCCAAAGAAAACTCGTGTCAGATGGAAATGCTAGACGATATGTCTGCCATCTATGTCTGACTAGACGAATATTCACAGAATTTTGTCCACCTCCAGAGCCTGACATCTGACGCAATAAAATGCGTTTCCAGTATGAGAAACAGAAACGGTAAAGTCCGAATGGGAAAGAAATATTTTCGCAAACGAACGAATGCGAAAAAAACAGGAAGTGGATAAAAGAGCGATAATAAAGTAGAGGACACGGGTAGAAAAAGAAAAGAATATAGAAAATTTATTGATCATAAATCTCTATGCGACACCCCGGGGGTCGGTGTAATCTGTTAAGTCATGTTTTCGAGTGGGAGTTAACTGTTTGGGATTCTTACGTACGCGTCTGATTTTTTATAGACACGCTAGTAAGCACGTTTAAAATTATGAGATGATTTTATATTTGGGTGCTTTGTGTACGATATTTTTGGAACATAGCTCAACTGAGTATGTATTAATTTTTTTTTAAACATAAAGAAAGTGTTCAAATGTTCTTAGTAGTAGTTGGGGGTGAGATACGGGTGAGCTGGGCTCACATCTCAATCCGTTAGTTCGCGCTTGAGTGAAGATTTACTGAGTTGTACTGAGAAACTATAATCTCGGTCATTAGACATCTAGCAGAGCTTCGAGACGGGATAGTCTCGCTGGTGTGACCAGAGTGTTTTTTTTTAAGGGAAGAGTTTTAATATAGTATTCAAATGCCATGGATTACTATTTATGACGAATTGCTATTTACGCAAAAAATTCCCTATGGATTATTTCTGCTAATTCAGTGTAGGATGTATCGCTGTTTATGCGGTCAGATTCATATTCCTATGGAGGATATTTGCTAATGCAATGTACTATGAGTTGCTGTTTATGCAACCCATTTTTTGATGGATTTTTCCTGTTATCACCATGTATGACGAGTTGCTGTTAATGCACTCAACATTCTGACGGATTGTATGCTATATCGATTTATGATGAGTTGCTGGTGTTGCACTCAATTTATCTATGGATTTACTTACTATGATACCTTGTGATTTGCTGTGATCTGTTATCCATGATGTCAACGTTACTGTCGTAAGTAAACTGTGTGTAAGTTGAAAACTAGTTGGTCTATTTTCTGACCCAACGTTACTGTTGTGTGAGTGACATTAGATGTAAACAAACCAAAAGAACTCATGACATTCGCCCATTATAGTTACACACCTATCGGCCACTAACAGTAAGCCCGACCTTGCTGACGTGAACATTGTCAGTTGTGCCAGACAGTGGCACTATCGTCCATACAACCCCCACACATACACATACAGAAGTGACAGCCAAAAGAAACATACAGTAACACCTATATACTCGTTTCATTGATTACACCAAAGCTTTCGACTGTGTATAACATCAGTAGTTATGGACTATTATGGAAAATATGGGATTTCCAAACCACCTTATACAACTCATCGCACTGCTGTACCAAGAACAACAGGCAGCCGTAAGAATAGATGGAGAAACATCAGAATGGTTTGAAGTACAGAAAGGAGAAAGACAAGGCTGTACCCTTTCCCTTTACCTGCTTTAACATTTATGCCGAGAATATGATGAGAACCGTAAGAGATGACCAAGAACACACAGAGTTTGACACATTGAACATCGGCGTGTACCAGATCCCGGAAATCAGAAATGCTGACGACACAGTCCTCCTATCGACCAACCCAGAAGGACTTTACAATTAATTAATAGGTTCTGCTTTGTTCCTGAATGAAGATGACTTATATTAATGTTATGCTTACTATAATGTCCATGTATGTAGATTTTACTTGATGCCCGAAGAAAGAGGGTTGTGTACCAACCATATAATCCAAAAATCCTTCTCAGGACTAAAGGTTCCCTTGTTTAAAGGCTTTATTACTGAGTGTTATGCACAAGGAGTGCATCTTGTCTTCTTCTGTCAATGTACAGGAAGACGACTTTGTTCAACACTGTATATAAATGATGTATTAATTTTAAATGTTTGTGTATGATGTACCCCTGATTGACTGACACTACAGCCTCAGTGACCGTGTGGTCTATAAATGAGGGAATGTGATGATTCAGTAGCCTGTCAGTATCGGAGGGGCGTCTTGGAATCGATTCCGTGACATCCGCAGTACTGGTCAAACAATGGCCAGACTTAGAGAATAATTAGGAGGGTCTTTACAGGTATCAACTTTCGCTAAAGATTACTCTTAGCAGGTGTCACGGCATTGCCTCCCCTGCTCTGCAGTAGTGGTCCAATAGTGGCCAAAACCCAAGGTTATCCAATATGGATCTTCAAATGTGTCCACCTTCGCACAAGATTACTCTTGGCAGAGCTGTAGACAGAATATCCTTCATTATCCGCTTCCATCTCAAGGGAGTGTTCATACGATATTTCAGAAGTCAAGAATAATTGGGCAGGGCAGGTGTTAACTTACATCTGATCAGCCGCCTTTTATGAAGAATTAAGCAATTATTATTTTCAGCTCGTTCATGCCCCCACCCTGATTTACTCAGTGGAATTATTATTATTCTGGTGTAGCTCTGTTTAGAGTGTTTTTAGTAAATTGACTTAGACAAACATGCAGTACACTCAAAATGATTAAATCGACGTTAAATTTGTATATTTACAAATAACAAATTTAATAATCAACTAAGTTTTAACAGTTTAAAAATATTGAAAAATCTTTAACAGAAAATACTCATCGCCGTGTGATAGTATGGTGTTTTATGTAAGAAGTCATTTGGCAGCTTTTAGGGTTGACTGAGCTGCAAATGGTAGTTTCTTCTCCCGCTGGGGTTTTGGGTTCTGTGCCAATAGGTCACTGGAGGTCTCGCGTCACTGGTCAAGATTAAAGGCGCAGCACGTTCCAAGTACCATCAGGAAATAACTGCAAAGCTGGTCCCGCGTCTCTAAGACTCTCTGATGATGCAATACACGGACAACTCCATCAGTGCTCCAATTTCCTCCCTCACATCACACAAGGAGGATCTCAGCACAGAGCACGAACTCCATAGCACCGGCGAGAATCCCAGTGTGTTTATATAGGAATCACATATTCTATAAATATTTTTGTGATCGAAGATTTACTCGTCACTAGCATCATTCTTCTATTTTTGTCCATGATGTGACAGTACTTTGGGTCGCTCTCTTGTTCACTACGGCCGTATTCTGTGACAATTGGTGTACTGACTTAATGTCGTGATTTTCAATAGCCGGCACCTTTTAAGATAGTCCTTAAAAATAAACCAATCTAATCTTCGATCGCTACATTTCCCTGTCGCGTCCTTTAACTGTTTTCTCTGCCCTTCCTTTTCCTTTTTCTCCCCCGCACCTTGACGTTGTTTTATAGCTTACATCGTTCAAGGTTTTCTTATCACATCTTGTTCTAATTTGTCACTCCCTTAATTTTACCTGATCGCTCGACTGTTTGAAAAAACATTGAATTATGTTTGTGCAGAGCGAACTTGCCATATGAATGTTTCGCTTATCGCTAGCTCCAGACGGAGTAAGAGTCTACAATGAGAGACATTTCTATTGTTAAGTAAGATAACAAATGTGATTTTGGAGCAAGGAAAGATACCTAATCAGTCAGGAGCACGGCCAAATTTAGAATATGGTGAATGGAGTGACTGCACTGGGCGTTAAAGGTAAGAGGGCGCCGGTGAAGGAAGAAAAAGAAAGTATTTTCCGTCAAGACTTTTCTTCAGCGTTAACACAAATCCCACAGGCCAAACCAGGCAATGTAAATCTTGTTAAGTCCTGTACTTGTCTCATTCTTCTATAATTTACTAGACACAGTATTACGACCTTTGCCATGCGTTATCTGGCATATACCGGTAAATAGGAACGATATAGAACTTATTACGTCTACAATTAGTCTGAGTTGTTCCTCGGTCCTTCATCAGTTACGAGCAGGGTTCATGCTAATGGCCCCTGTCCACGAAGCACTATTTTTGTTTTTCTGTTGTCTAGTTCTTCTACCTCTTTATCTATTACGAGAGCCTGCTATTACCTGTCTATGTGTATTTTTTTTACTCGTGTAAGAAAACAATGAAGTTTAAGTGTGACAAATTTTTTACATTCTGTTTTAGCTGCTATCTTGTAGGCTACTTTTGTTTTCTAATTTATTATTTTTGTTTTTTCAAGTATATCTAAACGTGATCTGCAATTTGAATTTTTCTATAGAGTTTAATTAGCTTTCGCGGATATAAATGTGGAGAGGGGCGTATGTCAAACTATTCGCCCCTAGCGTCAAATGCCACAAGTCCGGCCCTGACCAGAAGTATTCCTCATTAGACAAATGTTTTAGTCTATTTATACATGTTTAACATTCTAGGGCCATGACTCATAAAGTATCGTCCTTCTGTTCAATGTTTTTACCCCGCCTGCCTTGAGGAATTGAGACCACTCCGGCTTGGTTGCAAATTTCCAAAATGGCTATTTATTCCTGGGTTTAAATATTCAGCCAGCTTGAGGCGGTAGTGAAAGTAATAGTTTTATTATGTACAAACTTAAAAGGTAAATGTAGCCCCCATAGCAGATACTGCCGTAGGGGAAAGAAGTGTTACAGATTTCACTATACTAGTTCCAGCATCGAGATGTGCGGCGATCAGCTTCTTTCTCGCTGCCTTTTCCTTCCATTACTCAAGAGAAAAGTCAGGTACCCATTTACAGCTCCACAGACGAGCGTGGCGATGCCGTGAATCGAACCCGGCGCCTTTGTCACGAGAGACAATCGTTCTAACCACTCTGTCAATCGGACGCTCGTATTTTAACTTACTGTTCTGTATTGCATAGCTTAATGTGGTTGCTCCACAGATAGCAAGAAATCTTTTGCCCCTGGAGCTAAAGAGACAATGAAGGACAAGAGCCACTGCACCATAACGTAAGTCGTTTCAAGCGACTAATATAAGGATGTGCATGGGGGGGGGGGGGGGGGGCGGGCAATCTTATCATGCAAATTAAACTGCCCCAGAAACCACCGCTATAGGAGCATATGACAGCTTGATACAGGCATACTCCACGGCAGCCCCAGCTACACTGGCGCCTCCATTCTCTGGAAGGAGCGGATATAAAGATGATAGTGAAGATGTCTTGTCCGTAGTTTGGCCAGATATTTTAAGAAACCTTGTTGTTGACTGTCCCTCAGGTTAATTTACTGAGTGAATCTTACAGTAAGACTATATTGAGCTAATTCATCATACAGTAAGACCACCAATGGATCTCTTGTACCTAATTTTACAGTTAGGACTGTGGAGGCTGAGATGCAAAGAATGAACCAGAGTTGGGGCACTGTACGAAGGATGGCCGCCGACCGAGCAAAGTGGAATCAATTTGTTGTTGCCCTACAAGACGCCACCAGGCGTAATGGCCACTGACTGCTTTGACGGTCGGCGGCTAAGGATCAAAGAAGAAGAAGAAGAATTTTACAGTTAAGACTTTTGCTGCGGATCACCTCGAGTTTCAGTGTCGTGATTGGGTAAATATATTAAGTTATATTAATATATTAAGCCATTTTGAAAGCGTGGTGTTCACCTAATCTGGATTAAACTGGCGATGTTAGTTCAATCATTATAATCTGGCGTGACTACGGGACGTGCAGCATTATTTCTGGAAATGACAGTTTATTAACCTTTTTGCCAATACATCTAAAGGCACATATACACACATACATACGTACGTACGTACGCACGTAGATACGTATGTGCATACATACACATACACACATATCAGAATCTTTATTCTCCAGAAAATACATTGAAATGTACTGACATGCTATAATAAAATACCACATGGCATGTAGGAGAATCATTAGAATTGACATATAGTGTGGAAGACGTCTAATGTAGTTCAATGTGGCTGTTTTTTACATCGAATTTTTTTGTTACACATATATAACAATATTTAAACTTTATAAAAGACATTGGCATGTGATGAATTGGTACGATACGACATACCAAATGGAGTATTATTAAAATTTACAGAATTTGTGTGGAATACCTTTCAAGTAGATCAATATGGGTGTTTTTACATGGAGGTTTTATCAGAATCTTTGTAGTGGAATGAGATACTAAATATAGCATCAAATATACTATTAGTTTGGTATATTAAACAGAGCACAATTGAGAACAGACTGAATAAAAGTGTGGAAAACATCTCCAGCAATTTAAAATGGGTGTGTTTTACATCGAAGTTTCCATATTCTGTAAGAACCTATAATTACACTTCCATATTCTGTAAGAACCTATAATTACACTAAAGCTGATACATTTACATAAAACTTACTTACTTACTTAATCGTTCCTCTTCTACCGTTTACATAAAACGCTGGCTTTACATTTCCTCTGCACCAGCGACATCAATCCACTCACACACTTTTCACGCACATGTCCCAAACTACCGATTATCAGTAAGATAACATGTGTACGATAACCTAATTCGTTAATTTTGCAGTCAGTGCATGATACTTATTAAATTTATGTTGGTAAAATTTATCTAAGCACAATGGGCTAATCACCTGTTTGTCAAACATTTTGATTGCATGTTTTGCCCGAGAGCCTTGTGCTCTTTGGGTCACCTCTACACCCTGTTTACGGGGTAGAAGAGGTTCCAATTAAGAAAGAAAGAAAGAAAGAAAAAAATTATCTAAACGCGCATCATATGGTATTGCTGCTTCTACTAGAAAAACGGGTTCGCTCTGTCGATTGATTATTGTTAACTTACTTAGTCGTTCCCCTTCTACCGTGAGGTGTAGAGGTTTGGAAGAGAGAGCGCCAGACTATTCTATCAACTGTCTTCTTCCTGGCCTGGTTCCATTCTAGTCCTCGGTAATTCAAAGATTGTCTAATGTTGTCCTCCCAGCGGACTCTCGGTCGTCCTGGGGGTCTGGATCCCTGGCTCTTTGTTTCCCATGTTTGTCGTGGTAGCCGATTTTCTCCCATTCTGCAGACATGGCCAAACCATCTTAGTTGGGACTGTTCTACTTGGGTCTGCAGCGGGTGGCATTTTAGGCCTTGACGTATCGTCTGGTTGCGGACCATGTCTCTTCTTGTTACTTCAACCACCTTCCTCAGATACCTCATCTCTGAGGTTTGGATCTGGCTTTTGTGGGTTGTAGTCTGGGACATAGGTGGAGCGGTATACAGCCATCTTCGTTTTTTTACCTACCTCTTTCTTGCTGAGGAATCCTCGATTTATGGCCTGAAAAAGTCTCCCAGCCGCTGCTTTTCGAGTGGCCAACTCTTCTTTGATGCCTCCCTTTCGGTCTATAATAGCTCCGAGATATTTAAAGTGGTCGACCTGCTCCAGAACCTGTTTTCCCAACTTAATCTGATGTCTTCTTTCTTCTCGTGATATCACCATGGATTTTGTTTTAGAGCTGCTTATGACCATCCCTCTCTTCTCCAGCTCTTCCTTCCAGACTTGCAGATTGGATTGGAGATGTGTCTCTGATTTAGCAATCAGGACAACATCATCAGCAAATGCTAGCTCTGAAATACAGACCTGTCTCATCTTCCAGTACCCCACTGAATACTTTCTTGTTCTCTCCTTACATGCCTTGATGACATCATCCACGAGGAGTATGAAAAGATAAGGTGACAGGATATCACCTTGTCTTACACCAGTGGTGGTCCTGAACTCTTCTGACTTATAGTTTGCTGTCCTCACATAATTTCTGCAAGACTTGTAGAAGCTCTGTATAGCATGAATCAGAGGTGCTGGAATGTTCTTCCTTGCCAAACAGTCACAGAGTTTTCTCCAGGGGACCCTGTCAAACGCCTTTTCCAGATCTATGAAACAAAGATGGATCTCACTCTTGTACTCAAGGGCCTTTTCACTCAGCTGCCTGAGTGTGAAGATTAGGTCTTGAGTACTTCGGTTAGCTCGGAATCCGCACTGAACTTCATCCAATTGTGGCTCAGCTAGGCATCGGAGTCTCTGCTCTAGGATTCTAGAGTAGATTTTACCAGTGACACTGAGAAGGGATATGCCTCTGTGGTTTCCACACTGTCGATTGTCACCCTTTTTGAAAATCGGTGTTATGATGGCAATCTCCCAATCCTTTGGTATGGCCTTGTTGCACCATGCTGCCTGTAGGACCCTTAGGAGTAATAGGTCGCCTGATGCTCCCATGTACTTAACCATTTCTGGTGTTATACCATCATGCCCTGCTGCTTTGCCCATCTTGATTTTCTCCAGTGCTGTCTTCAGTTCTTCCATCTTTATGTCATTTCACCATCACTGGTTTTCTCTTCTGTGCTAGTTTATCATTTCTGATGCTTGACCTTGCTCACCATCAAGGAGTTCTGAGAAATATTCTTTCCATCTTTCCATTACTTCCTTCGGGGCAGTAAGCAATTTGCCTTGCTTGTCCTTTATAAATTTGAGAGGGCATTGTTTTTTCCTTCCTCATGTTCTTTAGGGTCTTACAGAACAATTTCTGGTTTTCTTGTGCATCTTTTTCTAGCTTTTCTCCAAATTCTTCCCAGGACTTCTGTTTTGCTGCTAGCACTTTGTTCTTTACTTCTGTTCTGAGTGTCACTTATTCTCTATATTTTTCCATTTGTCCTGTTGTGTTTTTAGCTCCTAAGTATTGTTTCCATGCCATTTTCTTCTCTCTTATTTTCTCTTTGACTTCCTCAGTCCAACAAGGTGTCCTCTTTCTCTTGTTCCCAAGTCGGACTTCACCGCATGCTTCTGCGGCAGCTGTCTTTATGATGTCCTTGAATTTAATCCAGAGGGTTTCCAAGTCATCAGGTCGTTCTTCTGTGTTGCTCACCGTTGCAGCAATAAGCCCCTGATATCTGGTCTTAATTTCTGGCTCTTTCAGCTTGTAGGTCTTAATGTTCATTTCTCCCGCTCGTTTACTTGGGTTCATGCATGATGTTGGGCAGTTCCTAGGCTGAGCAATTCTTTCAGTTGTTCTTTTGATTGTTAGCAGGTAGTGATCACTTCCAATCTCTGACCCCCTCCAGACTCTAGCATCACGGACATATTTGATTGAGCTTCTCCTAACAATGGCATAGTCGATCACTGACTTCTCATTCTTGGTTGGTTCACATCTAATGTATGCATGTATGCGCTTATGAGGGAACTTTGTGTTTGTAATGATCAGATTCTGCTCACTGCAGAATCTAAGGAGTCACTTTCCATTGTCATTGAGAGTATCTTCTCCATATCGTCCGATAACTCCACCCCATTCGTTAATTTCTGCAGTCGGTGGATGGTACTTATTAAATTTATGTTGGTAAAATTTATCTAAATGCGCATCATATGGTATTGCTGCTTCTACTAGAAAAACGGGTTCATTCGGTCGATTGATTATTGTTAAACCAGGTTTTACATATATCATCATCTCAACCCGTAACCCGTCATGGGTCGTAGGGGTACCATGGTGGAAGCATCAGCAGACAGGGTCCTCCACAGCTCTCTGTCCTCAGCAATGCGTACAAGTGTGGAAAAACCGTGTCCTGCTGTGGTGGGTTTGGTGTTATAGATGTTGAGTAATAATATTAAATGTCTACCAAGTGAGGTCAGGCTGTGTAGGTCCCTGAGTCTAATAGTTGAAGGTGATGTATTTTCAGGGAACCTATCTGCTACCACCCTATGGTCTCACTTGGCTCTATATTTTTAGTTATTAGTGATTTGACTACGTCAAAGTGTCTAGGGTAATGAATGAGTGATGTGGTGTTGATACAATACACACACACAACTGTAATTTAAAATGAATAATTCAAGTAACACCGTAGTTAAGTTTGAATTTTAAAATAATTTTTTGTACAATTTATTGGTCCTGAACCTAAATTTCTTTTGGGTCAGGACTTTTCAAAGCCAAATGAAATTGATTGATTTAAAATGATATTTACATATATATATTCAAACAAATATAATGAACATTCTGCCCATACATATAACTTGGACTTTAAATATGGAATAGTATTTCCTAAACTTTATAGTTAACACTGGTACTAAATGGTGAGTTGGAGTTTTTCATCACTCCCTTATCTTTTCTTTTCAGTATTTTTCTTTTGTGGAATAATTTTATTTTCAAATAATATATAAATCTTCTATATATATATAGTATGATGAACTGCCGGGTGCCAAAACAGTGGCACTTAACTGGCAATCAGTAGTCAGAAAATCTTGAGTCTTGTTGTCAAATGAACAGTCTTTCCCAATTCCTGGGGTAGTTGTGGTAGGGCGCGTGTACCATACGACAGCTTCCACTCTCACATTGATTTTTCTCTCCAGGAGTCTGGCACTAGGTTAGGGTCAGTAAAAACCCCTGAAACAAGGTTATGGCTTCATCGTTACATCACATTTATAATATATTCCACAATTAATAGTTATACTCGTACATTCAAATAAAAAAAGAAAAGGGTCAGATCTTGTTGACAACTCATTTCAACCATTTTGGTTTGATGTAACAATTTATACCAGTGTTCATATTCCTCTCCCTAATGGCTACAACGCCTTTGCCACTATAACAGTGATCTTTTTCCATATAATATTGTGGGTTAGACTTCCCACTGGTAACTTTTGGAAATCTTTTAGTTATTCACTCATATAAATTCTATTGCGTTTGAACAATACCAAAGGCCTTGCATAGGTCTGCTAGGGACCTATGAGTAGTAAGGTAGGCGCAAACCAGTTAGCATTTCTGGCGGGGCGTGACTTTTATATAAGGAAAATGTGGCGGAGCGCTCTGGCGGGGCGTGACTTTTTATATAGCGATATATTTTAGCCGGGGTGACTTCCTCTGACGATCAGCTGGCGTCCTGGTAGTGTGTTGTTATGTGTTACAGTATGTATTGTTGTTTATTTTATATCTATAGACAATATTTAGGTATACATATAGACGATATTTATATTACAATATTTATGTTACAGTTAGACACATATTACAACAGTTAACATATATTACAACAGTTATGTTACAGGTAGACATATATTTAGACGATATTTATATACAACAGTTAGACGTTATATAGACATAGGTAACAAAGAATTTAGTTAATATATTTTATTTTATATTCAATACTGTTTTGTAGGAATAAAACATATAGGTGCACATAGTGGTATTGTTATATATTGGCAAATAACACATAGGAGCATACATGTACATTATTTTTGTTTCAAATAACATTGTTATATATATATTTGTCAAATAACACATAGGAATATACATGTACAGTATTTATATTGGAAGACATAAAAATGTAATATCACCGGGTACAGCTGCAGACCAGAACTTGAGGGAGGGATGTCGTCACATTGTCATCATTGTCATCGTAAAAATAGGACAGAGAGGTGCGTGAACGTGTATTGTATGTTGTATGGTATTGGGTTTACGTTGTATTGTGTGTGTGATATGGTTTTTGTTTGGTGTACAGAGTGGAAGAGAGATAGTTATTTGGGTAGGGAGGTGTATTGTATTGAGGTGATGACTCATGTACGTGTGTGCGCGTGTGTACGCGTGTCTGTAGGTATCTGTGTGGTATGGTTTTTGGGGTGGCAGAGAGATAGTTTTTGGGTAGGGTGTTTATGTTTTGTATTGTGCACGTGTGTGCACGTGTCTGTAGGTATATGTGTGTGTACAGAGAGTTTAGATGTTGAGGGGAGATGTGGTGACATTGTCAGCATGCACCTGTCGTTTGATGTAAAAGTAAGATAGGGAGTGGCGGTGTTGCTCGTACGTGTATATGGCAGAGTTGTGTGTTTTGAACCCGATATTTTTCCCACCCTGTGCGTGTTGTTTATTGAGGATTTCTAAGAATGTATTTGTGTCTATCTTGTTGTGGTGTTTGTTCAGTCCTTTTGTCGTGGTCTTGTCATAATCGCCAAAACAGTGATACGTTTTGCTACAGAGAAAACCATCCCTCTGCCCTCGTACTCTAATTTAAAAAGGCCCGGTGTCCGTTTGTCAAATAATTTATGTTCGCGGCATTTCTGACAAACTACCCGCGTCTTACCCTCACTAGCTACAAAGTCGGCTCTATGGTCGGGACATACTTCAGCGGGGAACCACTGGTGGTAGGAGCTATAAAATTCACGTCGCATAGCGGGCTTAACAACGTCCGCTAAGTTGTCTGAACTAAGGGCCAAGTAAAGACTCTCTGTGTCTGTCTCGCACAACTGAAAGTCTGACCTATCTACATATTTATCTAAGCAGTCATAGTAAAATTCTAACATTCTCAATTTAGCATATTGGTACACGAAAAAACCTATCTGCGCGGGCAGGTCCCAACTAATTTTCTTTTTAGCCATTTCTACTTCAAAAATGTCATCCGTCACTAAAGTCATTTTCCTAAAGCGGGGAGGCAGTTTATTAATTTAGATGTACCCTCTCCCGTCGTGTACGAGACGTCTCCGTGCTTCGCCTTATTGGTCAACGTTTTACCATAGGCGGCGTTACCCAACAGTTTCATGGTTTCACTGGTAATTGCATAGGCAGGATCTGTATCACCCTGGCGGCGCGCGTCTGAAACAGTGTCCCCAAACTGTTTGAAACACGTCGCGGGCGTATATTCAATCACCTGGTAAATACAGGTAACTTCTAAACCCTTGGACAGGTACCAGCGAAGCAAAGGCGTCGCCAACAGAATCTTTTTACCCACATAACTCCCGATCAACGTCCTTCTGGGGGTAGTTAGGAGCTTATGCTTTTCGGCGTATTCCCGCATGAAAGGCCCAATGTCGTCTCTCGTGACGTCGACGTTCTTGAAAATGGGCGTCATTTCCGAGAAATGGTCCTTTAGGGAGTCGGGGACATGAATGTCACACTCGACTAAGCCAAACAAGGTTTAGTCTAACACAGAGGCGAGAATATTTTTTTCCGTTAACGGGTACCGACATTTGGTATAAGATGGTTTCAGGGTCGGGAAGGTGGCGCGCAGAAAACGACCGACTGATGGATCGTCTTCCTTCAACGTTTGCCACTCACACTCCCACATCTCGACCAAGGTGACGTCGCACTCTTTCTTCAAATAGGCACCAATTTCCCGCGTCTTTTCGTACAACTCAGTCAACGCTTTTTTATTGACTGGATTAACGTCACGACCGGTGGTTAGTGAGCAATTAGGGTGGCCGTGGAATAGGCAGCCATGGAACTGGTAGACGGTGCGAGAGTCTTTGTCCCAAACATCTACCCTAATGTGCCTATCACCCAACGACATCTCACGGCCGTTAAACTGGGTTTTTAAGGTCACATTATTTTTGTGCGACACCCAACTCAACCAGTCGCGGCACTGCACGGTATATTTATGGAGCTTGTGGTACCTGAAACCATCCTCCCTGTGTCTTCGAACGGGGAAATCAGTGGGCATTTTTTGCATTAGCGCCCACAAATAAAGGGCGTTGGCGTCATAACCATTAACGCATTGCACTGTTTTATCCCCTCTAATGCACGTTTGGCCTTGCTCGTTGAACCTATGAAAAGTAATGAAAGGTCCCCCGACTATATTTTGGCGCAACGGCTCGTGCAAATCTTGCTCCCGCTTGGAACATAACGAAAACGAGACGTTGGACGGGAGGGTTTTGAAAAGATATTTTAACGTGACACCGGGCACGGAAATCGCATCTTTAAACATGTCTACACCTAACCCCGCATAAAAACTAACCTGTTGTTCTAACGCCGCCAAGAAGGAGACCACGTCTTTATTGTTGTACCACATCAGAAAGTCGCGTAGTGTGGTCATACGGTTATCGACCCACACTCTCTGACACTCGGCGTACTCGTCGCTAGAATTATTAGTATTCTTTAGGGCGGAAAAAAGCCGAGTGGGGTGGTAGCGCCGTTTCGTCTAACTTTTCTAACTCTGTAACGTACTCGTAACAGAAAAACCCTTTGGTTTCTGTTACTTTATACGCGGCCAGATACTTGCTATAGCTAAACCCGGGGGCTAAGTAGTTGATGATGTCTAAAAACTTTAACTCGGGAGTGGCGATACACATAAAGTTATTATTTCTCTTGACTAAGTACTTGAAATCTTGGTCAAGGAAATATTTGATGAGGTACGGCTTGATAACTTTGACGTCATACTTTCCCGAATTGAAACCTAACACGGGCAGCTCGTGCAAATACTCATCGAGTCTCTCAATGAGCCTTTCTAAATCGCCGAGTTGAGTGTACACCTCATCGAAACGCTGACGCAAAAGAGCGTAAGACGCCTCGACAATATTGGTCAGACGCCCGAGCATCCTGTTGACCAAGTCGTGTGGGTCACCCGTTGTGATAAAACACACGGGGTCCTCAAAGCCGGGGACATTAGAGGCCACCGAACAAGACAGGGGCACGTGTTTGGCTGTGTAGGTAGTTGTGCTACCACTGGGCCCTACAGAGGTCTCGAAATAACACTCGTAGTCAAAAGTGGCCCGATAGGGAAAGACGAATTTTATGTCGACATCTATACCCTGCGCCGCGATTAATTCCCAAACGGTATCTGGTGGGGTATAAACTCCAGCTTTAAATATTTCTACCCTCTTATCGCCGGCACAGGTCTTCTCATGTTTCTCCATGTCCCTAAAAATCTTCCACAATTTACCGCATTTGGGACACGAAAAAGAATGGCTGGCCCTATCTATATCAACTATATACATAAAATGGGATTTATACATTAAAAGGCGCAACGTATCTGGAAAACTATCGCTACCTCTAAGTTTGGGGGGGTAATTGACATTGGTCGTTTGCGTGGGTTTGTCTGGCCTGCAGCTTTTGAAGAGGATGGAATGGGGTCGGGTGTTGAAGAGGTAGTGGGCGCTGATGAAGGTATTCTGGAATAGTCTGATGTTGTGGCGCCTGCTGCAGCAGATGATGGTTTATAGTAGTGCGCCAGGTTGAGACCGGTTGTCTGTGGGTAAAGGTGAGTCAGGGTGGAGGGAAATGTTATGAAGGACGCTGATGTTGTAGCTGTTGTTGTATACGACGAAGATGATGAGTCTGTCGTTGCTGTGGAACCTGGTGGTAGTGTCTGTTGGTGTACCGATGATCCAGTGGGGTTTGAAAAGTTTTTGGTACCTGCTGATGATGCTGCTGAAGAGACTGGTGTGGCACCTGATAGTGCTGTGGGGTATGAAAAGTTGTTGGTGCCTGCTGATGCTTCTGAAGAGGCTGGTGTGGCACCTGATGCTGCTGTAGAGTATGAGGTTGGAATCTCCATAGGGACCGTGGGGTGTTTTTATTTTAGGTGGGCCCGTAAGCTGGTGCCTCGGGTAAAGAGGTTTCCACAAATGTCACAGGTAAAACGTGGTAGTTAGTGAGCTGTCTTGCTGTGACGCAATAGATTGTCATGTCGGGCGAAAGATTTGTTGCACCGGACACATGTTATGTTGTGTCCCACTGATGTGGTTTGCATAACTGTGTCTGTTCGTGGTGCTCCAGGTCCATATTCGAGCTCTATGTGGTGTTGTAGCGCATCGCGCCCTGTGAATACTAGAGTACAGACACGGCAGGGGTGTCTCTGTTCCACATGCACTGTCTCATAATGCCGAGTGAGGTTGCGATCCCTGGTGAAAGACCGCTCACACTCCGTGCACGAATATCGAGTTGAAGACATTTGTGGAAGATAGAGAGGAACAAAAAGAAGTTAGACAAATTAAACAAATTCGTGAAACAATCAGTTAAATAAACACAGACAAAATGAGAGAGAGAGAGAGAGATAGAGAGACAGAGAGAGAGATTAGACACCAAAAATTAAACATAGAAATAAATAAGACTTATAGACAGATAGGTATACACACGCCTACTCTTCATTATAACCAGTCTTATCTTTATTCTGTGTGAAATAATTATTGATCCTTAAAATTTCAGAAATGCCCCTCGCGCGCGCTGTGGAAGCAAAGATAAAGATATTGATTTAAAACCAACCCGCTCACGGGACAATGCCGAATTGAACTGTCCTTACTGTTAATACAACAAAAATATACGTTTTTTTATTAACGTGTTTGGTAGTTTGTACCAAGCAACTGTCAACCATGGTTGTTGGTTATAGCAGGGCGTCTTTCCTTTAATGTAATATATGTTGTTTGTATTGTATGTTATGTTTCCTTTTGTAGTTCAGCACTGTTAAATTCAAAATATACTATTTTCTAAGCTAGTGTTTTTTTTAATTTTCACTGGTTCGGGTCTTTATTTGGTTATTGTAATGTATTAACGCTTGCGTTTCAATCCCTTTGCTCTTTCTTTTATTCTGTGGTATTAAAATAACTCGCCCGCCACGAAGTAGTGGAAACAGAGTTATGATTTTGGACCTTTCCTTTGTTCTAATAAAAAGTTCTTTTTGTGTTCTCGTCCCATATCGATTGACTCACAGGCAGGTGTGGCCACGCGCTGAACGCCAAGTATGAAAAAAAATAGAGCTTATAAAAAAACTCGAAAATGATTTCTGTTTGTTTCCACCTCCAGATTATTGTCTTGATAGCGGACACTTTGTGCCCAGATTTTAATACCCTATCGATGTTTTCATAACGCGAACACAAGATCAAATGAAATTGCTTTTATCCACCCCGTCTTTGTTTGCCAAGGTACCAAGTATTTGACATAGCTAAATTTTGGTGCGTACAAGACTCATACTGTTTATAGACAACGAACAAAACGTGTTTTTTACATTTTCTTATGTGATAGTTTTCTTTTTTAGAATCAAGATTGTTCCTAGTACATAAAAAAAAATAAACCGGCTAAGTCTTAACTTATCGAAAACAACCATGTTTAAAAAATGGCGTGTAAGAATTTAACAACTTAACAAACAACTAACATTATTATTTAAATACCTATTAGTCTAGACAAAATTTTGAAAAAAATATTAACTTTTACCAACACATCCTCTGAAAAACGAAACAAAAACAGACACACAACCATATAATTTTTTAAAATAGGGAAATAACAGAGATATTTATTTTTTAACACAAAACATGAATACCGAAAACACGCGAATATACACATATACATATACCGAGTTTATATTTAGAACTTTGCGTAAGTTTTTACTCTGACAAATGAAACAACAAAGACAAACACACAGTCATATATTTTTAAAATATAGAAATGTCAGAGATATTTATTTTAACTTTTAACACAAAAAACACGAATACAGACGAATATAAATTTTTATAAAAGAAACATACGTTTGGATGTGATCTTGATATGAGAAGGTTGGTGTCAGTGGTTGGTTTTGAGAAGGTTTCAAAATGTTTGCTTTTTCAGAGATGTTTACTGGTCGAGTTCTGTTACAGGAATGACGATATCTGAAATAATTCCTGATTATATTAAGACAAAAGGCTTGTCAACCACGCGTACGAATTTTTCTTGATGGTACCAGAGCGGTTGTTGTGTAGATGAGCCTTGTCAGAAAATGGTTCGCGCGCAAGGTTTTCGCGGTGATTTGATCGATAAGGACGTTATCAGAACGTATGAACAGGAAGAATCGTTAATGTAATTCACCGTTTCGAGACAAACGCGAAGTTTTAATTGCGTGCAGGTGGGTATGCATAATTAATTATTCTCTGGTCGGAAAAAGTTAATGGCGTTCTACGCTTGAACTATTGAACAAAAGGCTGGGCATTTATAAACATAGAACTGTGTTTTTATTACATACGTAGTGTGCACGTGCGGTTTTGTCACAAAAGTTATCGTTATCGATCTGTGCTTCAACATCACAGAAACACTGTTTAATTGCGCCCAGGTTTTCGTGAATAATTAATTTGGTCCCATTGTGTTACGAGCGAACATAAAACTAGAGCTCTTTGTTCGTGACAGTGTCCTCAGACCCTGGTCAAGTTTGTAAAAATAGTACTACGCTATTTTAGTTAAGAAGTGTCCCCAGTGCGAATTAGTGTGTCCGTACCAGTGTTTGGCGTTAATGTTGTATGTAAAAATATATATTGTCAAACTTTGTGTGTGTGACAGTGTTTGTTAATGTGACAGTATGTAAAAAGCAGAACTTAACATGGTACAAAAACGATATCTTTAAAAACCAAAGGTGGTACTACATATTTCTTGTTCTTTTGTTATATACATTTATGGGTTGTTGACGAAGAATAAAAACGGTAAAAATGTCTTGTAACTGAGTAACGTTTTTAGAGCTGCACAGTGGTTCTCGTGATTGTTAGAGCGGTGCAGTGATTGTCGTGATTTTTAACATGTTGCAGGGAGTCTCACGTTATGTAGGGTCTTAGATATAAAATAACTGTTTACAAGTGTATTTTATCATTGTTAGAAATGGACCCACGCTGGCCGCACCCCTTTACAGCCCTTATATCAGGCCCGACGGGGTCTGGTAAAACTGTCTTTGTCCAAAGTTTTTTGCAACATATCCGAGATATGATGGTACCTGCTCCTGGCAAAATTATATTGTGCTATGGAGAAGGATAATCCCTGTATAATTCGATGACTGGTGTTCAGTTTATTGAAGGACTGCCGGACATTGACCAGTGGACAGGTGATAAGAAACGCTTGGTAGTTATAGATGTCCTGATGAGTGAGACGGATGATAGAATAACGAGATTATTTACTAAAGGGAGTAATCATCGCGATGTTAGTGTAATGTACCTTGTGCAAAATCTATTTGGGAAGAACAAAGAACACAGAACCATTAGCTTGAATTCTCATTATATAGTACTTTTCAAAAATCCACGAGATGGATCGCAGATTATTAATCTAGCCAAACAGATGTACCCAGGTCACACTGCATATGTTCAAGAAAGTTTTAAAGACGCGACGTCGGCCCCACACGGTTATTTGCTAATCGACCTGAGACAGACAACACCCGACGCTTTAAGACTTCGTAGCCTAATATTTCTACACGAACAACAAGTTGTCTACGTACCCAAATAACGAAATGGGGGAAAAGGTGAAACGACATGCTGATATGTTAAAGTTTCTAGGTCCGGCCAAACCCCCAGTCATCAAGGCTGTTATGAAAACAGCGCCACCCGATCTTGTAGGGACACTCTGCGAATGTTGTCACAACGTATTAAAAGGTAACGTTACACTGACACCCCTCAGAAGAGGCGTATGCGTCGTTACAAAAACACGCTGAGAGCGCTCACTAAGAAAACATCGCTAAAAAGACGAAAACAATTTTTACAAACTGGCGGATTTTTAAGTGCCCTGTTAAAACCCTTACTACTCGTGCTAAGAGGCATCTTGTAGATAGCCAAGAAAATGATTTTGATGGACCCTCGTTTGTTAGAGGCTCAAAAACCTTATAGACCCCCGACGCTTTGAGAGACAACTTGGGAGAATTGGACACTCAAATGCAACTAGTCTTGGATCGAGAAGATTTGCCGCTGGGTGACAAAGCTAGATTATATCAGCGAACACTGCAGCGTTATTTGAATCGACTAGAACAGTACAGTCACGTACCTCTAGGTCTCGTGGACATTAAGGCTCCACTTAACGAGTCGAGCTCGAAGCCTCCCATCGAGCAATCCACTGTACTTAAAGACGAGATTGTCGACAAAACTCTTCAGTCCCCTCCCGAACAAGTCACACCCACTAATCGAAAAAAGGTGGTTGCCAGTAAATTGCGAGAAACATCGTCGTATTTGCTCAGAAGAAGGAAAAAGACCAAAACGCCAAAGTGGGAAGCATGGCCAAAGAAGTAAATAAGCTTTTAAAACAACATTACTACGAACCGAAAAGACCCGGGTCTTATGGCGGAGTCGGTGCATTGCAACGTAGCACCAAACTTACTCGTAAGAAAATTGAAGAGTGGTTAGGTCATCAGGATACGTACACCTTATACAAACCGGTGCGTAGAAAATTTAAAAGACACGTGACCATCGCTGGTGGTATCGATCAACAGTTCCAGGCTGATTTAATAGACTTGCGGGGTTTAAAGAAATTCAACGATGGTTTTTCCTATTTAGTGACATGTATCGACGTGTTTAGTAAATTCGCTTGGGCTATTCCTCTAAAAAACAAAACTGGGAAAGCTTTAGTAGCAGCGGTGAAGATCATTTTTAACAGTCACAAACCTATAAATTTTCAAACGGACAAAGGCAGTGAGTTCGTCAACAAAACATTCTTAAAGTTTCTTAAAGACGAAGGTGTCAATTTCTTCACTACGGAGAATGAAGATACCAAGGCAGCTATAGTCGAGAGGTTTAATCGAACCCTCAAAGAAAAAACGTGGCGTTACTTTACCAAAACCAATAGTCTTCGCTACGTCAACGTGATAAAACAACTGGTCCACAACTACAATTATTCGTATCATCGGAGTATTAAGATGGCACCGTCGGAAGTTACCCCGAGCAACCAAGAAGATGTGTGGCATACGTTGTATGCGACCCCTGACGTCATCGGAAGAAAAGTCTATTTTAAAGCCGGTGATCGCGTGCAGATCGCCCAAGCCAAACAAAACTTTTAAAAAGGGTTATTCACCAGCGTGGACAGAAGAACTGTTTACGGTCAGCCGACTAAACCAAACAAGACCGGTCACGTACATCCTTGAAGATGATTCGGGTGAGGAACTGAAAGGTTCTTTTTACCAAGAAGAGCTGCAACGGGTCGGTGACAAGATAGTTTATCGAATCGAGTCCATTTTGCAAGAACGGCAAGGTGCCAGGGGTGTTAAAGAGTATTTAGTCAAATGGTTCGGTTATAACTCGTCATTCAACAGCTGGGTTTCCGTCAAACAACTAGCGAGATATCGAGACTGATGGAGATAGAAGAAGAAGTGAGCACCCCAGTTTTGCGTTCACCCCCGCCCAAGACCACGAAAACCTCGGTCTGGCCTTTTTTAGGAAACTAGTCCCGCGACTAGAGATCGTTTTCATCTGTCAGATGATCGTTATATATGTCGTCATCGGGGTCTCGTTATTCAATCTGAGTCGGAGCAACGCAGAGGGACCTGACGGCAAGTTTTGGATCGCCTTAATGAGCAGTTGTTTGGGTTACATGTTACCTAACCCTAAGATAGGATGAGTTTTTACGTGACTTTACCCAGCAATGCCTCGATGAAAATATATCCAAACAATAACACCGGTCACTTTTTCGTCAAATTGCACAGACTATAGACTTGACTTCTCGTTAAGAGGTTGGTTTGGTTGAGATTCAATTTCCCAAAAGTTATTTTAACGTGTTAGAGGATGACGTATGGATACATTACTTTCCCAACAAAGACGATGAGTCTATACTACTCACGTTGCCCACCGGTCTATACACGTCACCCGACACGCTGATCGACGAGTTGAATCGTTTGCTTTTAGACACGGATATGGATGAAAAAGCCCGAGTTAGATTTCATTTTAACAATAATAAGGCCACCTTGAATCTGTATGATCCGGAGGTTGAAGTTAGAATTATCGAGACGTTGAAACACATGTTAGGCTTGTCTTCCTCGCTCGCCACAGACATCGACCCAATACTACAAGGAGAGACTGAAGTACAAATGGATAGCGACATGAAAAATGTATACGTGTACTGCGACCTCGTAGCGACGAGACCGGTTGGAGATGCCTCTGTCCCTTTGTTACGGATTGTCCTTATTTTGGACAGGACTACCGCTTCGGTTTTTAGGATTTACGACAAACTACACTACGTACCCCTGAGCCGTTTTTCGTTTGAGGCCGTGGAAATCCTTTTAACTAATGATCAGGGTAAGACTATCCCATTCACTAGCGGAGCTTCGGTGTTGACACTCCACTTCCGAACTCACAGACGGTTTGATTTTGAATAGAAAAATGGTCAGACACGTACTAATACGACGAAACCCCAAAATGTATGAGGAGTTTTACTGCAACCAAGCTGGCCACGGGATGCCAGTGTTTATCGGAGGCAGAAGTCAAAGAGGACATGGCTTGGGTAGTTTATTCAGCGGGCTCGGTCGCATGGTTCTCCCGTGTTTAAAAACTGGAGGCAAAGCTTTACTCAGAGAAGGGGTTGGTACCGGTCTACGGGTCTCGAGTGACGCGCTAGCCGGCAGAAATATTGGTGAGTCATTTCGTGAACAAGCCAAGGAATCGGGTCAGCGTTTATTACAGGGAGCCGTTTACCACCTCACCACTAACCAATCGGGTAGCGGTCTTAGCAGAAAAAGAACAACGAGAGCTACCCCACCTGGCGAACCGAAACGAATAAAACGAAGTAACCGAACTCGCCCTTCTCATTCGCACAAGAACAAGCGACGGTATTCTGATATATTTGAATGATGGCGCTTATTCACCCCAGCTCGTGCGAGTGTCTTCACAGTGGTCTAGATTTGTTTAGCGTACCACCAACGCAGACAGCCGTAGAAGAGGGTCAATTTGTGGAGATACACCCGTTGGCTGCCTTAGCCCCCGGAGCCCCGGTGGAATTTGTAATATCGGGGAACGGTGAAGAATATCTAGATTTGTTCAATACTTTTCTGCCCGTGCGCGCCAAAATCACGTTAGCTAATGGTAACACATTACCCGCTGATGCGGATGTGGCCCCGGTCAACTATTACCTGCACAGTTTATTCTCCCAAGTCGACGTTTCCCTGAACGACACGCTGATTACACCCAGCGAGAACACCTACCCTTATAGAGCTTACATGGAAGCCGCGTTGAATTACGGAGAGGAAGCCAAACGAGGTCATATGACAGCGGCTCTGTTTTACAAAGACACGCCAAACTTTATTACGTAGACAAGTGGCGATAACAACAACGGACAAAGATTGCGTCGACATATAGCGGCTGGTTCTCAGGACATTGATATGATGGGTCGGTTACATTCAGATATTTTCGCCCAAGATCGCTACCTGTTAAATGGTGTGACCGTTAAAGTAAAACTCACGCCCTCTAAGGATGCGTTCAACGTGCTGGGAAACGACCCCGCCAGTGGTTATAAATGTATTATAACTTATGCGACCCTGGTTGTACGGAAAGCCAAATTAAACCCGGCCATCTCTCTAGCCCACGAGAAAGTCTTGTTGCGAGGTAATGCCAAGTACCCATTGAAACGAGTTGTGCTAAAAACTTTCTCTATTCCTAAAGGGATGCTATCGCCCATGCAGGATGATCTATTTCTCAGTCAAACACCGACTCGCCTAGTGATTGGCCTAGTCACTTCGACTGCTTTTAACGGGTCGTATACGGTTAATCCGTTCAATGTCGCTACTTTTGGTCTGATATATTTAAATGTCAGCGCGGATGGTAGAACAGTTAGTGGCAAGCCTTTGTCGATGGATTATGAACGCAACCAGTATGTGAGAGTCTTCTTCGGGACGAATCTAGCCATGGGACTGGTTGGTAAGGACGCCGGCAACGACCTCGAATATAGACATTTTAAGAATGGGTACGCCTTATACGCCTTTGATCTCACCCCCAGTCTACTGGACGGTGATCAGTTTGAGATGGCCAAGTCGGGCCTTGTCTCAGTAGAACTTAAATTCTCCGATATCACACCCGAACCATTACAGGTCCTCGTCTACGCCGAGCAAGACTCGATCTTGGAGATCTCGAAATCGCGCAAAGTTTTGACAGACTACTCCACTTAGACGATGAATACAGACGAGATACGAACCATCCTCCTGTAGGATATAATTGTTAAACAAACTGGACTCGTTAAAGTTTTAGCTCGCGACCAATTACCTCTGCGTATCGATCCTAATCAGACGGTTGCTTTCGTCATCAACACTGACCCTAGCTATCGCCCCGGTGACCACTGGGTCGCTCTATATTGTAATGGACTTGGCACTTTTGAATATTTTGATTCTTTCGGATTACCGCCTACACACCCGGACTTGGTTAATTTTATAGCCAGAAACTCTACCCGACCTATTAACTACAATGCTAGACATTTACAAGATGTAGTTACCAACGTTTGTGGCCTCTACGCTATTTATTTCATTTTGATCAAAGCTCGCGGCGGTACTATGCAGCGCGTCCTACTGCCCTTTTCGGCTAGACAACACGCCAACGATCGATTAGTTTTTCGACTAGTTAGACCCTGGCTAGCGAGCCACAAGACTGTTTTTCCTGCATAGAACAAAAGGAAGAGACCAATAGACACTCACATGACTACCTCCGCACCCACCACCTGGGTGTACACGAACAAGAAGACTCACCAAGTAATCCGAACCGACTGTGCTCGGAGAGCGTATAACCGGCAAGACCGTAGTTAGTCGTCACCCTACAACACCCATAGACCATTCTTTGTCAATAAATATATATAAAATGTATCTAGTGTTTCTTTTACATAACTGTTGTAATATATGTCTAAATGTTGTAATATATGTCTAACTGTAACATAAATATTGTAATATAAATATCGTCTATATGTATACCTAAATATTGTCTATATATAAAATAAACAACAATACATACTGTAACACATAACAACACACTACCAGGACGCCAGCTGATGGTCAAAGGAAGTCACCCCGGCTAAAATATATCGCTATATAAAAAGTCACGCCCCGCCAGAGCGCTCCGCCACATTTTCCTTATAAAAAAGTCACGCCCCGCCAGAAATGCTAACCGGTTTGCGCCTACCTTACTACTCCTATGTACTTCAGTCGTAAAACATTCCCAAGATAGCAGTATCGCACACACCAATTTTTTTGATAAAAATGTTAACAACTTCTTTCTTACCACAATTTCAATGAAATAATCACAAGCAAACGATGACTAGCAATAATACACATAAGTTTGACCACTTCAGTTCTGCCGCTGTCCAGACTGTAGATTCTTTTCAAAATCACAGTCTATCTCATCGCTGTTTGTTTTACACAAATCTTTGTTCAAATGGCCAAGAGCCTTGTAAGCTTTTGCTAATATCAATTGTGCTGGCCAATGAAATCAGGCGACTACCAATTTTGACTTTAGTTTTGAAAAACAAAACTCCAAACATACTATGTGTTCCTTAGCCTGTTGGTTAGTCTGCCTGTACTATACAAATGCAAAATTATGTTTTCGTTTTTGGCTAACACTTCCACCTCTCCCTTCCTCCTTGAGCTGAACCAATCACATTTTTTCACCCCACTGCCTCTTTTTTCAAATTTGCGTCTCAAAATGTTACCAATAAAATGAGCAGAAACAACAGTCCGTTTGTCCTACTGTCCGTAGATATATAGTATTTTTACAATATCTTAGTTATTAATGGAGCGATTTTGGATATTGAAACACATTATTGACCAGAAGACTATGCTCTATCAGTCTATGTAAGTTTTATGTCCATCTTTATTGCCGTTAGCATTTCTGTATTATTCTATGCATTTTAGGTTTTCTTTTCCTGAACCACAATATTAATAAAATCTATCTTCTAAGATTCATCTAAGTTATTATAAGGACTATGGAGGATTATTTTATGTAATATTATCAATTTTATCATCCTAACCATCCTTTTAGTTTATTTTGAAAGTCATACTAAAGTTTCACTTTCAATATTGTTCTACACCCCTTTTCCCTGCTCTCAATGCTAATTTGAATCGTAGTTAACTTACAGCGTGTCTAGTCTAGAAAAAAAGTGGCGGGTACCAAAACGGCAGCGCTTGTCTCACGCAAACATGCAAAATTCAAACGTCAGTTTCTAGGCGACTTGGACACCCTATAATGCACTAGTTTATTTTTAGCTTCACAAAAAGCATTACTTTTATTCTTCTCTCACTCCTATTACCCTCGCCTCTGTCCTTTTATTCTATCACTCCAACGGGCGAAACACGTATTTGCCGCATGCAAACTGTTTAGTTAGTTCTAATTTGTAAGACGGAGTGACCCAAAACGCGGGCTGTTTTTTTGTGTTGTTGAGATAGTCTATCATCTGCTTAGCGCGAATACTTTTAAACTTTCAGCTCGACCTGAGGCATCGGCGAAGATGTCGGGCAACAAACACGGGCGTGTAATAGTTTCTACTACTTTTTTAACTCTTTAGTTAACTATTAATATAATTTTGATTAATTGTATCACTGATCTCACCACACATCCCCCCTGTTAAGAACATGCACCCACGTGCAAGTTTAATATCTGTAATACACATTAGATCAGCTAACTCAACTACGCTTTATGATTATTCTGGGTTTCTTCTGGTGGGTGTCTACTTAAAAAGTCCGCCCCAACATTTTGCGAACCCGGAATGTATTCAATGGTGAACGAATATGGTTGAATAAGTAAAGACCATCTTAGCAAACGGCTATTTCCATGTTTTGCCTGTGCCAACAAAACGAGAGGCTGATGATCTGATTGGACCACAAAAGTTCTACCATATAAATAGATCTGGAACTTCTTAATTGCCCAGACTAAAGCAAGACATTCTTTTTCAATTGTTGAGTAGTTTTGTTCCGCTTTGTTTAACTTGCGACTGGCATAAGCGACTGGGTTTAATTCCCCATTTGGTGAAGAGGACCTCTGTAACAAAGTGGCCCCCAAGCCCACATTACTAGCGTCCGTTCTTACCACAAATTCGTGAGTCAAATCAGGTAATTTCAAGATAGGCGTGCTAGTGAGTTTTTCCTTTAACTCATTATAAGCCAGTTCGCACTGTGTTGACCAAGTAACCTTATCAGGTTTTCCTTTACGAGTCAAATCTGTCAGAGGCGCACACACAGAGTTAAAGTTTTTAATATATTTTTGATAAAAGCCACAAAGTGACACAAATGATCGCACATCCTTCTTGGTCTGTGGTCTGGATGCTCTCTGCAATTTCTCCAGATTCTTGGAGTCAGGGGTCATGCTACCCTGATCTACAGTATGTCCCAAGAATTCTAGTTCCTTACATCCTATACAACATTTCGTTGGTGTAGCAGTCAAGTTTGCCTCTCTGACTCTATCAAATAGCATGTTCAAAGAGTTAACATGTTCCTCAGAAGTTTCCGTCGCTATAAGAATATCATCCATGAAATTGGAGATGCATGGATTTTTCAGCGGTTCCAACAGTTTTCGCATCATTCTGGAAAACACACTCGGCGCCTTTTTCAACCTAAACGGTAACATGTTGAATTCATAGTGCCCTTCCGATGTGCTAAACGCCAGATAAGTTCGAATCTCAGGCTTCACTGGGATCTGGTAATACGACTTACTGAGATCTACCTTGGAAAAATATTTTGCCTTATTCAGTCTGGCAAACAGTTGGTTAGTATCAGGTAATGGATCCACCTGACTTTCTGTGACAGCATTCAGTTTCCTGTAATCTATACACAGTCTATGTTCCCCAGATGGTTTTCTCAACAAAACCACACTAGAGCTATAAGGAGATTCACAGTGAGAAATAATCCCTTCTTGTAACAGATAATCTATCTCCTCCTTCAAAGCTTTCTCTTTTGCGAACGGGATAGTATAGGCTCTCATACAGATGGGTGTTGGGTCTAGTAGTTTCATGTCAAATTCCAACAAATTTGTGTGCCCCGGCTTATCCGTTAACACGTCTGTATGATTCTCCAGAACCTTTTGAATTCTCTCCCTCTGTCCTTTTGTCAGACGATTACTGATCTTCACCTGTGCAAACGTTTCACAGGGCTTCAGTGAATATTCAAAAGAGGTGAGAGTTTCATTTTTCATTTCGGTTGCTATGGCCAAGGTCATTAAGTGTGTTCCTTCCCCATTACTTCTTTCCTGATATTTCTTGAGGAGGTTCACGTGATAGACTTTTTCCTTTTCCTTCTTGTCTATCTTGTAGTTTGTTCTGAATACCTTTTCCAAAACTGTATATGGACCTTGCCATCCGATTTGCAATTTATTGCTGCTGCCGGGTAGTAGAAGAAGCACCTTCTCCCCTACAGCAAGCTCCCTATCCTTCGCTTTCTTATTGTAATATGCAGCATGTTTCTTCCTGGCTTGTCTTATGTTATCATTTGCAATTTTCCAGCCAGTTTTTAAACGAGTGCACAGTTCGTTCACATATTGATAAGATGAGGTAACAGTCTCTTCTGCCTTCTCATCTGTCCAAGTCCTCAATAAGGCTTCTTTAATTGGCCTTCCGAACAACAATGTTGGCGGTGCCATTCCTGTTGAGTTATGAGGGACTTCCCGGTAAGCAAAGAGTGCCGCGTGCAAATATTGATCCCATGTATCAGGTTTCTCATGTGCCAACTTCCTCAGGATGGAGATAAGTGTCCCGTTCAACCATTCCACCTGGCCGTTCCCTTGGGGGTGGTACGGACTACAATAAAAGTGTTTGGCTTGGAAGATCATGAAAACTTCCTCAGTTAGTCTCCCCCTGAACTGTGATCCATTATCAGTCAAGATTTGGTGAGGGAAATCTAACCTAGTGAATATAGTGAGTAATGCCTCTGCCATCTGATTCGAGTCGATTGATGACAGGGCTACCGCCTCTCCCCACATAGAGCAAGTGTCCACCAGAGTAAGGATGTAACTGTTCCTCCTCTTGGTACGTGTGAGAGGTCCCACAATATCCACTGCAACTCTCTCAAAAGGGGTCCCCACGATTGGCATCTCCCCTAGAGTTGCAGGCGCAGTCCAATGCTTTGGGGCTACCCTTTGACATTCTGGGCAGGATTTGACATATCTCTTTATATCTTCCGTTATTCCCGGCCAGAAATAATGACAAGCTATACGCTGTCCTGTTGCGCTAATCCCCATGTGACCACTGAAAGGGATAGCATGTCCTAACTCCATCACCTTTTCCCTATATGAAGTGGGAAGTACCAGTTGTCCATGACCATTTGAACCAGTTCCGGCTTTCCTATATATAAGTTTATTCTTCATATAAAAATCTCCTTTATTAGGAGGGGTATGGCATTTCGGGAGTTTCTTAAAACACGGCTTCAGTGACCTATCCTCAGCCTGTGCCTTCTTCATCTCCTCTGGATGAGTATTTATTGGGTTTTCCTCCTCCTTCTTTGTTTGAGACCTGGTCTGTACTGTGGCCATGATCACAGGTCTTTTGGGATTCCCCAAGAACACATATCGACACCCCAATATCAGAGGGTAGATTGGTTCGTTTATCCCTGCTGCCTTGATTACTCCTTCCACATAGCGAGTTTTCACAGTTGTCCTTGCGATGGGAAGTGTCATGGTTGCTACGTCCTTTGTTGCCCCTTGGATCTCCACTGTTTCTGTGGTATACTGATCTGGGTGCACTAGGTGAGAACTCACAGCAGAATCAAAATCTAATCCAGTATCATAAAGGCACCTTATGGTGACCCCGTTACATACAACATCTTCACAGACTAGGGGGTGATAAGGTTCCTGCTGTTCAGTAGGTTTGTCCTTTAATCCCTTGTTCCCCGTTTTCATTGCAGCAAAATGAGGAGGTTTCTTGTTACAAACTTTGGTGTCATGCGTGTCCCTCTTACACCATTTACACCATTTCCTGTCTTGGTTGAGGGGTTTTCTTTCATTGAATTTCCGGTCATTGAACTGTGGGTTTCTATCTCTATAGTCGAATCTTGGCCTATCAAAATTGGACTTACCTCGGTTACCCTGTTCTCTATTTTCAAATTTATTTGAGTTTTGTGGGGCTTTATTATTATCTATATGTTTCTTTCTTGCGCCAGCCACTTCTGCCTGGGCCGCCTGAAACCTCTCAGCGACATTAAGTACCTCACCCAACCTCTCTGCTTCTTGTTCCATGAGAAACTTTCTCAGGTCTGGAGCCATGGACTCTCTCAATTGCTCTATCATGATCATCTCTTTAAGATCATGGGGTTTCCCCAGAGCAGTCCATTTCTCCAAATAGGTTTCCAATCTGGCAGAGAATTGGTGGTATGTCTCCCCAGACAAAAGCTTGGCATTCCTAAACCTCTTTCTATAAAACTCACCATTTTTCTCGTATCTAATCAACAGATTCTGTTTTAACAAGTCATAGTTGTCTTGGTCATCCCTGCTCATTTCTGCAAAAACTTCATAAGATGCTCCCCTAAGACCCTGGGATAACTTCAGACTCCACCTTTCTTTTTCCAACCCATAAGTTGTAGCTAGTACCTCAAATCTACTTAATAATGACTCTATGTCATCATCTTTTTCAACAAAATAATCCAAATGAAACCCCATAGCTGAGTTGGAGGCCCCCTGACTAGCAGTAGCATCAGAGGTAGATGGGCTGTTATCATTTTCAGGAGCATGGCCTTGCAATTCCAACTCCCTTAGTCGTAACTCGTGCTCCCTCTGTAATCTCTTCTCCTCCTTTTCAGCCTTCCTTTCTGCAATCTATGGAGCCGCGGTAGCATAGTGGTTAGTGCACTGGCTTCCTAGCGCAGTGGTCTATGGTTCGATCCCCAGATGAGGCGGGAATTTTTTAGGCCACAAACGGCTCCTGGGTCGACCCAGCCCCAAATGAGTACCAGAGCAACTATGGGAAGGTTAAGGCGGCCGGCGTGACTCCGACCACATCACCCCTCGTGTGCCGACGGTCAAGATAATGTGGGCCTTACACCATATTCCCAATAAGCCTCAATGGGCGTGTAACGGGTTCCTTTACCTTTTTTTTTTACCTTTTTTTCTGCAATCTGTCTTCTTTCCTCTTTTTCGGCCTCCAATTTCTTCGCTTCTTTTTCAGCCTCCACCTGAAATTTCTTTTCTTCAAATTGGAGCAGTTTAATCTCAGCTTCCCTATCAGTCTCTAATGCCCTTGCCTCCTTGTCTGCCTCAATTTGTAACCTTTTAATTTCTTTATCTGTTTCTATCTGTAACTGTATCTTTCTCTCTTCCGCTAATCTACTGTCTTCCCTTGCAATATATTTGTAACATTCTTCTGTTACGTATGAGATCAGACCTTGCCCCTCCATTCCCATTTCTCTAGCAGCCTGCACAGCAGCAGATCTGAACTTTGCCAAATCAGCCATCTTGTAATAAGCAACGTTAAGAATATACCAAGGAAAATTATCACTATGACTAAACAATAACTACAAGCACTGACAGTTTCCACTATTTAATTTCCACAAAAGAATACTTTTAGTTTTATTATATGTTGTATGAGATTCCTATAAAATTTAAAATCCCGGGGCGAGCGTCCCAATATATGTGATGGGTTTGGTGTTATAATTAATTGTCTACCAAGTGAGGTCAAGCTGTGTAGGTCCCTGAGTCTAATAGTTGAAGGGGATGTATTTTCAGGGAACCTATCTGCTACCACCCTATGATCTCACTTGGCTCTATATTTTTAATTATTAGTGATGTGACTACGTCTAAGCATCTAGGGTAATGAATGAGTGATGTGGTGTTGATACAATACACACACACAACTGTAATATAAAATGAATAATTCAAGTAACACCGTAGTTAAGTTTGAATTTTAAAATATTTTTTGTACAATTTATTGGTCCTGAACCTAAATTTCTTTTGGGTTAGGACTTTTCAAAGCCAAATGAAATTGATTGATTTAAAATGATATTTACATATATATATTCAAACAAATATAATGAATATTCTGCCCATACACATAACTTGGACTTTAAATATGGAATAGTATTTCCTAAACTTTATAGTTAACACTGGTACTAAATGGTGAGTTGGAGTTTTTCATCACTTCCTTATCTTTTCTTTTCTTTTCAGTATTTTTCTTTTGTGGAATATTTTTATTTTCAAATAATATATAAATCTTCTATATATATATATAGTATGATGAACTGCCGGGTGCCAAAACAGTGGCACTTAACTGGCAATCAGTAGTCAGAAAATCTTGAGTCTTGTTGTCAAATGAACAGTCTTTCCCAGTTCCTGGGATAGTTGTGGTAGGGCACGTGTACCATACGACAGCTTCCACTCTCACATTGACTTTTCTCTCCAGGAGTCTGGCACTAGGTTAGTGTCAGTAAAAACCCTGAAACAAGGTTATCGTTATATCACATTTATAATATATTCCACAATTAATAATTATAAATTCAAATAAAAAAAAAGAAAAGGGTCAGATCTTGTTGACAACTCATTTCAACCATTTTGGTTTGATGTAACAATTTATACCAGTGTTCATATTCCTCTCCCTAATGGCTACAACGCCTTTGCCACTATAACAGTGATCTTTTTCCATATAATATTGTGGGTTAGACTTCCCACTGGTAACTTTTGGAAATCTTTTAGTTATTCACTCATATACATTCTATTGCGTTTGAGCAATACCAAAGGCCCTGCATAAGTCTGCTAGAAACCTATGTATTTCAATCGTAAAACATTCCCAAGAAAGCAGTATCGCACACACCATTTTTTTTGATAAAAATGTTAATAACTTCTTTCTTACCACAATTTCAAGGAAATAATCACAAGCAAACGATGACTGGCAATAATACACATATGTTTGACCACTTCAGTTCTGCCGCTGTCCAGACTGTAGATTCTTATTCATAATCACAGTCTATCTCATCGCTGTTTGTTTTACACAAATTTTTATTCAAATGGCCAAGAGCCTTGTAAGCTTTTGCTAATATCAATTGTGCTGGCCAATGAAATCAGGCGACTACCAATTTTGACTTTAGTTTTGAAAAACAAAACTCCAAACATACTATGTGTTCCTTAGCCTGTTGGTTAGTCTGCCTGTACTATACAAATGCAAAATTATGTTTTCGTTTTTGGCTAACACTTCCACCTCTCCCTTCCTCCTTGAGCTGAACCAATCACATTTTTTCACCCCACTGCCTCTTTTTTCAAATTTGCGTCTCAAAATGTTACCAATAAAATGAGCAGAAACAACAGTCCGTTCGTCCTACTGTCCGTAGATATATAGTATTTATTTTACAATATCTTAGTTATTAATGGAGCGATTTTGGATATTGAAACATATTATTGACCAGAAGACTATGCTCTATCAGTCTATATAAGTTTTATGTCCATCTTTATTGCCGTTAGCATTTCTGTATTATTCTATGCATTTTAGGTTTTCTTTTCCTGAACCACAATATTAATAAAATCTATCTTCTAAGATTCATCTAAGTTATTATAGGGACTATGGAGGATTATTTTATGTAATATTATCAATTTTATCATCCTAACCATCCTTTTAGTTTATTTTGAAAGTCATACTAAAGTTTCACTTTCAATATCATTCTACCCCCCTTTTCCCTGCTCTCAATGCTAATTTGAATCGTAGTTAACTTACAGCGTGTCTAGCCTAGAAAAAAAGTGGCGGGTACCAAAACGGCAGCGCTTGTCTCACGCAAACGTGCAAAATTCAAACGTCAGTTTCTAGGCGACTTGGACACCCTATAATGCACTAGTTTATTTTTAGCTTCACAAAAAGCATTACTTTTATTCTTCTCTCACTCCTATTACCCTCGCCTCTGTCCTTTTATTCTATCACTCCAACGGGCGAAACAAGTATTTGCCGCATGCAAACTGTTTAGTTAGTTCTAATTTGTAAGACGGAGTGACCCAAAACACGGGCTGTTTTTTGTTGTTGAGATAGTCTATCATCTGCTTAGCGCGAATACTTTTAAACTTTCAGCTCGACCTGAGGAATCGGCGAAGATGTCGGGCAACAAACACGGGCGTGTAATAGTTTCTACTACTTTTTAATTCTTTAGTTAACTATTTATATAATTTTGATTAATTGTATCACTGATCTCACCACACCTGCCCATTTTTTGATGTTATCAGCCCAGGATTTTCTTTGCCTTCCTCTTCTCCGTTTACCTTCGACTGTTCCCTGGAGGATCGTTTTCGAAAGGGAGTCATGACGAGTTACATGCCCAAACCAGGCAAGCTTTCGACGTTTCACTACTGACAAAAGTGGTTCTTGGTGGCCTGCATACGTGTTTATCTTCTCTCTAACATATACATTTGTTTTGTGCTCTTTATAGCAAATGCGCAAAATTCTTCTATAACATTTATGCTCGAAAGCCTGAATCCTTCGCTCCGTATCTGCAGTGAGTGTCCAGCTCTCACACCCATATAAGAGAATAGATAATACAAGTGATTTGTATAATTTGATCTTCACAGGAAAACTGATGTTACTTTTCCAGATCACATTCAGTCTTGTCATGGCAGCTGAGGCCATCTCAAGTCTTGTCTTGATTTCTTTACTTGATCTTCCATCACTACATATAGGGGACCCGAGATATTTAAAGGTGTTAACTTCTTCTAACGTTTGCCCATTTAACGTAATGTTGGTCGGAACATGTTTCTTATGGCTATTCACCATTATCTTGTTCTTTTCTATATTAATTTCCATCCCATACGTTCGTGTTACTTTCTCCAGTCTAGAGGTAAGGTCTTGAAGTTCTGATTCTGTTCCAGCTATCAGATCGATATCATCAGCAAAACGCAGATTGCAAAGAGGTCGGCCTCCAATCGATATGGTTGTGTTATAATCGTAGAGAGCCTCCTCCATAATATGTTCTAGATATATATTAAAGAGCACTGGGAACAGGATACATCCCTGGTGAACTCCTAATGTTGTTTTGAAAAATTCTCCAATGTCATTGCTTGCAAAAACAGCACTGCTTGCGTCCTTGTATAGTGCTTCGATGATATCTATGATGTTGGTATCAAAATTGAATTTTCTCATTATTTGCCATAAGCCGTCATGCCAGACTCGATCGAAGGCTTTTGTGAAATCGATGAAGTTATGGTATAAATCGTGTTGATGCTGGAGATGTTTTTCGATCAGTAATCTAATATTGAAGATTTGTTCTGAGGTACTTCTTTTTGGTCTAAAGCCAGCCTGTTCCTCGGACAAGATTTCTTCTGATTTCTGTTTTATTCTGTTCAAAAGTATCCTTAACATCACCCAGTGGCGGATCTACTATGAAACTAATGAAGCTTAAGCTTCAGGGCCCCTAATCCCTGAGGGGCCCCAAAAGCGACTTTAGTCCACATTGCTTAAAAATGTTGGGTCTACTGTATGAGAAGGGGTTTAAGGGGTTTTAAAAAAAATGATATTAATAATATAGTGTAATTCAATACAAAATAAAAGTTAAAATAAAAATTAAAAGGTTATTAAAGTATCATGTAGGCTAGCCGTAAACGAAACAACGCTTTCTCAGAAAGTAGATCTAAAATTTTGTCTTTTCAAAACATGCGACAATAGTCGCACGACACAAATTGATTAATTTGTTGTTGTATATATTTCAACAATCCCAAAGTTTGAGAGTCAGTAGCACAGATGTTGTAAAGGTGGAGTGTCGCGGTGAGTTGGCTGTTCTGCTGTGGCTAATATAATTTTTTCCCCTATTTAACAGATGTCAAGACCCTAGTGGAAAAACAATGAGTTCACGAACGTACTTAAGTGGATACCAAAAACGCAAAATCGAAAGGAAAAGCGATCTGACGGAATCTCTAAATGTCAAAAACTAACAAACTATTTGGCAATGTCAAGTTTGTCAACACCTACAGTTGAAACAAGCCAAGCAAACATCGTTGAAGCCACTGATAGTGCACAAACTGAGGGAGCTCTTTCTAGCAATATTCAACCCACTGTTGGCGCTTTTAATATAGATGACGATCACAGTGTTTAACATGAATGTACCGCGGAACAAGCAGAAACTGAGCAGAAACATAAAACAGGAAGCGAATACAGTGATTTCAAAGAATACAGTGACCTCGAAATTGGCCCATAATAGTTCAAAATGATTTCATAGAGAATTGTTTAATGCAAGACATAGGATTTTTTCAAAATAAAAAAACCAGAATAATATACCGAATCAAGCAGGGTTTACAAGGAGCAAAACAGAAGTTTCTCAAACAAATATTTTGAAAAAAGATTGAAAAATGGCCAGACTGTGATGAGATCATGGTTAGTTTACTCAAAGAGCAAAGGCTGTATACTGTTTTGTTTGCAAACACTTTTCTAAATGCTAAACATCACTTACAACAGGTGGGTTTTCTGACTGGACGAATGTACTCAGAACTCCGGAGAATCATGAAGACAGCATGGAACATAAGAGGGCGATGTTGTGTTGGATAGCAAGAAAGTCAAATAAAAATATTGTGGATCAGCAACTTGAAGAACAGATGACAAAAACCATACAATACTATTTTGAAGTACTGAAAAGAGTAGTAGCTGTTATAAAGTTTTTAAGTGAAAGAGGTTTGGCATTTAGAGGTCATGAGGAGGAGTAGGGCTCACCAAATAATGGAAACTTTATGGGGGCCATTGAACTTATTGCAGAATTCGATCCATTTTTACATGAACATCTCGAGAAATGTAAAAATGAAAAAGTAAATGCTACTTACCAATCCAAAACCGTATATGAGAAAATGATATAAATTATGGGAAAACATGTGCAAGATGAAACTGTGAATCAAATCAACAACCTAGACACCAAATGCTACTCAAACTGTGAATCCAATCAACAACCTAGACACCAAATACAACTCTATTATTGTTGACTCTACGCCTGACCTGACACATGTTGACTAGCTGGTAATTGTGGTTATAATGGAAAATCCTGTGAGAGATTTTTAACATTTTTACCGACAGAAAACCATTCATCAACGACTTTATTCAACAAAATACAACAAGTCCTGGGTGAACATAAGCTTTCACTTGAAAATATCCGTGCTCAGTCCTACGATAATGCATCTAACATGAAGGGCTCGAAGAAAGGGCTGCAAGCACTCTTTAAAAACATTAACAGGTACGCAGACTCTGTACCATGTGCAGCCCATACACTTAACCTTGTTGGAGAAAAGGCAGTGTCTACTGTACCTGAAGTTGTTGACTATTTTGGCATTTTGCAGGAGCTGTATGTTTTCTTTTCTGGATCTCCACGAAGATGGGGAATTTTAAACACACAGGGCAATCTACATTTTTTTCTAAAGAGCTTAAGTGTAACTAGATGGTTCGCACACTATGAAGCAGTCCGGGCAATTAATGATGGATATATGGGTATTTTACAAACTCTCAAACATATTTTTGAAGACTCAGAAGAGAAGCCTGAATGTAAACGAGGTCCAAAGAATTTATACAACAAGTTGGTACAGCTGGAATATGCTATTTTAACAGTCGTTTGGGAAGAAGTGATGAAGCGTTTCAACAAAACAAGTAAGAAACTCTAAACCCCTGGTTTTGATGTATTTGAAGGTTATCTTCTGCTTTCATCTTTACTTTCGTTTGTTAAAGAACTCCGAGAAAATTCAGCCGACAGAATTGCACTCTATGAATCATAAGCAAAAGGTTTGTGTGAAGATATCTTACTTACTTAGTCGTCCCCCTTCTACCATGAGGTGTAGAGGTTTGGAAGAGAGAGCGCCAGACTATTCTATCAGCTGTCTTCTTCCTGGCCTGGTTCCATTCTAGTCCTCGGTCCTTCAAAGATTGTCTAATGTTGTCCTCCCAGCGGACTCTGGGTCGTCCTGGAGGTCTGGATCCCTGGCTCTTTGTTTCCCATGCTTGTCGTGGTAGCCGATCTTCTCCCATTCTGCACAGCCATCTTCGTTTTTTTACCAATCTCTTTCTTGCTGAGGAATCTTGGATTTATGGCCTGAAAAAGTCTCCCAGCTGCTGCATTTCGAGTGGCCAACTCTTCTTTGATGCCTCCCTTTCGGTCTATAATAGCTCCGAGATATTTAAAGTGGTCGACCTGCTCTAGGACCTGTTCTCCCAACTTAATCTGATGTTTTCTTTCTTCTCGTGATATCACCATGGATTTTGTTTTAGAGCTGCTTATGACCATCCCTCTCTTCTCCAACTCTTCCTTCCAGACTTGCAGATTGGATTGGAGATGTGTCTCTGATTTAGCAATCAGGACAACATCATCAGCAAATGCTAGCTCTGAAATACAGACCTGTCTCATCTTCCAGTACCCCACTGAATACTTTCTTGTTCTCTCCTTACATGCCTTGATGACATCGTCCGTGAGGAGTATGAAAGATAAGGTGACAGGATATCGCCTTGTCTTACACCAGTGGTGGTCCTGAACTCTTCTGACTAATGGTTTGCTGTCCTCACATAATTTCTGCAAGACGTGTAGAAGCTCTGTATAGCATGAATCAGAGGTGCTGGAATGTTCTTCCTTGCCAAACAGTCACAGAGTTTTCTCCAGGGGACCCTGTCAAACGCCTTTTCCAGATCTATGAAACAAAGATGGATCTCACTCTTGTACTCAAGGGCCTTTTCACTCAGCTGCCTGAGTGTGAAGATTAGGTCTTGAGTACTTTGACTTGCTCGGAATCCGCACTGGGCTTCATCCAATTGTGGCTTAGCTAGGCATCGGAGTCTCTGCTCTAGGATTCTAGAGTAGATTTTACCAGGGACACTTAGAAGGGATATGCCTCGGTGATTTCCACATTGTCGATTGTCACCCTTTTTGAAAATCGGTGTTATGGTGGCAATCTCCCAATCCTTTGGTATGGCCTTGTTGCACCACGCTGCCTGTAGGACCCTTAGGAGTAAAAGGTCGCCTTATGCTCCCATGTACTTAACCATTTCTGGTGTTATACCATCATGCCCTGCTGCTTTGCCAATCTTGATTTTCTCCAGTGCTACCTTCAGTTCTTCCATTTTTATGTCATCTTCACCACCATTGGTTTTCTCTTCTGTGCAAGTGGTTATCATTTCTGATGCTTGACCTTGCTCACCATCAAGGAGTTCTGGGAAATATTCTTTCCATCTTTCCATTACTTCCTTCGGTTTAGTGAGCAATTTGCCTTGCTTGTCCTTTATAAATTTGAGAGGGCATTGTTTGTCCTTCCTCGTGTTCTTTAGGGTCTTATAGAACAATTTCTGGTTTTCTTGCGCATCCTTTTCTAGCTTTTCTCCAAATTCTTCCCAGGACTTCTGTTTTGCTGCTAGCACCTTGTTCTTTGCTTCTGTTCTGAGTATCACATATTCTCTATATTTCTCTATTTGTTCTGCTGTGTTTTTAGCTCCTAAGTATTGTTTCCATGCCATTTTCCTCTCTCTTTTTTTCTCTTTGACTTCTTCTGTCCACCAAGTTGTCCTCTTTCTCTTGTTCCCAAGTCGGACTTCACCACATGCTTCTGCAGCAGCTGTCTTTATGATGTCCTTGAATTTAAGCTACATGGTTTCCAAGTCATCAGGTTGTTCTTCCGTGTTTCTCGCCGCTGTAGCAATAAGCCCCTGATATCTGGTCTTAATTTCTGGCTCTTTCAGCTTGTAGGTCTTAATGTTCATTTCTTCCGTTCGTTTACTTGGTTTCTTGCGTGGTGCTGGGCAGTTCCTAGGCTGAGCAACTCTTTCAGTTGTTCTTTTGATTGTAAGCAGGTAGTGATCACTTCCAATCTCTGGCCCCCTCCAGACTCCAGCATCCCGGACATATTTGAATGAGCTCCTCCTAACAATGGCATAGTCGATCACTGACTTCTCATTCTTTGTTGGTTCACACCTAGTGTATGCATGTATGCGCTTATGGGGGAACTTTGTGTTGGTAATGATCAGATTCTGCTCACTGCAGAATCTGAGGAGTCGCTTTCCATTGTCATTGAGAGTATCGTCTCCATATCTTCCGATAACTCCACCCCATCTAGCATGGTCATTTCCAACTCTGGCATTGAAATCTCCGAGCATGATAATTTCATCTAGGCAGTCATCCACTGTCCTTTGATGCAGCTCGAAGAATTCTTCCTTGACCTCTGCTCTCTCATCCTCATTTGGCCCATACACTAATGACCAGGTTGACTATGGTTTCTCCTTTCAGTTTTACAACCATAATGCGCTCTGAGACAAAGTTCCATCCCTTGATACTATCTTTCTGGTTTTTGGCCACAATGCAACCCACGCCCCCTTTAGCTCTTTCAGATGTGGGTACACCACTGTATAGCAGAGTGTTGCCATCGAGATCCATGACTCCTTGTCCCTTTTTATTTGTTTCGGTAATAGCCAGAATTTCTAGTTTAGCTTTCCTCATCTCTTCCATCAACTCCTCTTCTTTCCCATTTATACTTCTTGTGTTCCAAGTTCCATAAGTCGTAGTCCGTAGTCCGTTCCAGTTCGTCGCCTTTAGAATCAGTCCGGTTTTCTCTCTTATATTACTTGTAATCATAGTTTAAGACAAACAGGTGATTGACCTGTTGTGCCTTTGCATGGTGGAGGGGCTGCCTCCTTACGGCCTCCATGCACGCCGCCCTCCTCCTTTTTTATCCGGGCTTGGGACCGGCATCGGCGGAGTTGTGAAGATATCACTTCAAGTTATTCTGATGCTTCCATACGCATTGTTACAAGGAAATTTTCAGATGGAACAAGTGGTTTTGCTTCTTTCAGAAGAGCTGACAAATTTAGGATAGAAGCTCTATATCAACTGTATGACTGCTTGATAATCCAGTTACGCAAGAGGATTGACCCATATGAGCAGATTGCAAAAATGTTCAAGTTCCTCTCAGAATTGGTGAACAATTCTGAAATTGATGAGGACAGTATTAAACTTATAATATCGTATTACAAAGATGGTATTGATGTGATGGGATCACTCCGTTTGACACCCCCTTTTCAAATTTTTCCCCAGTCGAATGTAAATTTTACAACTTTTATAACTCCTATACTATAGTGATAAATTTGTCAAAAGACAAAGGCCCAACTTTTAACTAAGAATCTGACGCAATAATTTTTTATTATAGTGGAAATAGATATCCTTCCCGAACCTTCTACCCATCCGTCCTATTAGTTGGTTGTTGTTTACAATTAGCCTTTTCAAATAAAACGCAAACGAGAGGCTAGCGCGTTGAAATCTACTAGTGGTCTTAGAATCGGTTGTTAAGGCGAATTTTTTTCCCTTACGGTTAAGGTTTAAATAAAGCATGTGAATATTTGCCAAGCGAATGATACCCCACCTCAAAAACCCACCGCCTTGGTCCCTCTCCGTCATGAAAATTAAATGTATTATAAAACGGTTGGCATGCGGTCAAACGCGTGTTTCTAAGAACGAGCGAGAGATGAAAAAATAAAAAAAGATGGGGGGGGGGGGGGGTGGGGGGGGGGAATTAGCATGGGTGAAAATCTAAGCTAACGTACGGTATGCATTGTGAAAACCGAAACTAGCAACCACTATTGGGCAGGGTAGATTAAACGGAGGCAAAAGGAGACATAGATGAAGTATTGCCTTCTAATAGAAGAATAAATGAAAAGAAAGGACAGTTGGGAACTGAAAATGATAATACTTGTTTATTGGGAATATCATATTACTCATTATGATATGTTATCTTACCGTAGAGAAAAAGTGTGTTGTTTGAATAACTAAAGAGGAAAAATACAAAAATGAACACTATCATAAGGAGGTAAATAAAAACCTAATGGCTAGATAGATGATAGTCGTCTGGTTAATAATTACTTTACATCGTTAAAATCGCTTAGATATTAACAAAGGTATCGTAGGAAATAAAAATGAATGACAGAAAGACAGACACATTGATAAACATATCAACTTTGAAAATCCTACGATGTTACATTTTTTGAACGTGTATTTTTGAAAAGCAAGTCAAGTCGGCTTACCTCAATTCGATTGGTTGAAGGTAGCATAGCTAAGAGAGGGGATATAACGAAACGTTTTGCTAAGCTCAGTGCCACTTGAAAATAAAATTTCTCTAAGAAGGGTTAACATCAGACACAATGAATTTTGACCCATTGCCTTTGCTGTTCTGGCCAGTGGCGGTCTAGGCTTGACCCATTGATCGCCGATTAACCTTATATTTGTGAAATATTTCATTGAATGCGGTAAGATAAACATTATTATTGATATGTATATGTATTATTGATGAGTAGAGGCGAACCTAGATAGGCGCCCACACAAAAATTTGTGTTGTGCAACATTTTGCCATCGTGCAAGCTTGCGACATCTTAGGAAACCACAGGCATGCCTAAGTAGAATTATGGAGCAAATGAAAGCACAATGTGTTTGAAAATTGATATATACTATTATGACTGTAGGACCAGCAAACCACTAACCGTCTTCGGCAGGTCACAGTGTTTCACATGATTTTGCATAAATAAATATGATTTCCTATGAAAGGAATGTATCAAACTGATGATTGAAGATTACCTGAGTATGAAGCTGTCAAAAAAGAAGTGAGGGACGATAGCTATTTATTTAGCACAGGAAGCTGATCTTAAACTGTTTAATGATGCTTAGTTGTTAGTGATGGAGATATATGTTTAGAGTACATAGGAGGCCTTGTTCCTCTTATTGCAGGGTGTGGCCGGGGGAGTGGACGGGAACGGCACCAATAAAAGTTACTGTGACAGGGTGAGGACAAATGTAGGACTTCTGTGGTAAAGTCGTTTTGTGACAGGGTGAAGAAATGAGGTGCTTCTGTTGTAAACTCGCTATCGCCAGAGATGGTGGTTACAGAAGAGGTGTGTAATAAACCCAGGTAGTTGTTGTAGACTCGTCTGTGTTGGTGTGTGGCTGTGTGATCGTAAAAATGAAGTACTCTGTTTCCGATAGTCAAATTCAACAATGTAATTTCCAACTTGTGTTCAAGAAGTAAGTCTAACTTCGTCTTAACTAAAAATTACCTTTTTATTCAGTGGTTGCATTCGCTAACCATTCCATGTTGGTTCATAGATTATATTCCTTAAAGGTGTACAAACCAACAATCCATACGAATCAAAACACAAATGGGACCTGCTAGATGGGAAAAACAGCCGCCGCTAGTCTCGTGCTAAAACAACTCACCTCATCTCCCCTTTGAAAAAAAAAAAACTTCCGTTTCTTTATATGTATCGTTACTACACAAGCTTTGATGACGTCATTTCATGTACACCATGAACGAATGACCGTCCTAGGTTTGGGACTAGGGTTAATTAACTAACTAGTCACGTTCAAATACTTAGTGTTTAAATCTTACTAAAGTATTCTTACACTAACTATAATAAAATGGTAGCACCTTAGTGCTAAAACGACGCAGTGGACCTTACGGTCACATACGCCCGGGGCCACCAAAATGTATCCCAGAAGGGAGACATATTCCGAGGAACTACTGAAAACTAACCCTAAAAAAACTAAGGGAAAAAAATGTATATACCAATTCCACCAGATTATTACGCCAATATTCATTAAAAAAAACATCAATCATGGGTATGGAAGGTGATGGGAAAATATACAGCAGTGGAATACAATAGCATGGGAGTTAAGGGAATGGGGAATAGACAATGAAATAAAGAAAACAAAGAAAATGATGGGGGAAATTAAAAGAACTAGCTAGTTATGGAAAAAGATACAAAGTGTATGTCGAGAGGCATAAATGACACAATGGCCAAAAAAAAATGAAAATACTTATATTTCATGGGGATCAATGAACAATGCACCATGAAGTCACAAAAATTACTCAAAGTCATGGGAAAAAAACAAATTATTAAAGCATCAAAGCGAGGTAACGTCGCTAAAAGTGGAGAACTCACAAGCAATTTAAAAAAAAATTTGTGCCAAAAAAATGGCGTACGCCGAACACGGCGGTTGCACAAGGGACGAACATCAGTATGTAGTAAACTAACAGGCAATAAACAGCATGAGTTAATTCACATAAAAAAATTTACCGGTATATAAAAAAAATCCGGAAATCGAACTATGTCTAAACGACATGTAGAAAACAAAAGGGAATAATAAAAAAAACATGACTGATGCCAACATAAGTGGCGGATGAAAAATAAATGAACTAGTGGTAATCTCTTTGTTATTCACAAATCATCACGAACAAATCATGACCATGCTCGTGACAAAAAAAATATCAACCCATTAAACAAAACAATAATCATAAGGTCATGACAGCACATATGCCATCTTAAATACAAAAATGATATAGCTAACGCTGGTCAAGGAGGAGTTAATCATGTGGCATGAGGAGTGTCTCGAAAGACAAACGGATCATCAAATAAGTTATAACTGGAAATGACATCTGGGGAAAAAAGAAAGGTCAACTGGTTAACGATTTTATGAGGATATTTAATGAATCAATCCATGCGATTGCTCGTGTGTTCATTGTTCGTCACAGCGAGGTTGTTGAGGATGAGGAGAAATGGCGAGGACTGCAGGAGGGGATGGAACATAAAATGAGGATTGGGGAGGAGGGCGTGGACAGATCGGAGGAAGACGGCGGGGAATACGCGATCTACTGTGTGTCGGTGGGGCAAGGGGGCTTGGAGGAGGTACCCGAGGAAGCTGACGGGGGCGAGGAAGACGGGAAAAGTGAGTATGGACATGGGCAGTGGGCTGCAGAAGATACTTGGGAAGGGGAGCAGAATTTTCAGAGGAGGTGGAATGCCTACGTTTGGTAGGATAACGAAGAAGAGGGGGAGGAACGTCAGTCTCGATGTCAGAGGAGGTAGAATCAGGGGCAGTATCAAGTTCAGAAGTAGGTAGGGGAAAAGGACCGTAAAGAGGAGGATATGACTCAGAGGAAAGGTGCACAGAAGGAGGAGGAGAGGTATGGACAGTAGCTGCGGCGGTGGAAGGAGGAACTATGATATCATGCATATCTGAAACATGGGATGGACCGGGGACAACGGAGGGAAACGCGTTGAAACGATCCTGACGGGAATGGATTCGGGCATATAGTTCAGGAGGAGGGACATCATCCTCAGATACGGAACAGGAGCGATAACGGCGAAGACGACGAACCATTTGGGAGCGAGGAGAAGGTGAAGACGGGGCTGAGGGGGCAGGATGTTTTTCAACTCCACGGACATCTCTAGACCGGAGGCGATATACTACATCGTGAGAAGAACTATCATATTCGGAAGAGGAGGAATCACCTAAAGCATTGGATGGAACAATCACAGGAGGAGCAGGGTGAGGGACAGAGGAGACGGGGTGGAATGGAGGGTAAATAGTGTCGGCAGACAAGGATGAAGAGGAAGAGGAGGAAGGGTTATATTGGAGGGTAGCCGTACGAACGGGTCGGCTAGTGCGAAGAGCAGGAGGAGGATTAGTGTAAGTGCGTTGCTCATCTTTTCTAATTTGAGTAGCATGAGCCTTTGTAGAGTGGTGACGCTCTTCGTTCCACAAGACGAAAGTAACTGTAGAAGTTTGCTCGACAATCTTATAGCCTGGAACCCAATGGTCGTCAAATTTGGAGTTCCGAACATGCTTACGGAACCACACCAGGTCACCAATAGTGAAGGATGGCAAGCGAGCGCCCTTATCATGTAACCGTTGACGCTTCCGAAATGCTTTAAGAGCGTTATGGTGAACTCTCTGGTGGGCTTCACGTTTATTACGCAGAATAATCTCTATGGGATTATCACCCATATATCTCCGTTGGGGAGTACGGAGATTATCTAAGGGAAGGCGTGGTTCTCGGCCATACAAGAGATAAAAGGGCGAGAAACCTGTAGTGTCGTTAACATTGACACGCAAAACTTCTAAAGCTTGGGGAAGAAAGAAATCCCAATACTGCGTGTTGTCAGAAGTAAGTTTGGAGAGTATGTCATGGAGAGTCTTATGCATCCTCTCATTACGACCATTCGACTGAGGCCAATAGTAACTGGTCGTTCTATGGTCAATGTGCAGATCAACAAGAGTGGAATGGAAAGGCCTACCAATGAATTGCTTTCCATTATCTGTAAGGATAGTTTTAGGATAGCCATGGCGAGGAACGAACTCCGTAAGGAAAATCTGTGTAACGTCCTCGGAGGAAGAACCACGGAGAGGAAAACACTCGGGCCAGACAGAGTACTGATCCATGAAGTGTAAGACATGGGTATTCCCAGACTGTGAGATGGTGTAAGGACCAGAAAGATATACACTGACGCACTCCATAGGGAAATGAGTCTAAGTCATCTGCTGAGTAAGGATGCGCAGAGGACGCATGTTGCGCTGCTTGCAAGTCCTACAAGAGTCAACATATTCAGCAATGTCCTTATAAAAAGAGGGCCAGTAGTAACGTTTAGATACAATATCGCGTGTTTTATCTCTCCCCATGTGGCCATTAGAATCATGGAACGCATGGAGGACCCGAGAGACAAGATGGCGAGGAATACAAGTCAAAAGACGATCTGGCTGTTTGGGATTGATCCAGTAGAGAACGTCATCAGAAGTAAGGATAGTGTAATTAGGGTTCGATTTGGGATCACGTAGTAACTGAGTGCGAACCTTCAAGAGTTCAGGATCCTGAAGTTGTTCTTTCGACGTGAAAGACCAGGAAAGGAGCTCATCTGGAGAGCTAGTATCCATAGTATCGTGATGAGAAAATACAGGCGGGGTTTGATTGGAATTGATAACCAATATCTCCTTAGCATTATCGTCAAGATCTGATGATGCCTTGGGATCCGATAAAGAAGAAGGACAGATATCAGTACAAGCATTGTACGGGACCCGTGATAGGAGATCAGCAATGGTGTTATATTCCCCTGGGATATGCTCTATTGTTGCATCATAACTCTGAAGATTCAGAGCCCAGGTCTGGAGCTTGCGGGGTTGTTCTGAAGTTTTGGACAACCAAGTAAGGAGCGGCTTATGGTCAGTTCGAATAAGAACTTTAGTACCCCTAAGATAGAAGTCTAACTTTTGCAATGCGTAATGAATTGCAAAGGCTTCTTTTTCAGTAACGGTCCATCGTTGTTGAGACCGACTGAGTGCGTGCGAGAGGAACGCAATAGGTAACTCATTTGGCACATTGGGAATAATCGGAGGAGCATCCGATACGTTGGTCTGTACAAGACAAGCACCAACAGCCTGATTGGAAACGTCCGAATACAAAATCATAGGACGTTGGATGTCTGGATAGGCCAAACGAGGAATTCGGGTAAGAGCAGACTTAAGATAGTCAAAAGCCTGTTGGCAAGCATCTGTCCAACGAAAACGAGCATACTTTTTTGTGAGAGCAATAAGAGGCTCGGCAGCTCTAGAGAAATTGACAATATGCTTCCGATAATAAGAACAACTGCCCAAGAAACCACGGACATGGCGGACAGAGGTAGTAGGAGGCATATCACGAATGGCTTGGACCTTTGTATCGTCCGGTCGGACGCCATCTTGATTACTGATAAAGCCAAGATATTTAGCTTCAGTCTGGAGCAATGCACATTTGCTCAGTTTGAGCATAACATTATGTGCCGTCAAAAGTGTAAACACTTTTTCTACATGAAGTAAGTGGTCCTCAAGGGATCCCGGAGTGTGAACAAGGATATCGTCAACGTAGGCCAAAGCAAAAGATTGCATGCCCTTCAATACTTCGTCCATAAGGGACATGTACGTAGCAGGGCTGCCCTTAAGGCCGAAAGGCATGACGTTCCACGCATAACTCTCTATGTGTGTACAGAAAGAGGACTTAATTTTCGCTTCTGGGGACATTGGTATACACCAAAACCCAGATCGGGCGTCGAGGGTAGTGAACCACTTAGACTTGCCAATGGTAGCCAAGATATCATCAACTCGAGGAAGAGGGTACGAGATGGTCTTGGTAATGGCATTCAAGGCCCGATAATCACAACAGAAGCGATTGACTTTTCCACAATCTCCCTATTATGTAATGGAATGCGGTAGGGCTTAAGAGAGACAGGCTCTTCAGTGGTGGTGTGAAGGTCCATGGTTACAGTAGATGTTTGTTTCAGCTCCATATCTGAAAGAGCGAAAATGTCTTGATGTTTCTTGACAAACTGACGGATGCAAGTAGCATGTGGGGAGTCAGTTGTCAATTGCTCCATCAACTTAGCAAGTCGTGTAGGGGGAATAGGCAAGGGGGAGGCAGGAGGAGAAAGGTGTGGGAAGAGAGGCCGAGGAGGAGGTAGACGGCGATAATCCTTCCTGTCGCCAAAATGAGGGGGTGTAGCCGGAGAGGAAAGTGATTGGTGCTGGGGAGGGAAGTTACAATGTGGTAAACGCGCATTTGTAACTGCACCAACAGTGGTGGGATACCGGAGAGGAAGATTTATTCCGCCCATTAAATGTGAAGGAGCAATAGAGGGACGGCAAGTGGGAGGAGGAATAGAGGCATGCTGAGGCAAGGAATGTAATGCCAACTGTGCAACCACAGTGCCTCTCTGAATAGTGGTAGGTTTTCCAGAGGCATTAAGGAGCATCAAAGGGAAATCACGCTTCGTAGATACCTGAACAATACCGTCCACTACATTGATGCAAGGGTCATCACTTATGTCGGTATCAGGTAATGGTTCTACGTGGACAGTGTGGCCAGAAGAGACATAATCGGATCGTTTGACCCGACCAGTAACGATAGTTAGAGCATGAGGTTTTAAAGTTACAGGAGCAGTAATACGCACCAGGGAAGCAATGTGAATATCATCCTGGAGAGGGATGTATTCACCATTGATGCGGATCTGCTTTAAATCAAAATAGATTCGGGCGTTATGACTGAGAAGAAAGTCACGACCGATAATGAAGTTCCGAGTCATACCTCTTGTTACTATGAACGGATGTTCAACCAACTGGGAGCCAATCTGAAGGCGTATGACTGCGGTGCCAAAAGAACGAAGAGGTTGGCCAGTAACGGAGGCCAGCGGAGTAGAAGAGAGAATAAAACTAACGTGCCTACGAAGCTGTCGAAATAACTGCTCGCGAATAAGGCTTACTGTGGCTCCAGTATCAATGAGCGCACGGTAGCTTTTCTTAGCTATGGAAATAAGGCATGAGGAAGGATCAGGAATTACATGTGGAGGAGAGACATAAGAAACAGGAGAGGAAGACGACAGAGAAGAAAAATAAAAATGTGGAGAAGCAAATGTTCTTCTTCTATAAAAGGACCTATCCCTGCAAGGTGGTCGTCTGGAATTGTTGAACGCACCCGGTACGGTCCTTGCTAACGGGTGTTCCAGTAGTTTCCCTGGTCCATAAGAGGCCTGGGTTGGGAGTGTCCACGGGAAAAAGAGTGTGAAGGTCTCTGACGGGGTGGCATGGGTGTGAATGGAGGCCAGGAAGGTTGGTGAGGTTGTCCTTGACTGTGCTGTCGATTCCGTGGTTGTGGCTGGGTGTTACCTTGTGGCCATACAAGATGCTGTTGTCGGTGTACACAGTTCCTAGATATATGATTAGGCTGACCACAGGTGAAGCAAGTAATCGTAGATACCTGATGTATCAGAGGTGCCTGTCCACTTCGATGATGTTGCGATCGATGTTGATAACTGGAATGGGCTGCTGACGGAGGAGCAACAGGTCGTTGTTGTGCAGGTGGGCCTTGCCAAGTGTAGCGATAATGACTCACATCCATCGGTTCATGTTCTTCTTGGGGTTCTACTCGAGGGTCACGTCCCAAACGCTGTTGAAAACGTTTCTTCACATTTTCTTCGGCTACTGCCCACTGTATGGCTTCATTGATGGATTGAGGATCTTTACGAATTAGATGAAGTTTGAGTGAGTCTGTAGAGAGACCGTCAATGAAGATGCCAACAAGATGTTTGGCTAGATCCGCTGAAGACATAGAATCTTCCAAGAAAGCATCCTCAGACAGATTAAGCAACCGATCACCATATCATTGCACAGGTTCGTGCTTGTCCTGATGAATGCGCCGAAGAAGAGTCCAAGCGTGTTGACAATCGGTCACTGGCGAATAACGCTGGATTAACTCTTTCTTCAGGGAGGGGAAGGTTTCCATAGGGAAGTCCTTGAATCTCCGTCGAAGGAAGTCTGTCACCAGAGACTGAGACGACAAAAATGCGACCCTTTTACGGTCTTCATCTGTAGCTGTAGGGATTAATGAGACGTACTTTTCTATGTTCACTAACCACTTCCTAAACCGCGAGGGGTCCCCATCAAAAGGTGTAACAATAGAAGCAATGTTCTGAAAATGTGCGGACTGAGTAACATTGCACAAAGTGTCCGTTATGTTCTTCAAAGTAGCAGTATGAATATTATCAGAGTCCGGCAGGGGTTGTTGCGATGCTGCCTGCTGTGTCTGAAGCAGAAGCTGTTGCTGTAGTTGTTGATTCTGCTGTTGCAACAATACCAACTGGTGCTCCAGCTGCGGCTGGTTCATTTCCATTGTAGTATGGGTGCACCAACGGAGACGAGTTGGTCACGGGCACCAATAAAAGGTTATGTGGCCGGGGGAGTGGACGGGAACGGCACCAATAAAAGTTACTGTGACAGGGTGAGGACAAATGTAGGACTTCTGTGGTAAAGTCGTTTTGTGACAGGGTGAAGAAATGAGGTGCTTCTGTTGTAAACTCGCTATCGCCAGAGATGGTGGTTACAGAAGAGGTGTGTAATAAACCCAGGTAGTTGTTGTAGACTCGTCTGTGTTGGTGTGTGGCTGTGTGATCGTAAGAATGAAGTACTCTGTTTCCGATAGTCAAATGTCAACAATGTAATTTCCAACTTGTGTTCAAGAAGTAAGTCTAACTTCGTCTTAACTAAACAGTACCTTTTTATTCAGTGGTTGCATTCGCTAACCATTCCATGTTGGTTCATAGATTATATTCATTAAAGGTGTACAAACCAACAATCCATACGAATCAAAACACAAATGGGACCTGCTAGATGGGAAAAACAGCCGCCGCTAGTCTCGTGCTAAAACAACTCACCTCATCTCCCCTTTGAAAAAAAATAACTTCCGTTTCTTTACTTGCATCGTTACTGCACACGCTTTGATGACGTCATTTCATGTACACCATGAACGAATGACTGTCCTAGGTTTGGGACTAGGGTTAATTAACTAACTAGTCACGTTCAAATACTTAGTGTTTAAATCTTGCTAAAGTATTCTTACACTAACTATAATAAAATGGTAGCACCTTAGTGCTAAAACGACGTAGTGGACCTTACGGTCACAACGGTTACATCCTATAACACTCAGTGTGCCATAAAGAAATACCTGGAGCTGCAGAGTTCAGGGCAAGCAAAAGAGTTTATTTGCTTATATCCTGAAGCAAGTGTGCTGAAGCAGCCTCCAAACTTCACTGTCGTGACGAGTGTACTGTTGGTGAAGAAAGACATCAACTTTTCTCAAGAAGAATTCAGTTAAGCCAAACCTTCTACGGGCTTAATGAGTGTTCATTTAACATTTATTCTCCATTACTGCACTACAACAGTTTTCTGAAATGATGAGACAGTTCGTCCCTCATAATATTGACCAGTCATAAGACATAGTGCTTCAACAGGAAATTCCAAGTTAAACATTTTCATATTAACAGTTTCGGACAAGATGTCCTTTAGATTTGTGTAAAAAAAAACCTGTATATAATTCCATTCCATTTTAAGTTTTAAACATTCCTGTACCAAAAAAAATTTTGAGGTACAGGAAATTAAAATTGTAACATAATATTATAACTTTAACCACAAGCTTGTACAGTCTATTTTCATTTGAGTTAAAGTTGTGGTTGTTGTCAGACACTCACCATTACATTGCATAACCTTAGACACCTAGCCATATACCAGAATATAATATAAAATAGACTCAAAATAATTCGCAGGGTGAGATCGTAGGGTCGTAGCAGTCAGGTACCCTGAGAACATCATCATCAACTATTAGACTCAGATACTTGCATAGCTGACCTCACTCTGTAGACAATTAATATTTAACATCGGTAACATCTAAACCCACCACAATTGACCACAAATTAGTAAACGAGTGTTATCAATTCAAAGAATATTTGCACCTTAGGAAATCTCATAACACAGAAGAAAACACGCCATCTAAAATGCAATGCGCAGAAGTTCTTCAGCTCGAAATGAAATGCTACAAAAGGATGTTGAGAATACCCTGGACAGAAAAAAAGACCAACAGAGAAGTACTGCACTCACTAAACGTACAGGAACATTGGCTCCTAAATACCACCGCAATAAGGAAGCTGAAATTTTTCGGTCATATAAAAAGATATAATAGTCTGGAACAAAAAGTGATGGAAGGCATGGTCCCTGGAAAAAGGGGAAGGTGTCGACCTAGACGACGGTGGACCCAGGACATCATAGAGAGTATGAACTTGTCTTTGGCTGATTCAGGTCGACTTGCCCAGAATCGTGATGCGTTCAGAGCAGCTGTAATGGAGACAACGTTCTGGAAAGAATACGTCACATGATTGTAGCGAAAGGTTTTTCTAGTATGATAATAGTGGTAGAGCAGAAGTAGAATCTCTCTCCAGAAAGTATGAAGTTCCAGTGCCCGAGAAGTACACTGGTATCACAAGTGAGTTACAGCTGTGAATACTCTGAGCTGGACAATAGATTTAGGCTTCAGAAGTATAAGTTGCTACTTTCGCTATAGTAACCCTATGTGATAATATAATTAAATTAGAAAAAGTAACTCAAAATTTAACAGTTAAAAATGTAACAAGTCAAATGAGTAAAATTATCCAATTTATTATGTACATCTATATATTCTTGTAATGAGAAATGGTTGTTGGAAGATGGTAAAATGTATGATTATTTACAGTTACAAATCAAATAAACAAGCTAAAAAGTCTTGGATTTTCCACTGAACTTATAAAACAAGTTTGTCACATTATCTATTGCCATCTAGTTGTCATCATTAAACAGTCGTTTTAGAAACTGCTCACAGTATTTGTTGGATGGATACACATAAAACTCATCTTATGTTAGCCACGTATGCTCGAGGTTCCTGAGACACACTTGAATCCGGAAGACTTTCCTTCTGCCCGCCCTATAACTACGGGGGACTAAGGTGTTGAAGATTGGTTGACCTCTAGGCTTCAGGTAGCAGGATCAACGGTCTTCAAGTCTTTTGGGTAAATTCAGTCAGGAATGATCATAATCTTGATCAGCAATGATCATAAAACTTGATCATAAAAACCTGGAACAAGAAATAATAGGTGGCCATAGTGTTCCAACAATCTCACCACCCACTGCTGTTCATGATGCGACCATGTCTTCAGTGTTTGTATATAAATGAATGAATCATGGTAGTATGTTACAGAGATAGCATGATAAGATAATGTATACTGTACAGAATTAACAAAATACATGAATAAATCATATGTTATGATACATGGGTACGATATAACCTTTGCCTTCCACTCATGGATGCCAAGTCACTTATGTACTTGCTGGTATGTCGTAAGCTTCCAGGCAAGAATTAGCCATGATATGTTTGGCTAACCAATTAATGGTTATGCTTCCTGACAATGTCGGTGAAGGTTATCTCTGGTTAGCGTCATTCCCTTTTTTATTATATCTGATACAATCAATCAGAAATAAAATCTGAAATAAAATGATATTAGTAATACATATATCTTTAATAAACTTACATACCCTCTTAGGAATTATAAGCTCACGGTGAGACTATATTGGTTGAAGTTAATCTGACCTGCATGCAGCGTGAAAAAATAACTTTTCTTGCAGATACTGTTTTCCAGTTTCTCACTCTGGCTTCTGGATTTGGTGTGTTTGATTTTCAACGCGTCCCTCAGTCCTTATATTTCAGTCTCTCGCCCGTACGAGAAAGCACCTCTAAAAGTCCCAAAAGATTTTCGTTTCATCTCCTGATTTGAGGCGATTTGAAGCAATCTGTGCTTTTCCTGTACTTGTTTTTTTCTTCTGTTCACTACACACTTATATCCTTCCTTCCTTCCTATGTATCATTTCCTTTTCCCCATATGAGGCTTCCATTCTATCCAATTTATATTTAAATCCGTTTAGGCATGTAGTTATAATAAATGTTTAAAGATTATTAGCTAACTTTTAGCAGATGTGATGAAGGTGAAAAATATTAATTATCTTTAAAACTATTTATATTTGAATAATATCCTTTTGGATATAATTCCTAGTCTATCTCCTTTGTTGAATTATTTTTATATAATTGTATTCCAACCAGGCGTTCTCTTGTAGTTAATAAGTTAATGTCCAGTAAAAACTGTCAACATTCTTTTAACTATTTCCTCATTCTTCCGTCTGGCTTTAACCGCCATTTCCCGTCCTCAAACTTCACAGAAAGATCCGCCGAGCCGACCTTGTGTGTGTGTGTATGTCGCGCTACACATTTTTTTTCACAACAAAGCAAGAGGAACCAAATTTCGCTACAGAGCCCTCTTCTTTAAAACAGTGCATGCACAGTCTCGTTCAACGGTAGAATAATTTCTTTCAGCTGTATTTAACTTTCTACTGGCAAAAGCTACGGGTAGAAGCATATGTGGCGATGTGTCTGCCCGCTGTAGTAATGTTGCTCCAATGCCTACATTGCTAGCATCCGTTCTTAGTACGAATTCTTGTGTGAGATCGGGAAGGGCAAGGATAGGTTTATTTGTCAGCTTATTTTTCAACTCTGTATAAGCCTGTTCACACTCCGCGGTCCATTGTATTTTATCTGGCTGGCCTTTTTTGGTTAAGTCGGTTAATGGCGCGCATAATGAGTTAAAATGGGGTATATATTTCTGATAAAACCCTCACAGTGACACAAAGGATTTTACATCCTTCTTAGTTTGTGGTCTTGGTGCTTTTCTCATTTTCTCTACATTCTTTGGGTCAGGAGACATTTGCCCTGTAGAGATAGTGTGACCTAAAAATTCCAATGTCTCACATCCAATATGACACTTAGTTGGACGTGCTGTCAATCCCGTTTCTCTCAGTCTATTTAACAACATGGAGAGTGCTACTACGTGTTCCTCGAATTTAATGGTAGCAATCAGAATATCATCCATGAAGTTGGTGATATGAGGATTTTGTAATGGTTCCAACAATTTTCTCATCATCCTGGAGAAGATACTTGGAGCATTCTTTAAACCAAATGGGAGTACATTGAATTCGTAATGTCCATCCAGTGTACTAAAGGCTAACAGTTTCCTAACTTCTGGTTTCACTGGTATTTGGTAGTATCCCTTGCTTAGATCTACTTTTGAAAAATACCGAGCCTTACTCAATGTAGCAAACAACTGATTGGTGTCAGGTAATGGGTCTACCTGAGATTCAGTGACAGCATTTAGTTTCCTATAATCAATGCATAACCTGTGTTCACCACTAAGCTTCCTTAATAGCACCACACTTGAGCTGTAGGGAGATTCAGACTTTGAAATAATTTTCTCTTCTAAGAGATAGTCAATCTCATCCTTGAGTGCCTGTCCTTTAGCATAAGGTATAGGGTATGTCCGAATACAAACTGGTGTAGGGTCAGTAATCGTCATGTCATACTCTAACAGATTAGTACACCCCGGCTTATTTGTGAGTACATCAGCAAGGATTTCTAACACCTCCTAAACCTTTTTCCTCTGCTCAAGAGTTAAATGTTCACTTACATTAACCTGAGCATAACGTTCTGTAGTTGTTAGGGGGTATTCCATGGAGGAAATTGGTTCATCCTGCATTTCTGTTGCAATGGACAGGGTCATGATATGTGCAACTTCTGATGCTTCCCTGTCATAATACTTTTTAAGAAGGTTGACATGATATACCTTCTCCTTTCCTTTTTTGTCAATCTTATAGTTGGTACGGGAAAGTTTTTCCAATATGACGTAGGGACCCTGCCATCCAATTTGCAAATTATTATTGCTGCTGGGCAACAGTAACAGAACTTTTTCTCCCACCTCAAGTTCCCTTTCTTTTGCTGTTTTATTGTAGTAAACAGCCTGCTTCCTCCTGGCCTGTCTCAAGTTATCATTTGCCAGTTTCCAACTTGTTTTCAATCGAGATGTCAATTCGTTGACGTATTGGTATGAAGAAGTCACGGTTTCTTCTGCTTTTTCATCAGTCCATGTCCGCAACAATGCTTCCAGTGGACCTTTGATTGGCCGTCCAAACAACAATGTAGCTGGAGCCAATCCTGTGGAGTTATGTGGGACTTCCCTATAGGCAAATAGTGCTAAGGGAAAGTATGTGTCACAAGTTTCAGGTTTCTCACTAGCCAACTTTCTAAAGATTGAAATGAGCGTGCCATTGAACCGCTCTACTTGACCATTAACTTGGGCATGGTACGGGCTACAGGGATAATGTCTAGCTTGGAATATCCTGAATACTTCTTGTGTTAGCTTTCCCCTAAACTGAGAACCATTGTCAGTCAATATTTGATGTGGGAAACCTAATCGGGTGAATATTGTTAACAGTGCCTCTGCCACATGTTTCGAATCTATCGATGACATTGCTACTGCCTCTCCCCACATAGAGCAAGTATCGACCAAGGTTAAGATATAAGCATTTCTCTTCGTGGTCCTACTGAGGGGTCCAACAATATCCACGACAACACGTTCGAAGTGCGTTCCCATGATGGGCATTTCTCCCAGTGTTGCTGGTGCAGTCCTATGTTTAGGAGCTACTCTTTGGCATTCTGAAGAGGATCTCACATACTTCTTTATGTCCTCTGTGATCCCTGGCCAAAAGTAGTGACAGGCTATCCGTTGTCCAGTGGCCCTTATTCCCATATGTCCACTGAAGGGTATAGCATGTCCTAGCTTCATAACCTGCTCCCTGTATGATTTTGGCACTACAAGCTGTCCATGTCCTTTATGTCCTGTTGCAGCTTTTCTATATAATAGGCCATTTTTCATATATAAGTCTCCTTTCTCTGGAGGATTATGGCTTTTATGTAATTTGCCAAAGCAAGGCTTCAATGTACTGTCAGTAGTTTGAGCCTTTCTCATCTCTTCTGGATGAGTATTGATGATAGTGTCCTCCTCTTTCTTAGAGCTTGCCCTGGTCTGGAATGTTGCCATCACTATGGGTCTTATAGGTTCTCCTAGAAAGACATATCTACATCCCAGTATTAATGGGTAGATAGGGTTGTCCATCACTGCTGCTTTGATCTCTCCTTCCACATAGCGAGATCTTATGTTGATTCGGGCTATGGGCAGTGTCATGGTTCCTGCTCCCTTGACTGGTCCTCTGATTTCCACTGTTTCTGTGGTTATCTGTTCCGGACTCACCAGAGAAGAGCACACTATTGAGTCAAAGTCCAAGCCTGTATCATATAAGCACAGTACTTGGGTGGTGCCATTCAAGGTCACTTCCTCACAGACAGGGGGAGGATGGAGGTCCTTCTGACTATCTGCCAGGTCCTTCCTTCCCTTGTTCTCTGTTTCTAAGGCGTGCAGCGTGATGAGGAGGGTTTTTCCATCTGCATTCCGCAGTATTGTGGTTACTCATTTGGCAAGATTTACACCACTTTCCTTCCTTTCTTGAAGGTTTCTTATCTGATCCTAAAGGTTTTTTTTCTTTATAATCAGTTCTGTGTTTGTTCTTGTTGGAATTGTCCTTATGTTCATAATTGGTATAGTGTTGTGAAGGTTTGAAGTTCTCCCCCTGCTTCTTCTTATTTCCTGATACTTCTGACTGAGCTGCTTGATATCTTTCAGCCATGGTTAAAATATCTTCCAATCTCTCTGCTCCTTGCTCCATAAGAAATTTTCTCATTTCTTGAGGCATGGATTCTCTCAGTTGTTCCATCATGACCATTTCTTTTATATCTTGACATTTTCCTAAGCTAATCCATTTTGACAGATAAGTTTCCAATCTGGCAGAAAACTGGTGATAGTTTTCTCCTGGGAGTAGCTTAGCAATTCGGAATCTCTTTCTATAAGATTCAGAATTCTTTTCGTACCTGACCAGTAAAGCTTGTTTTAAGATTTCATAATCTTCCTGGGCTTCTTTTGAGAGTTTTAAATAAACATCGTATGAAACTCCCCTCAACCCCTGAGATAGCTTAAGGCTCCATTTTTCCTTTTCCAATCCATAGGTAGAGGCCAGTCTCTCATATCTATCCAGGTACGACTCAATGGCGTCCTCCTTCTCAATAAATGGATCCAGGTGGAAACTTATGGCTCCATTTCCCGTGCTATGGTTGGAGCTACTCTCAGAGTGAGGTGTGCTAGCCCCATGATTGCTAGCTGCTCCCTGGAGTTCAAGTTCCTTTAAGCTTAACTCATGAGCTCTTTGTAACCTTCTTTCTTCAGCTTTGGCTTCCAACATTAGTCTCTTTTCTTCTCTTTCTGCTTCTAATTTCTTAGCTTCTGCTTCCATTCTTTTGGCTTCTCTCTCTGCCTCCATTCTTTTGGCTTCAGCCTCAACTTCCATTCTTTTAGTCTTTCTTTCAGCTTCAGCTTCCATTCTTTTAGTCTCTCTATCTAAATATTTATCCACTTAAGTTGTGATATGTCGAATTAGAGCATCTCCTGTCATACCCAAGTCTTTTCCTTCCTGCATGATTGCAGATCGAAACTTCACCAAATCAGCCATGATGCTTACTTACCAGAGGGTATATAATTTTATCTTCACTAACCAACTAACTTAATTAAAATCAATTAATTACTTTGAACAAGACAAATCCTTAAAACCTTGTGAGCGTTTCCTATTTACTTCGTACTCAATGGTACTACTATTACGAAAAAATTTCTAAGTTTTAGAATTTTCTCAAAAAAGTTTATTTTTACAAACTATTTGTGGCTCAAGATAGAAGAATACATAAATAGTGGCTCAGGATACAAAATAATATCCCGCGAAAAAGCCCCCATTGTAGCGAAAGGTTTTTCTAGTATGATAATAGTGGTAGAGCAGAAGTAGAATCTCTCTCCAGAAAGTATGAAGTTCCAGTGCCCGAGAAGTACACTGGTATCACAAGTGAGTTACAGCTGTGAATACTCTGAGCTGGACAATAGATTTAGGCTTCAGAAGTATAAGTTGCTACTTTCGCTATAGTAACCCTATGTGATAATATAATTAAATTAGAAAAAGTAACTCAAAATTTAACAGTTAAAAATGTAACAAGTCAAATGAGTAAAATTATCCAATTTATTATGTACATCTATATATTCTTGTAATGAGAAATGGTTGTTGGAAGATGGTAAAATGTATGATTATTTACAGTTACAAATCAAATAAACAAGCTAAAAAGTCTTGGATTTTCCACTGAACTTATAAAACAAGTTTGTCACATTATCTATTGCCATCTAGTTGTCATCATTAAACAGTCGTTTTAGAAACTGCTCACAGTGTTTGTTGGATGGATACACATAAAACTCATCTTATGTTAGCCACGTATGCTCGAGGTTCCTGAGACACACTTGAATCCGGAAGACTTTCCTTCTGCCCGACCTATAACTACGGGGGACTAAGGTGTTGAAGATTGGTTGACCTCTAGGCTTCAGGTAGCAGGATCAACGGTCTTCAAGTCTTTTGGGTAAATTCAGTCAGGAATGATCATAATCTTGATCAGCAATGATCATAAAACTTGATCATAAAAACCTGGAACAAGAAGTAATAGGTGGCCATGGTGTTCCAACAATCTCACCACCCACTGCTGTTCATGATGCGACCATGTCTTCAGTGTTTGTATATAAATGAATGAATCATGGTAGTATGTTACAGAGATAGCATGATAAGATAATGTAAACTGTGCAGAATTAACAAAATACATGAATAAATCATATGTTATGATACATGGGTACGATATAACCTTTGCCTTCCACTCATGGATGCCAAGTCACTTATGTACTTGCTGGTATGTCGTAAGCTTCCAGGCAAGAATTAGCCATGATATATTTGGCTAACCAATTAATGGTTATGCTTCCTGACAATGTCGGTGAAGGTTATCTCTGGTTAGCGTCATTTCCTTTTTTATTATATCTGATACAATCAATCAGAAATAAAATCTGAAATAAAATGATATTAGTAATACATGTATCTTTAATAAACTTACATACCCTCTTAGGAATTATAAGCTCACGGTGAGACTATATTGGTTGAAGTTAATCTGACCTGCATGCAGCGTGAAAAAATAACTTTTCTTGCAGATACTGTTTTCCAGATTCTCACTCTGGCTTCTGGATTTGGTGTGTGTGATTTTCAACGCGTCCCTCAGTCCTTATATTTCAGTCTCTCGCCCGTACGAGAAAGCACCTCTAAAAGTCCCAAAAGATTTTCGTTTCATCTCCTGATTTGAGGCGATTTGAAGCAATCTGTGCTTTTCCTGTACTTGTTTTTTTTCTTCTGTTCACTACACACTTATATCCTTCCTTCCTTCCTATGTATCATTTCCGTTTCCCCATATGAGGCTTCCATTCTATCCAATTTATATTTAAATCCGTTTAGGCATGTAGTTATAATAAATGTTTAAAGATTATTAGCTAACTTTTAGCAGATGTGATGAAGGTGAAAAATATTAATTATCTTTAAAACTATTTATATTTGAATAATATCCTTTTGGATATAATTCCTAGTTTATCTCCTTTGTTGAATTATTTTTATATAATTGTATTCCAACCAGACGTTCTCTTGTAGTTAATAAGTTAATGTCCAGTAAATGCAAACTTTTAAAGTCCGCCATACATTCCTATATAGCTATTTCCTCATTCTTCCGTAATATTGTCTGGCTTTAACCGTAATTCACATTTCCCGTCCTCAAACTTCAAAGAAAGACCCGCCGAGCCAACCTTGCGCTGTGTGTGTGTGTGGGTGTCGCGCTACACATTTTTTCCACAAGAAAGCAAGAAGAACGAAATTTCGCTACAATGATGATGATCCTTTTTTTAAAAAAAAAACAAATTTTGGTCTACCATGACTGAAGAACGCTTAAATTCTTTATGCATATTGTCTCTAGAAAATGACGTTGCAAGGAAGCGCTCATTCGGCAAAACTGTGCGTGAATATGTTGCTAGAAAAAAACAGAAATAAGAGTACCGGTATTTTGTACAATGTGCTTCATGTAGTTTGTTCTGGTAAGTTTAACTTTTCCTTCTGAGCACAAATCTCTTATGGATACACCCATTTTATATTTTCCTCATTGCTAATTTTCTTAACTTATAATTTTCTTGGTATGTCTTCAACGAACTAATTCTAAATGATGAAGGCAATCATTAAAATATTTAAGATTTAAAGTCACATATACCAAGGTGGATAGTGGTTTAGTGATCAGAACATATGCCTTCCAAGCAAATGTTTAGCATTCAACTCCCAGCAGAGTTGTTTCTTTTTTGAAAATTCATTCATTTGCCTTCAGTTTTTATATGTGTGTTGATGTGGATCTACTAGAAATCTTGAACTTCAGGTCCTCCAAGTCCATTTATTTCTATAATACATTTCTTTCCCACCCTCACAATTTTTTTTTAAATAAAAGGGGGCCCTTCAAGAGTTCAAGCTTCAGGGCCCCCAAAATGTAGATCCACCACTGACATCACCTTACTTGGATGACTAATAAGGCTAATGGCTCTGTAGTTCTTGCACATTTTTATATTTCCTTTCTTTGGAAGCGGTATTACTAATGACTGCGTACAATCTTTTGGCCATTTTTTTTGTACTCCATATTTTCTGGCAAATTGTTGTCATGATTTCTACTTTATCTGGTCCTCCATATTTCAAGAGCTCTGCTGAGATATTATCCACACCCGGTGACTTCCCTCCTTTCATCGAACATATAGCCTCTTCCACTTCTTCCCGTAGTATTGCTGCATTTCCGAGTTCCCTGTTTTCGCACCTAATGTTGTTTAATATGCTATAATCAGTGTCGAGTTTACAGTTATATAATTCTTTACAATATTCTGTCCACCTTCTCATTACAGCTGTTTTTTCATTGAGCAGAGCCCCATTGCTATCTTCTATGACAGTTACCCTGGGCTGTTGGGGTTTTGATAGTCTTCTTAATGTGTCAAAAGCTGCCTTACTGTTACCTTTTATTAGCCCCTTATTATTGGACTCACATTGATCAGCTACCCATTTTTCTTTGGCCTGTTTCATTTTCTTTCTAATATTTTTATTCACCATACCGTATTGCCATGCTGCTTCAGGAACCTCTTTCTTAACCCTTTTCATTTCCCGCCGTGTATCACATAACTTCAGAATGTCATCTGTAACCAATGGTTTATTTATTTTCTTTCTTTTACATATATACATACATACAAACATACATACGTACATACATATAGACGTACGTGTGTACGTTCGCATACACGCACGCACGTACTACGAACGCACGCACGCACACACACATACACACACATACATACACATACATACATACATACATACATACATACATACATACATACATACATACATACATACATACATACATACATACATACATACATACATACATACATACATACATACATACACATACACACATACACACACACACACACACACACATACACACATACATACATACATACATACATACATACATACATACATACATACATACATACATACATACATACATACATACATACATACATACATACATACATACATACATACATACATACATACATACATACATACATACATACATACATACATACATACATACATACATACATACATACATACATACATACATACATACATACATACATACATACATACATACATACATACATACATATCAGAATCTTTATTATCCAAAAAAATACATTAACATGTACTTGATATAGTATAAAAACACCATATCATATCGGATAATTATTTACAGTCCGTAAGTGTGCCAAACTCCGCCCAAGATACAATCGGCAAACATTCATAATCCGTTGAGTTCAATTCGTACACAGTTTACAAGCTGACATCAAAAGTCTCCAGCCTTCAGTTACCGTCATCGTCTTTTGGGACATAGGCAAAAACCAAACATTCACGATTCTACTGGACACACAATCTAACACATGTCCGCTCTGTGGTCTTTCAGGAACGCATACCATAGTAAGGGGTCAGTGGATCTTTCCATTCTCGATGAGGGGTGACAGTATCCGGTTGCCATTGATAACGAAGCTATAGTTTCTTTCCGGTGGCTTCATAAACTGATATATATTCTTTACAAATAAAAATGTCAATTTTAAAGTTTAATTTTCGCCTTTCACTGATATGCTTAATTTATGTAGCCATCTTTTCGGGTGTTGTTATTGTCGATGTTAAGAATTTCCACTTACTAATGTGAAAGCTTCAAGTTGACACACCTCTCAAAGCCGTGGAAAAGTCTCTTCTCTGCTACAAATCTTGTTTCAGCATTGTTCAAAATTAATAAGTCAGTGGATCCTTCCATTCACAATGAGGGGTGACATTATCCGGTTAGAAATTGCTAACGAAAACTTTGTTTCTCTCCAGTGGCTTCACAAATGAATATATATTTTTTGTAGATGAAAAGTTCAGTTTCAAAGACCTTTTCGTTTTTTAATACCACAAATATCCCTAGTTTATGTAACAATCTCTTCGAGTGTTGTTATAATAGGTGTTACGAATATCCACTTACTACTGTGGGGTGCCTCAACGCTAACCATCAGGTTGAGCTGGCTTGACATGTTTCTATTGTCATAGATCGAAAAACTTGAAGTTGAACGAATACATGGCTACCTCATTGGGCATGTATGATTATAATAAGGCATTGCTTCAACTTGCGATATTAATATGGCCTCTCGAAATTTGATAACAGCAGTAACAATAGCCTTCAATAAATTTGTGATGTTTTGAAACGCTGTCCGGTTGACACATCACAAAACCGCCATCTTGGCTACTTGGTACCAGCACAAACAGCGAACTCACATGATAGGCAAACTTGATGTTTTCATCTTTAAAACACTTAGCAACATAATTCTGAACATGAGCAAAACACACTACAAACACATACAGCGTTAATGAGGGCTGTTACCACAGATGCAGACTCCAAAACGACGACATGAAATGCACAACATAATACGCAGAGCCACTTCTCAGCTTCCCTTGCCTATCATGGGCGCATAGTGAGAGCCTCCTGCATGCAGGCAATCAGGTAAAAGCTAGAGTAAGTCTGGGGCTCAAGTGACTCCTCCAAGCTTAGTATAAAATGCCGGTTCTCAACATGTTTCACCAATAAGGAATCCCTGGAAGTGTGTGGATGATTTCAAGTCAATGAAGGTATAATAATCCTCACACTGAGAAAGGTTCACTTCCATATTTCTATACTATAGCATTGTGCTTAGCTTGTAGTCATAAAAAGATGACTTCAGATATGCCTCCATGCATAATTTTATCTTCCAGTTCAATCTCTCTCCTGTCTTCCTTCGTGTGGAACTTATACTGAACACGTTTTTCAGACTTTCAATGCGACTACTATGCTCGGGGAGCGTTGGTACTCCACTCATTCTTTTCATATTTCTGTCTGTCTATACTTTATACTTACTCGCCACAGATGCATTAGTCGGTTATGTCTTATCTGTTGTTGCTGCGCTCGGCTGAGGTGTAACGCTCCTAGGCAGATGTCTCGTGATGCTTCTTTTGGCCTACTCTTTCCCTGAAGTCACCAATCACGACTAAATTATCTTTCTTGTTTAACCTACTGATAACATTTGACATGTGCATAAAGAAATCACTTCCATCTTACTCGTTATAACTCCCACTGTAGGAGGCATAAACAAGGATCCATGTTGTTGTTTTTTTCTCAGTCAGCTAGCTGCATGTGTATTAACCTCTCAAATATTTATTCTGCTTCTATAATGGACTTTGCTTTCTTTGGATGTAGATGTACTAAGAATCTCACGTTATGCTTTGCTCTTTTGTTGTTGTTTAATCCACCCCAAGCCAACACATAATTATCATTGATCTACTTGGTGTAGTGTCACCTTTTTGCTTAGTCCTCTCCTTTGTAACCGCTTTATTCTACATCCAATGTTGGCCAAAGTGACCTGAGGCCATAAAGCAACAGAAAATAGTTTAATCGGTCATTCGACACAATATCTTACAGATAATATTTTCGGATCATCATTCTTCTTCGATCCTTAACCACCGACCGTCAAAGCAGTCAGTAGCCATCACGCCTAGTGGCGTCTTATAGGGCAACAACAAATTGATTCCACTTTGCATGGTCGGTGGCCATCCTTCGTACAGTGCCCCAACTCTGGTTCATTCTTTGCATCTCAGCCTCCACAGTCCTCCGCCAAGTTGTTTTTGGTCGGCCTCTCTTTCGCTTTCCTTCAGGGGTCCAAAGCATAGCTGTTCTTGTGATGGCATCGGGGTCTCTTCTGAGGACATGACCAACCCAGCTCCAGCGTCTGCCAGTTATGATGGTATGCATGTCCTCTTGCTTGCTACGAGTAAGCAGATCTTGGTTGGTGATGGTATTTGGCCAAAAGATTCGGTGAATTTTTCGTAGGCATGTTGTGTGAAAAGAGGACAATTTTGACATTTCCTTCTCTGTGACTCTCCAGCATTCCGCACCATAGAGAAGCACAGAAAGCACGCAACTCTGGTATAATCTTAATTTTGTGCTTGTGCTGTAATGGGAGGACTTCCAGATGTTATTTAGGCTAAAGAAGGCTGTTCTTGCCTTATTCATTCTGATGTTGATGTCTTTGCCTGCCCCACCGTCTGGTGTTACTATGCTTCCTAGGTATGTGAAGGTATCTGTCTGTACCAGTTGCTGATTCCTTACTGTTATGGGCTCAGGGTTGCTCACATTGAGCGTCATGACCTCAGACTTCTTTAAATTGATGTTCAAGCCCACCTGCTGGCTAAATTTATTAAGTCTATCCGTTTTTTCCTGGATGTGTTGATGTGAATGTGCCAGCAGTGCAATGTCATCTGCATATTCCAGATCTTCCAATGTTGAAAATGTAGTCCATCTTATTCCTCTTGGACTGCTCTCTGTTGTCTGGCGCATCACCCAGTCTATGACTGTTAAATATAGAGTGGTTGATAAGGGGCATCCCTGTCGTACTCCTGTCTTCACCTCGAAGGTTAGGTTGCTCTGCCCAACACTACAACATTAATAATTTCATTTTAATGTGATATATTCTTCTTTTAAACTACTAATCCAAAAACTTTCAACGCGTTTTTTTAAAGCAAGCTGAAGTGGGGATGGAATAAAACTGTAACAAGAAGAAACTTCTGCAATGGCCTAGTGTGGCAGATTATGTTATAGATCTCATATATCTATTTCTTCATCTACATTTTTCTTTCACCTACGCCTGTTGGTTATAATCAAACCATTCTATACCCTCTGAGATATGTCCCTTTTCCTAATTTTAGCCGTTATTTTATTGCTGCTCGCTATATTTCTTTGACGAGAATTTACCAGAGACCAATTAGCTACGTTGATCTGTAATTTATTCCTAACACCAGCGATCGAAACTCGTTGTAATGGGATTAGAAAGCGATCAGAGCAGACCAAGGTGAGACTAATTTCTATTACCTCCCTTGATACCCGCTCACTAAAACAGGTAATTAAACACGGCGTATTGCCAGATCAAAGACGGGCTCGCTATATTTCGTTTTATGACCACATCTGCAGATGGCAAATAGTGTGATTTTTCGATAGAAGAAATCTCGCACGGTCTGGTCAATCATTGTTACGCAGGATCTAAGAGAGACTGTTCGCTCGGTGCTCGGGTCTGCAGCGGTAACAATATGTAGATTTCTTTCATGTCTAGTAGATGAGCAGAGATTCTCCGTAGGTGATAACATCTGTTTTTCGGAGTACAGGTAACAATTTCTTTGATTTCAGATATATATATATATATATATATATATATATATATATATATATATATATATATATATATATATATATATATATATATATATATATATATATATATATATATATATATATATACCCGGAATTCTAACTAAAGATTTATCCAGTACCTCACAGATTTCTCTAGACAGCTAGCTTCGATCCTAGAATAACTTGTATTAAGTGAATTTCTTAGCTTTCGTTGGAGAAAAGTCTTAGTAGTTCGGTGTTGAGGTAATTACTATACTATTAGTTTGAGTGATTTAACTAATTAAATCGTCAATTATATTTTACTAGTTATTTTCAGTGCAGAGTGATTTACTAATAGATCCGTAAATGGGTTTTCTCTAGATTTTACTGTGTTACAGTGACTAGCAGAACAAATAATAATATTTCTAGCTATAATATAGATTTATTCTTCTTCTTCTTCTGTGATCCACTGTCACTGAGCTGCCGTGCAGTGTATTGTCTATGGATGGGCTGTGTGGTAGCAGTTGTTGTCTCAGTCCCTGAAGTGCAGGGCACTGTAGTAGGTGGTGTTCTACTGTCTCCAACGGGTTAGGGCAGTGTCTACATTTTGCTATATTTTTTAACTTAGTCTGTTTCTGTGGCCATTTAGTGTAGAGTGGCCTGTTCTCAATCTAAAGATTTTGGTTTGGTACCTTCGTTCGATATCGTTCATAGCATCTTTCTTATTTGGGGCTGTTTGGTGAATGAAGAGTCTACTTCCTGTTTTAGCCTGTGCCCACGTGTTCAGCCAAACTTCTTTATAGTTGTTTTTGACTATTTGTTTAACTGTTAACATACTCAGTGGTTGATCAGTCTGTGGCATTTTTGCTCCCTTCTTTGCCAGTCTATCAGCAACTTCATTTAATGTGATGTTTATGTGGCCAGGTATCCTTTGCATGTATATTTCTGTTCCGTACAAGTTCATAATTTTGTGGCATGTTTCTTGAACCTTCTGGATAGTACTGATCGAGTTGGTTTTCCAGTTTCCTATTGCCAAGAGGGCAGCCTGCGAGTCTGAGAATACTACAACATCATTTGGTTCCATTTCGTCTGATTCAAAGAGTTCAAAAATTCTAGTTAGGGTTTACTGGATGGCGACTACTTTGGCTTCGTAGTTTGTGCACCAGATACCACAGGGACCTGCAATTTTGACGGGTTCTTCAGTACTGGGTGGGATGATTATGGCCCCGTATCCAGCATTTATGACTGCTTTGAAAGCTGACCCGTCTGTATAGGCATGGATAATGTCTTCATCGTACTGACAGATGGATCCCATGGCAAGTGTTTTCAGCAGCGTAGGTATGAGGCTTTTATTGGCGGGTTGTAGAAGGTTTGTACGTATTATTGTTCTTTCTAGTTATACGTGACGTGGTAGGTCAGGCACAGCTTGAGTAGGTAGTCTAGTCTCTGGTATGTAGTGCTTCCCTGAAAGCTCTTGGTACCTTCTAGTGAAAGATGTCTTTTTAATTCGGTACCTGGAGTTGAGGTCACCGATAACGTTTTTGCAGGGGTCATCTTTGTCAGCTCGCAAAAATCTTTCTGCCGTGATAATGACTGATTTCTCTCTCCTTAGTTTTAGGGGTTCCACATTGGCGGAAATCTTGCATGCGCTGGTCGGAGTAGTTCGCAAGCCTCCACAGATGAATCTGAGTGCCTGGTTTTGTATGCGATCTAGTTTCAGTCTGAGTGTTGGGCTAGCAGTGGCTTGCAGGGGTAGAGAGTAATCCATAACTGAGCGCACGTATCCCAAGTACAGTTGTCGTAGGGTGCTCTGATTGGATCCCCAATCAGTGCTTGCCAAACGCTTTATGAGGTTTAGCCTTCTAGAGGCCTTAGCAGTTAGGGACTCAACATGTGTTTTGTATGTGAGTCTGGTATCTAGCTGTATCCCTAGATAAGTCGGATTGTTCTCTTTAGCTAGCTTTTCATCATCAAGTTTTAAATCCAGTTCTTTCTTTACTGTTTTGTTGCTGAGTGTGAATATAGTGTAGACTGTCTTACTCGTGTTGATCACCATCTTCCAGAAGCTGCAGTAGGTTGTTAGAGCAGCCAGTGCACGGTTTAGTTTCTTTTGCAGTTGCAAGTGGGACTTCCCTTCTGCCCAAAAGACTAGGTCATCAGCAAACAAGGCGCTGGGTAATTCAAGGTAGTCTGCCAGATCGTTTATGTATATGAGGAAGAGGGTGCACCTTAGGGCCGAGCCTTGTGGGAGGCCTTCTTGGATGGTTCTTTTCCCTGATGTTGCTCCGTTGACCGTTGTGGAGATGGTTCTATTTGTGAGGAAATCTTTTATCCAACGAAACATTCTTCCTTCTATGCCCATCTTCTGCATCTTGAAAAATAGACCGTCTCTCCATACTCTGTAATATGCCTGCTTGAGGTCTACGAAAACTGCGGCCACGTGATTTTTATCCTGGAAAGCATCGGCAATATGTTGTACCAATCGGATTACCTGGTCAACAGTCTGTCTTCCTCTTCTAAATCCTGCTTGGTTAGGATGGAGGGCTTTTCCTTTCTCTAACCACCAGTAGAGGCGTGCATTTATCATACGTTCTGCCATTTTCCCAACGCACGAAGTCAGGGAAATGGGCCGGTAGCTACTGACTTCGCTTGGTGGTTTATCTTTTTTGAGTATTGGGATAATGTTAGCCGTTTTCCATCCTGTAGGTACAGTGCTACTTCTCCACGTCTTGTTTATGAATTCCAGGATCGTCAGCAAGCCTTTTCCCCCCAAGTTTGACTATCATGTCGTTGGTAACCTGGTCTGGCCCTGGTGCTTTTTTGGGTTTGGTCTTTAGGAGACTGGATTGCAGTTCAGCTAGCGTAAATTCCTGATCAAAGATGCTGTCCACAGCCTTGTGTGCTTTTAACATGCGTTTTGTAAGTGTCTTGATGGCTTTATCTAGATTGGCTCTTTTGTATGTTTTATTGACTTCAGCAAAGAATCTATTTAGGACTCGTGCTTTCCCTCTGTTGGAGGTAGCTGTGTTACTGTTTGGAAGTTTTATAGGGATTGGGTTTCTCTTCTGGGATATCCCTGTCAATGAGTTTCCATGCTTTCTTCCCTTCTTTATTTAGATCTAGGTTTTCGCATTTACTTTCCAGGTTTCCATTTTGGCTTTTCTGCTCGCTAGCTTAACCTGTGCAGTGAGTCTGTTGTATGTGGTTTTGTTTTCACGGCTAGGATTTTCTGAGCGATTTTCCGTGCCTTGCGTCTTAGTTGTACTAGGTGTTCTAATTCCTCATTCCAGAAGATACTGTATTTGATACGACTGCCTTTGGGGATTGCCTGTTTGGCTGTCTGCAGTATGGCTGGAGAGATCTGATCGTTCAAGGTATTAATATCTTGGTTCATGTCTATTTCAGTGAGGAGCTGGTCTTATATGAGTTTGTAGTGTTCCCAGTTTGCTCGAGCATAGTTCCATTTCGGCTGTCTTTTGGTTTCCGTTTTTGTTTTACCCTGCGAGATGGTGGTGAGGATGGGTAGATGGTCGCTTCCCATGTCCTCCAATACCCTCCATTTATACCGGTTGGTGAGGTCTGCAGACACAAGTGTTAGGTCTGGTCGGCTACTGGTTCCGCTAGCTTTATGGTAGAGGGTTGGTGGGATCTTTCGTTTTGGAGGACTATAAGGTTGGAAGTGTTACATAGCTCTTCTACTGCCTGGCCTGAGTTGTTGGTGTCCTGGTATCCCCAGAGTGGGGAGTGGGCGTTGAAATCCCCTGCTATGATTGTTCTCTTATATTCGATATCATCAAAGTAGATTCCATTAGTTTCTCTGGGGGGGTCTGTAGATATTAAAGATTTGGAAATGTCCGTCACTTCCCCAGATTGTCACTCGTTGTATGTCAGTTTCATCATCGGTTCGAAGACTTTCGACCTCTGCCTGTACATCATTCCTTACCAAGATTAGGATTCCTCGACAACTATTATGGCAATGACATTTGTACATTGTGTAGCCTGGGAAGTTGATGGATTTGTCCTTAAGAACGGTTTCTTGAATCAGTGCAATGTGAACTTTCTGGTCCTTCAGTAGTTTCTTTAATTCTAACGATTTAGTCCTTATTCCATCTACATTTTAACTGGTTTTAAACGGGGAGACAAGCTCTAAGCTTATAGTTTCTAACTTAAGTTAAATAACCGAAGTGGAGGATATTCTATGTTATGCGGGGTAAGGATAGGATTGTGAATAATACTATATTATGTTAAGTATTTGCATTTTTCTCCCTATACAGTATTTGGGTCATACCCTAAAACTTACCAGCGGCTTCAATGTATATATGAGAATAACCATAAGAAGGAACATTTTGTACTTAATTACGTGGGTCTTCAAGGAAAACCTGTCTGGCATTGGGTTTGCATCCAGAAAGAGACAGAGTACCAACCTAAAGGACATTAGGACTAAATGAGGTAACTGGGCCTATCGAGCCAGATTATATTTCTTTCCAAAAATCTCATTTACATGCAGCCCATGTGGCTGAAAAATTACAAACTGTTAAGTGCTGTATTGTGGGTATTAGGTCATGTCGATCCTGGACAGTACAATGTTGTGTATATGGGTCATCAAGCGTTGAGGCGCTGACAGGGGGTAACAAAGACACTCACTCAAACTTCATACAGTTTTCACCGGTGTGTAGTACTCGTAATAAAGTGTGGGTTGACAGTATATGTGTGTGAGTAGACAGTAGTGATGATAACGCGAAGGTCGTATAGGCTCTTGACAGCTTCACACCAGACTCACACAATACCACAGGTAGAAGTCAGTAACGTTGGTAACTTCGATGACTTTCAAACATTTATTACGAGACGTAACGCTGATAGACGACACAGTCAATTGTACAGGATCATGGACATTATATGTGTAACAATGATGAAGAACATGGTAGCACAAATCTTGAAACAGCTCACGCATAAGATGCTAATAACAATATCTTGACAATTTACGTTCTGTTCATATCGAAGCTCAAATCCCTGACTGAGCCCCGTCAGGTATGTCTTAGGAAATATACCGCACGGTAAGGGCGGTTCCAGATTTAACAAAGTCAATGCAATTGTCTAACAAAAGTCAATGACTTCTTCTGGCATCACACACCAGGTACTTCTTCTGGTGAAGAATAACGGCCGCAACAGCGAGCCTCTTATGGCGACAGAATCAGGCCGCAAGTAGCGGGCCTCGATAATAAGGTAACCTCTGTTAATCTTTCTGTGTATCAAATCCTGCCAATACTACCGCCTGCATTGCGGGTTTAAGTAGACAAACTTCTCTGGGCTTATGTTCATCAAAAGACATCTTAGTCTTGGACTCTTTGACGAGCACCCATAGCGGGGCTCCATATAATATAATAATTGTGAGCTTTACTCAAATGTCGCCTTGAAGTATAAAATGTACTTCTATGCTCTAAGCATATGGATCAAAATGTATTTGTTACCTTCAGCATCCTCGAAAAAACACCAGGAGACACAACACTGATCTCTCTGGCATAAAGGAATAACTTAGGGGAAGAATCACTGACATATCAGTCACACAGAGGACTTCCATTTCCCCGAAAAAAATGGCAGAAAGAATCTTCGGACTGGCTCGTCCGATAGCCCAAGGTACACTGCTCAAGACGGAAGTCTATCGGTCTTTGCCCCAAAACCTGCGCATGTGCAATCAGCACAGACCTGAGCAAAGCTAACACAGACCAGGGAGTAACCACTCCGTATATGGCCGTTACTAGAGACTTAAGACATGACAACTATTTAAGACAGGTCAACATCTATCAATAAGACAGGGGAAGATAACCACAAATTAAACCTGTCACTCACGTAAATAAACAGTTCTCTTTCTTAGACCATCAAAAATATTAAACATGTTGATGTCTTCAAAATATACAGCAACACAAACATTAACATTTCCGACGTTTGACCAATTGTGGTGTGACAATAAATTTGTTTATACTGAGTGAAATGACAGACCTAACATTTCATAAAGTACTGGAAACCTCAAGATTCTGACACTGTGAGCCCTGTGGCATCTCTTACCGGAACTGATTTCCAGTGACATAAACAGTAATCCTATATTATAAACAGTGAAGTTAACGCTTCCCGGAGAATTGGAATTAACCGGTCTCTGTAGAGCTGGTGTTAATCTTTGCCAAATGAATACTGGATTTGTGTTGTGTGGGTATGTCCTAAAGATTGTTCCAGAAGGTGAAAATCAAGTTTGTAGGTAAGAACGAATGTCAGTGGCCACTGCTGTATGAATAGAATGAAAGCAGGAACGAGTGATTCTTTTATTGTATAACTCATACACACACTTTGTAGTTCTTTATTCGAGTTTTTGCAAAAGCTGTTGTCCTCTTAGATAGATTAATGTATCAACTCTGTTCTTAACTGTAGAGGGAAATCCTAGACCATAGTGTATAAATCTTTGACGCTTTGATGGTTAATAACTTTCTTCTAACGGGATTCTTGTGTCTCAACAGAGGGAGGGAGGATTACATATGAGTCTAACTCTTTAATTAATTCATTAACCTATGTTTACTTGTATTTGATTTGATAGTCATATTATTGCTGTTGTAAAGTTTCTTTATGATAAATAAAACTTACATAAACTTTAATTACGTGTGTCGGTCAGCTTGTCCCAAAAGATCCATATTTCATTATTGTAGTTTTTTCACGTCTGTGCGTCTAACTCGTCACTTATGTGTGTGTGTGTGTGTGTGTGTGTGTGTATGTGAATGGATATAGTTTCCACCATATATGAAAAACGACAAACAAAATGGGTTAGGAAGACGACACGACAAACATGGGTTTGTTTTCCGGGAATTGAACTCAAATCCTGAGCAAGTAAGATAGAAAATTTCTCGTTTACCGGGATTTTGATCTTATAATCTTTACAGTCTAGATAGAGAAAGGGTGTGATTGTCTCGTGAGATTTTGTATCTTTAAAAATAACTATCCCCTAGACACGCGATCTGTTTATTGGCTTGCTAACCACACAAATATAGCTATTGTTTTTCCACAGCATTGTTAGATTATATATTCAATTGATTTACAGGGTGATCTTTGTCGGAATATGTTATGCATTGATTTTGTAGTAGAAAGCCGCTGGTAGTGTATGATTGTGTAACAATCACAGGGTTTAAATTTTTAAGCAGAAGGTGTTTTGAGCTAAGCTAAGGAGCGCGTTCAGAATATTTAGTCCTGTAAATTGCCTCCCTTACACTAACTGACTTCAGGGGTGAACTTGGTAGTGGACTTAAATTCAGGGAATTTTTGTTCCTCCTTAAAAATTTTGCCAGGAAATTTTTTTTTCCCACTTTTAGTAACTTAGTTTTGTGTTAGTTGAGTAATCTATACTACCATTTATTTGGCGTAGTCGTCTGCATTAGAAGCTGAATTGCCAATTAATAGCAGCGATAGTTAGATAACTATATAGGAGGAGGTATCCCAGTTAAATATATATATCCTTTTGTTTTGTATTTTCTCGTAAGTGGTAGTAAACCAGTGTATCCTTTTTCTTATTTCTTTCTCGAGTAACACTCAGTCAGTTCTTTATAATGGTTGAGCGGGCAAAGCTTAGGCAGATGCTCAGAGAGGAAGCTAGGGATGATGGATTGGAAGGAGAGGAAGCTAAAGCTTTTGTCACGGACGAACTCGACAGATATGATGCGGAGCAGAAGGAAAAAGCAGCCGAAGCTAGAGAGCAGAAGAAGACTGAGAAAGAAATGGAAATTTGCAGGGCGAACGAAAGAGAGAAGGAGAGACAGCATGAGGAAAAAGAGAAGGAGAGGGAGGAATGAAAGAAGGAGAGACAGCATGAGGAAAGAGAAAATAAGCAACGACGACAGCATGAGTTTGCGCTTAAAGCTCTAGAGGTTCAAAGTCGTGGTGCTGCCTCTACCTCCAGCAATGGAGAGTCTTCTCCTCATTCTTCCTTAACTGATCCTTCTAACACTCAATCTCCTCAACTCACCGCTACGTCTTTTGCTCTAGAATCTTTCCCCTGCCCTAATGAGAAGATTGACACGTATCTAGAAATATTTGAAAAAATGGCACTTCTGTACGGTTTAGAGAGGTCGCGTTGGTGTATGAAACTTTCCCAGGCCCTAAAAGGGTCTGCGTATGATACATACTCAAAACTGGAAAGCAGCCAACAAGACAATTACGACGTTTTGAAGAAAGCTTTACTGGATCGCTTTGAAATGAACGTTCGCAAATTTTTGCAACTGTTCCGTAACAGCAGAAAGGAGAACTTTAAAACTTTTCAGCAGTTCTCTTCTCGTCTGAAGGGATACTTGACAAAGTGTCTGGAGCTTTCACAGCTCGCCTCTACCTATGAAGGACTTGGGGAATTTGTTTTAGCTGAAAAAATAAAAAACACGTTGTCGAGTGACACCCGCAGATTTTTAGCTGAGCAGGGAGCAGAAAAACTGGAAGACATTTTGGAAAAGTTTGAGAAATGTCACATTGCGCTGGCCGAACTGCCGGCCGCAAAACGTAAACCAACAGAAGACCTTTCTCAAAAGAATAATCTAGACCAATCTTCCCATTCTTCTCAGCAGCATAACCACAGAGAAACTAGACCCCAGAATCCCACTCCCGAAAAATCTAAGTTCAACAAAAACAAGTACCCACCAATAACAAACAGTCTGATCAAACCAACCGTCCTACATGGCAGCGCGGTCAGAAAGGACAAGGTGATAAAGGGAAAACCCCTGCGCACGGGACATATGATCAGAGCAAGCACACCGAGCCTAAACGCATCGGATGCTTGCAAACAGTCTCGCAAGAAGGAAGAATTATTGCCAGTGATTCTCAACCTGGGGGAAAGAGGCCCTCTACGCGAGGTACTGTTATTTTGAACGGGTCTTCAATTTATTGTCTTTTTGACACTGGGCATTCTTATGATTGCATTGTTGCCAGACACCTGGTCAAACTCGGTCAAGAGACAGAAGAAACCGTGGAACTTTGTGGAGTTTCTAAAGGAGATGTACCAACAACGCTTCCCACCGCATTGGTGGAGATCCACTCTGATTTTGTCAGAGTTGTGATCAAAGCGGCTGTTATGGATGACCCGATCTACCCAGTTATACTTGTCGGTAGATATGTGTTTATTGGGAAACAGGAAGAGCCAATTGTGGCAACAGTAACCACGAGAGGGCAAACCAAGAAGGAACGGGAGCCGGCACCAAATGTGTTACCTAAGGAACTTAAAGAGGCGCAACAAAAGGACCCTGCCTTGGCACCCTGCTTTAGGAAACTGCCCATGGCTAAGGCCCCTAGACAGCACGGGGACATTTTTTCTAAGGATGGTGTACTTTACTGCAGAACGGGCAAGCCTGATCAAGGTTATAATCAGCTCCTAGTACCGAAACAGTACAGAAGCCAAATCTTAGAAATGGGGCACTCTCTTCCCTTTAGCGGACATATGGGACAGAACGCCACAAATCAGCGAATACAGACTCCCTATTGGTGGCCAGGAATGAACTCTGATATTATCAGGTACATGAAATCCTGCGCCAAGTGCCAACTGGTGGCACCCAAGCATTTGACATCCGCAGTTTCCATAGGTGAAATGTCAGTAGTGGGGACACCATTTGAACGGGTTATGATCGACATTTTAGGACCTTTAGAAAGGACTAAAAGAAGGAACAGGTTCATCCTGACCTTGGTCGACACTTGCACTTTATGGACAGAAGCTATACCGCTAACATGCACGGATTCCAAGCATGTCGCAGAAGCCCTCGTACAGATTTTTACTCGGTTGGGATTCCCTCAACAAGTGTTGACGGATAACGATCCCCAAACCGTAGCCTGTTAATGGAGGAGATTGTTAAGATCTTGAGGAACCGGCACATCTACATAAGCCCTTATAATCTGGCCGGAAGTGGGTTATTAGAACGTGCCAACGGAAAACTCAACATGATGTTATGTAAACTGGGACAAAAGAAACCTGAAGATTGGGACCTTTGTATACCTGCAGCATTTATTCGCCTACAGGGAAGCCCCACATACTTCCACAGGATTTCACCAAGCTACACTTTTATTCGGCAGACCTATTAAGGGGCCGCTTGAAGCCTTGCTTCAGTCGCTGACACACCAGGAGGCTGATGAGACAGTCGTCTCAGCCAGTAAATATGTGTCTGAAATTAAGGAACGGTTAAAACTAGGATGGGACCTAACAACGACCAACCTTAAGCGGGCACACGCAAAGCACGCAAACCGATACAGGAAAGCCGCGAAAGAAAGAGAATTGCAAGCAGGAGACAAAGTTTTGTTGCTACTCCCAACTGGGAACAACAAACTACGTATAGGATGGCAAGGGCCGTTTACCGTCCTTAAAAAAGATCTCAAGGGCTAACTACCAGATCTCTATTAAAGGAAAGGAGAAGGTCTACCATATAAATCTGTTAAAGAAATACTTGGAAAGACCAATGCCGCCCTCCGAACATCTCCTGGCGATCGCCAAAACTGACGAAGATGACGATAGTTGAAGGGAAATTCCACTGCAAACACACGGAATCTTCCAACAATGTCAAACTCGGCGACACTTTTTCAAGCGCAAACAGAATGCATTCCAGAGAAAGAAAACTTTGGAGCAGACTTCATGTGATAGGAATTGGACAGACGGAAGGGGGAGATGAGAGTGAAGATAACAGTCACCCAGAAGCTATTGATATAGGAAATCTCTTTCCATAAAGTGGGCATGAAGTGTGTTAAGTCATATTTGTTTAGTAGGAGTTAAGAGTTAGGGATTATTATGTACGGGGCTGATTTTTGGACAGTAAGCACGTTTAAAGTAATGAGTAGATTTTTTTATTTGGGTACATTGTGTACGATAATTTTGGAACATAGCTCAACTGAGTCTGTGTTAATTTTTTTAAAGAAAATAAAGAAACTGTTCGAATGTTCTCAGTAGTCTTTTGGGGAGAGATACGGATGAGCTGAGCTCACATGTCAAGCAGTGAGTTCGCGCACGAGCGACTTTACTGAGCTGTACTGAGAAACTATAATCGCAGTCAGTGTGTATCTGGCAGGGCTTCGAGACGGTTGTTTGTCTCGCTAGTTTGACCAGAGCATATTATTGAAGGGAAGGGTTTTTTCCGAGATTTATTATTCTTTGCCATGGATTACGTTGGCTCATATGATGTACCTAGTATTGCAATGTATGCAATCCTTTTTCTGACGGATATGTACTTACAAGATTTATTATTCTAATGCCATGGATTACGTTGGCTCATATGATGTACCTAGTATTGCAATGTATGCAATCCCTTTTCTGGTGGATATTAACCTGTGACAATGAACCGTCTATGACGTTGATGTTGCTATGTACAATAAACTGTGTATAAGTTAAAACTAATTGGTCTATTCCTGATCCAACGTTACTGTGGTGTGGTGATTGCAAAATATAAACAAACCTAAAATTCCCTTGACATTCGCCTATATATATATATATATATATATATATATATATATATATATATATATATATATATATATATATATATATATACACCTGTCGGCCACCTGTAAGCCCGACCACGGCTGATCGTATTCATCAGCAATTATATTAACTTTGTCTAACCGTGCCACCCACCACAAACATTCAACACCAACAGAAGTGGCAACTATAACAGAAACTCTAACAGAACAGTTGTAACGAATTTTCTTCATTTAACATAAGTGATGGCCTGTGTGGCATGTTATAGAAAACATACATTAACATAACTGTCTACAAAGAAACATAGTTTCATATCTAAAGCGGGAACGTCTGTGGCAGATTATTTTATAGATGTCATATATCTATTTCTTCATCTACATTTTTCTTTCACCTACGCCTGTTGGTTATAATCAAACCATTCCATACCCTCTGAGATCTGTCCATTTTCCTAATTTTAGCCGTTATTTTATTGCTGCTCGCTATTTTTCTTTGATGAGAATTTACCAGAGACCGATTAGCTACGTTGATCTGTAATTTATTCCTAACACTAGCGACCGAAACTCGTTGTAATGGGGTTAGACAGCGATCAGAGCAGACCAAGGTGAGACCAATTTCTATTACCTCCCTTGATACCCGCTCACTAGAGCAGGTAATTAAGCACGGCCTATTGCCAGATCAAAGACGGGCTCGCTATATTTCGTTTTATGACCACATCTGCAGATGGCAAATAGTGTGATTTTTCGATAGAAGAAATCTCGCACGGTCTGGTCAATCATTGTTACGCAAGATCTAAGAGAGACTGTTCGCTCGGTGCTCGGGTCGGCAGCGGTAACAATATGTAGATTTCTTTCATGTCTAGTAGATGAGCAGATATTCTCCGTAGGTGATAACATCTGTTTTTCGGGGTATAGGTAACAATCCTTTTGATTTCAGAGATATATATACCCAGCATTCTAAATAAAGATTTATCGAGTCCCTCACAGATTTCTCTAGACAGCTAGCTTCGATCCTAGAATAACTCGTATTAAGTGAATTTCTTAGTTTTCGTTGGAGAAAAATCTTAGTAGTTCGGTGTTGAGGTTATTACTATACTAGTAGTTTGAGTGATTTAACTAATTAAATCGTCAATTATGTTTTACTCGTTATTTTCTGTGCAGAGAGATTTACTAATAGATTCGTAAATGGTTTGTCTCTAGATTTTACTGTGTTACAGTGACTAACGGAACAAATAATAATATTTCTAGCTATAATATATATTTATTAACGGTTAGAAACCAATTAGAGAATATTTTAACCAGCTAAGTAAATACACTGATTCATCATGAGTATTGACGAAATATGTATCTATTTCTAATTCATGATGATGGATTCTCTTTAAATGACTAGCATTTATTTCACGGAAGTTTTAAACGAGGAGACAAGCTCTAAGCTAATAGTTTCTAATTTAAGTTAAATAACCGAAGTGGAGGATATTCTATGTTACGCGGGGTAAGGATAGGATTGTGAATAATACTATTATGTTAAGTATTTGCATTTTTCTCCTTATACAGTATTTGGGTCATACTCTAAAACTTACCAGCGGCTTCAATGTATATCTGAGAATAACCATAAGAAAGAACATTTTGTACTTAATTACGTGGGTCTTCAAGGAAAACCTGTCTGGCATTGGGTTTGCATCCAGAAAGAGACAGAGTACCAAACTAAAGGACATTAGGACTAAATGAGGTAACTGGGCCTATCGAGCCAGATTATATTTCTTTCCAAAAATCTCATTTACATGCAGCTCATGTGGCGGAAAAATTACAAACATTAACATTTCCGACGTTTGACCAATTGTGGTGTGACAATAAATTTGTTTATACTGAGTGAAGTGACCGACCTAACATTTCATAAAGTACTGGAAACCTCAAGATTCTGACACTGTGAGCCATGTGGCATCTCTTACCTGAACTGATTTCCAGTGACATAAACAGTAATCCTATATTATAAACAGTGAAGTTAACGCTTCCCGGAGAATAGGAATTAACCGGTTTCTGCAGAGCTGGGGTTAATCCTTGCCAAACGAATACTGGATATGCGTTGTGTGGGTATGTCCTAAAGATTATTCCAGAAGGTGAAAATCAAGTTTGTAGGTAAGAATGAATGTGAGTGGCCACTGCTGTATGAATAGAATGAAAGCAGGAACGAGTGATTCTTTTATTGTATAACTCACACACCCACTTTGTAGTTCTTTATTCAAGTTTTTGCAAAAGCTTCTGTCCTCTTAGAATAGATTAATGTATCAACTCTGTTCTTAACTGTAGAGGGAAATGCTAGATCATAGTGTATAAATCTTTGACGCTTTGAGGGTTAATAACTTTCTTCTAACGGGATTCTTGTGTCTCAACAGAGGGATGGAGGATTACTGTTGCTGAGTTATTTGCCGGTTGAAGATCATGCAGTGAGTATGGTTACTTTAGTGATCTCTTGTTAATCGTGCTTTGTTTAGTATTACGCGAATTAGGGTGAAGGTGTTCATACAACTCAGTAGCATGGTATGAAGAAGTAGTTCATGTAACTTGAACTCAGCAACATTAATGAAGTAATTAATGCCTTCAGATTGAGTCCGTAATATTTAATCACATGTACACACAGGATGATCATTTCAAATAGGAACAGAACATAAGTCCTTATAAGTCATGCATAAATTAATCAATAACGTAGACTGCTGGTTTACGTGTCAATGTCCGTTTAAGGATACAATGCAGTATTGTCGTCAGAACATCACAGCTATATGCACGCGCAGCTAGACATGGCTACCTGCCGACAGTGAGACTGCGAGTCTGAATATTTCATACGAATTTGACGATTATTCTCCTCCTTCTGAGGATTCTAGTTAAATACTAACCTCCATAAATTTTCCTCTCATATAGAGTTCTAGGACTGACCCTGGTCCATCAAAAATGCACATATAAATGGCTATATCATGCCATTGAATTGGAAGGTTAGAAAAACGCAGCTATTCAGCTTGGCGGTCAAGTAACAAAGGGTAGCGTCTCCTAGTTACCGACTGTGTCCTAAACAACGCTAGACACGTCATAATCGATCGTGTATGGAGCGTTCAACAATTGAAACATCTATCGCAATATATTAAATGTCTCAACCTTTACGATTGCACGTCTGCTAACCTTTAGCAGACGGCGTTAATAGCATATACCGTAACAATTCCCTGTACACCGGGGAAAAAAAAATCGATAGATTTTTTTTCAAGATCTATCCGACTTAACAATTTTTCAAAAAAAATTTAACACAATCGTGACATATGGCCGACGATGTTCTGAGTAGAACCGTGTCGCGGTCATGTCAACTAACTATTTGTCATAGTCATCTAACATTAATCATATTATATATCAATATTATACATATTATTATATCAACTAAATAAAATGTCCAATGTTAATAGTGAATGATAGAATTAAATTAAAGTAAGGTCTGTCGTATTAGTATGTCATATAGGAATTAATTTGACTAATTAAAATTAAATTAATTAATTAAACTAAGAGTTAAATTATTAAGATTCTAATGTAACACGATGTTATGAGAGAAGAAAAGACAAAATAAGTGAGAAGAAATAGAAAGAAATTCGAATATAAGTTTAACTTAATTGTGTGTGTTAAGTGTTAGTGAATAATAACTATCTAATTTAACTAACTAAATAACGTATAGGTACATTAAAAAAAAATATTAATCTAATACTTGTGTGAGATTTATTTTCTCTTTTCATAATTTCTTCTTTTTATATTTCGTTCTCTTTTTTTGTTCTTTCATTTCATTTTTTTTTTCACATTTCATTTTATTGATAATAATTCAATTAAGAAGTTAAGTTAACTAATTAATTAGTATAGGATATGATGATCCATCCGTAGTCTTGATCCTGATGAATTCTTTTAGGCAAAAATGTTCAAACGTTTACGTTGGAAAGAAATGTCATTTATCCCAGCATCCAAGAATTAAGTGCACATAGGATAATACGTTCGACTTGTCGTCAGATATTGTTCCATGATTGTTCAACGAATATTCATATATCGTGTATGGACGTTAGACGAAGTTTCAATGTCAATATGTATACCTTGATTGTCTTTAGTTCAATTCTGTGATGCATATAGTGTTCAATGTAGTAATGATTGACGTAGTTTAAGAATGTCAATGTTGATTATTCGTCGTCAATAGGATTACGTGACAACGCATCCGCCACAATGTTTTCAGTGCCAGGAATATGTTCAATGGAGAATTCAAATGGCTGTAGGATGATTGCATATCTGGCGAGTTTTTGGCTCTTGTGATTAGATCGACGCAAAGATGCTACAGCACGTTGGTCCGTCTGTATGGTGAAGGGAGCACCAAGCAAGAACTTTTCAAGTTTAGTTATTGCCCATATCACTGATAAAAGTTCCTTGTCCACTGTGGAATACTTTGTTTCTGCCGGCTTTAGCTTTCTTGAAATATATAAGGTAGGATGTAGAATGCCATCATGGTTCTGGAGCAGGCATGCACCAATGCCGTAGTTACTAGCATCTGTTCGTAAGAAAAATCTTTTGGAAGCATCGGGAAGTCTTAAAATTGGTTCATGCGAGAACAAATTTATAATTTTGTTGAAAGTTTCATTGCATGTACCAGTCCATGTCACCTTCACCGGCATGTCTTTTTTTAACAATGAAGACAATACAGCCGTGATGGATGACAAGTTTGGTATGAATCTACTGTAATATTGAACAAGTCCTAACAAACTCCTGACCTGTTTCTTCGTCTGAGGAACTGCTATGTTTAGAATTTTGGAGACTGTACTAGGTAACGTTCGGATATATCCCGAACCAATGATATGTCCCAAAAAGGTTATCTCATTACACGCGATTTGCACCTTTGTAGGTTTAGCAGTTAGATGATAATTCCTTAGAGTGTCGAAAACATATCTAAGTCCCGAAACATGTTCCTCAAACGACGAACTGAACAAGCATATGTCGTCAATATATGTAATAACGTCTGGTCTACCTGATAAAATTTGTCGCATCAGGCGAATGAAGGTAGCTGGCGCATTAACAAGCCCAAAAGGCATCACATTCCACTGGTATAGACCTTGTGGAGTGGAAAATGCGGTGTAGTACTTAGCCTTTTCGGTCAGTGGTATCTGCCAATAACCTTTAGTTAAGTCTATCTTACTAAATATAGTTGCGTTGGATAGACGTGGCAGTAAGTCGTCGATAAGTGGATGTGGTTCGCTGTCAACTATAGTCTTAGCATTTAATTTTCTATAATCAACACATAGTCTGATGTTATTGTCCTTCTTCCGGACAATCACTAATGGAGAAGAGAATGGCGAATTACTAGTCTCAATGATTCCCAGAGACAACATCTGTTCAAGTTCCTTAGTAGTTTTAGCAAGGAAATGTAAAGGAACCGAATAGGGATGTACACGAATAGGTGTATCATCATTGAGAGTAATGTCATGACTAATAGCCGATGTGCGACCCGGGACGTCGGTCAACACATCTGGATAAGATTGTAATAGATTAGCAATCTGTAGACGCTGTTGCGGTGTAACCGTTGAAGAGATGGTTACATCCCGCCAAGATTCAGTAGGTTGAACTACTGGTACCGGTAACGGTAACTGTACCTCAGGAAAAGAAGATTCTTCTTCCTGGATGACAGATAAGTTAGAATAATAACAAGTAGATACTGTGTTGTCATCTAGTTCATGAAAAATTGACTGTAAGTGTTCAGGACGTGTATGAAATTGCTTGAGCATGTTAATATGAAATATCTTTTGTGTCCCTTGATATCTAAGACGTATAAGAATAAATGACCAATAAGGAAAAGAAATGATGACTGACTAGAGCTGAGTCATCAAGAAATAAGACAAAAGGGTGAGCGTACACCATTATCTGCGTGGCGCAGAATCAGGTACTAATTGTAACTTTAGATAACGGTGATGAAAATAAACACCATTATCACGCTCGATTACCCAACGAGCGTCTCGATTGTTACGAAATGTAACCATCGCCTGTCTATTCTGCCCATTGCATGATGGCAGAAGACGAACAAACTTAACGTTTTCTGTATAATCAAAAAAAAATTCTAAGTGCCTGCCATGTAGTATCCTGCGGCAGATTTCGCACTAACACTGTGCGAGAATACGCACTTTTCCCAATATATGTAGTATCATTGTCACGAAATAGTGGACAATGATGATATGTATTCTTTGTCAAAGAATTAACTTTCCCTTTCAACACCGACATTGTCTTTCTGTTGGATGTCGTATCATCCTGACTGGACTGAGGATGATACCTATCATCACCAAAGGTATTAAGTTTCCTACATGTCGTAGACATGTCTTTGCTGGGCAAAGTAAAAACTTTTTCATCATAATTATTTGTGTTAACTTTATGTTTCCTTTTAAGTCCAGCATTATTATTTAACCTATTATTCTTCCTCATAATGTTTTTGTCAATGTTGACAACGTCAACAGTTTTATTAGGATCAGTTATATCCTTAGTATGTTGTCCAATAGATCTATCATCTTCATCAATTTCCAGGATAGTACTGAGAGTGAAGTTGGAAACTGCTGTGCCACATGTATTTATGTTGTTGGCACGAAGTGTAGCCATATCAACAACAGCGTTAGCGTTGCTAAAAGAATGCAAATTTTTTTTTCCCAATCATTAATTTCTTTAGGAGTGCAATCTTTACTCCCATGTATGCGTCCTAATGTAAGATCAGCTGATGGATTCTGTAGCATGCACACCTTGACATTACCTGAAAAAAATGGTGTATTAACATGTACTATGGCAGTGGGGTAGTACTCAATAGTACCCCCGAAGGTCATGCAACGGACATATTCTCCTGTCGCACAGCTAGGATGTACCAGCGACTGACGTACACCAATCGTTGTGGATCCTGAATCCCTCAGCACTGAGACGACGGATCCATTAACGATTCCCCTGTTAAAAATTAGTAAGCCTGTTCCATCGTTGACTGCAAGACCTACCTCTGGTGTAATATGTCCGCAGTTAAGCACTGTTTCTTTCGCCTTCTGAAAAATAAGATTGCATTGTTGGCAACTATTTGCCACATTATAATTAATAGCAAAACATGCAGCAGAAGACTGTGTTGTATTATTGTCAAGTGGGACCTGAGCTATAGGGGTAGTATTATTTGTAACTGCCGCCCCTGTATTATGGTTGTACTGAGATGATCCCCGAGAATGAGATCGATTCCGAGTATAATTGTTAGAATTATCTCGTCGTCGTCCTCTATAGTAACTATTATCTCGATGTCTCGAGCCATGATTATTACCATTCCAGTTATTATTATTATTGGGAGTATGTGATCGATTATAATTAGTGTTATGTTGACCATTGTGGTAGTTTGTTTGAGGTGAATAATTTCTATCTCGTGATCTACCTCTGTTGAACTCATTTTTATTGTTGAAATCATTATTATGTCCCTTCTGAAAGTGAACATTGTGATTTCTTTGGAACCTGCTTCTGTCTACACTGTGATGTCTTTGTTTGTTATTATGATTGTAGGCCATATTAGACGCCACAGGTAGAGGTTCTCTTAATGAGGAGTTAGAAATGGTTGCATTCGGATGTGCCGAACAGTAGTTTAAAGAAATTTTTTCTAACTCGTCAATAGTACCTGGTTTACGCTCCTGCAAATATGCAAAAAATGGCTGGCTAACCGAAGATAATACCTTATCCCGTAGTAGCAAATCAACTAATTTGTCGTACGATTTGTTGACTTCTGCCAGTTCAACCCATCTATTAAATGTATTGCGTATGTTCGCAATGAATCCTGCAAAATCTTTTGGAGATTCAGGTAAAATTCCCTTAAATTTCAACCTACAGTGTTCCTCGTCCAGGTGAAAAACCTTCGTAAAAGCAAGGACTTAATAGCACCGTAGTTATTTGCTATTGATGGGTCAGCATTTTGAGAAGCCGTCAGTGGTTCTCCAACCAAGAATTCATTTAACTTGAGTACCCATGACTCTTCAGGCAAATGGTTAGTTTTGCAAGTCTGTTCAAAACGTGACAGGAACGATGAAAGGTCGTCCACGTTTAAGTTGAGAGTGGGTAATTTAAAGTTGTAGAAATGTTTAGTTTGGCTGGATGATGATCCATTTTGTGCGTTATTATTCTGGTTTGCATCAGCACTTTGTGCTTGTAATCTTGCTGTCTCCAATTTAATACGCGCCAATTCCATTTCTTGTTGTAAAATAATTTCCTCTCGTTTCAATTTATTCTCTTCTTCCTGTTGAGCAATTTCTCTTAATCTATTTTCCTTGGCAATTTGCTTCATCTCACGTTCCTCCTCCTCTTTCTTTAATGCAGCCTTTTGTTCCTCTTCCTCTTTCTTTAATGCAGCCTTTTGTTCCTCTTCCTCTTTCTTTAATGCAGCCTTTTTCTCTGCTTCTTTTCTTTCACGTTCCTCCATTTCTGCTTTATGTTTTTCCAGTTCTGCCTCAGCAAACTGACGAAGTTCTTGAGATTTATAACCATATTCCTTACCAATTTTAACGAAATGGTCTATAGTAAGCATTTTGACTTTTATCTGTAAGTAATTATTGATAATTACTGATTAAAATAGTCAATAGTAGCTTCAGAGTAATTATTATACTTACTCAACTTAGGAATATTCAATATAAATAATCACAATAGTACTGAACTCTAATGTCTAAATTCAACTAATAGACAATATTTTGTAACAATATTGTATCTAAGTACTAACTATATCATAAATAGTTATGATATCTGTTAACTGTAATGTAATTACATCACACAATTAATCTTAATATCCAATAATGTTGGGTATGATTCCTAGTAATTATATTGTTCAATGTACTAAGTCACTCTCTTAGTACCAGAAAAGTATATTAAATAATATACAATGGGTCTATTACCTCAAAGGTAGACTATAAGATTATTTTATTTGGTCAATATATATATTATATTATTATGCCCTAGGCATCTCTTATAAATTGTAGTGCTAATTTCTTGGACTATCACTGCATAATTATGCAATGTCCCATATTAACCTTAAATGTCAGAAAAAATTAATTAAATTAAATTACAAGTGTATTATTGCATATAATATCATATTATTAATGTAGTATTTAATATATATCATGAGGACAAACAAAACAATGATGCAACTAAAGGGTACAAACAATGTCAAGACGCAAACAAGACATTTTCACAATTAAAAATGAATTTATGAACTAAATAAAAACAAGCGGAAGTGTCACAAGCCAAATGAAGGGTCAAGGTCTGACCCGAGGTCAACTTAAAATTCAAAGAACACAAAAAAAAAAAATGAATGCAAAAAATGATGACATCACAGGACTCATAACGGACGAACATTTAACAATCATCAAATAAATGATAGTAAGAGGAGACTGGACGAAATAGTTAACGAACATGATACAAAACTGAATAAAATGTGAACTTAGTACAAATAAAATACGCCAGTTATCTACGGAACGGCACAGCTAACACAAATCGTCAAACGACAACAGATTTGGACAGGCAGTCCAATGGCAAACCTCAATGGGGCTTCCAAAAGTGCAATCGTTTAACTGCCCTAAGACCGACTGAAATCTAGGTGGTCAGCTGTTCGCGACATTCCCCAGAGATTTCAGTTCCCTCCAACCGGCCCACTAATTAACAACACATTAAAACAACCCAAAAAAATACATGAAACACATTCAGAAAAGACATGCCTATGCAGGCAAAAGGCATGGACTCAGTATTACTGTTTGCAATGACGACAGTATTAAAACAACTAGACTTATCTTTTCCGTTGCTTAGATCAGTGCTAGAGGTCGTCAACAGCTAGGCTAATGCCCCTGACTGTCTGCTCCTGTAGTCCATATCGTGTGTTTGCTTCAAATGGCTCATGTTTCCTCTGGTTAGGCTTAGAAAACGACTTTGGTTTCTCCGACAGATCACCTACACGACTTTCAGTGACGTCACGTTGTTAGGCATCATAATGAGTAAGACGTCATCTTCGACTGGATCTTGTGATCGAAACTTGATCATAAATATTATGGTTAACATGTGCGTAAGGAACAGAAGTTTGTTTCTTTTTTCTGTCGTTCCCCGCATTCGGCCGCCACTTTGTTGCTGAGTTATTTGCCGGTTGAAGATCATGCACTGAGTATGGTTACTTTAGTGATCTCTTGTTAATCGTGCTTTGTTTAGTATTACGCGAATTAGGGTGAAGGTGTTCATACAACTCAGTAGCATGGTATGAAGAAGTAGTTCATGTAACTTGAACTCAGCAACATTAATGAAGTAATTAATGCCTTCAGATTGAGTCCGTAATATTTAATCACATGTACACACAGGATGATCATTTCAAATAGGAACAGAACATAAGTCCTTATAAGTCATGCATAAATTAATCAATAACGTAGACTGCTGGTTTACGTGTCAATGTCCGTTTAAGGATACAATGCAGTATTGTCGTCAGAACATCACAGCTATATGCACGCGCAGCTAGACATGGCTACCTGCCGACAGTGAGACTGCGAGTCTGAATATTTCATACGAATTTGACGATTATTCTCCTCCTTCTGAGGATTCTAGTTAAATACTAACCTCCATAAATTTTCCTCTCATATAGAGTTCTAGGACTGACCCTGGTCCATCAAAAATGCACATATAAATGGCTATATCATGCCATTGAATTGGAAGGTTAGAAAAACGCAGCTATTCAGCTTGGCGGTCAAGTAACAAAGGGTAGCGTCTCCTAGTTACTGACTGTGTCCTAAACAACGCTAGACACGTCATAATCGATCGTGTATGGAGCGTTCAACAATTGAAACATCTATCGCAATATATTAAATGTCTCAACCTTTACGATTGCACGTCTGCTAACCTTTAGCAGACGGCGTTAATAGCATATACCGTAACAATTACACATATGAGTCTAACTCTTTGATTAATTCATTAACCTATGTTTACTTAGATTTGATTTGATAGTCATATTATTCCTGTTGTAAAGTTTCTTTATGATAAATACAACTTACATAAACTTTAATTACGTGTGTCGGTCAGCTTGTCCCATAAGATCCATATTCCATTATTGTAGTTTTGTTCACGTCTGTGCGTCTAACTGTCGTCACTTATGTGTGTGTGTATGTGAGTGGATATATATTACTGCTCAAAAAAAGTTAAAGGCCACTTTCAATTTTTAGGTCATTTCAACTAAGCTGTTTTTTTTAAACCTGAACACTCAGTCAAAAAACGTTTTGCTGCATTTTGTTGCATGCTTAAACAATGTTTGTTAATCTGACAATAAATCAATTCTGTGTTACGTGTGTGTACCTTCAAGGTCAATCAAATGTACGTGGCGGAAAGGGAAATAATGCATGTTTGAAAATGCTTCCTATGGCAAAGCCTGTTGATAACATTGCTGAAATTTGCTTTTCACGTGCAAGTCATTACTATAGTGAACACATGTCACCCACTTTTCGGAAGGAACGGGCAATGGGTATGTTTGTAACATTTACCATTTTAGCCATGGCTCAGCGTGTCTTGCCGTCTTGTGGTAGACCTTGGACGTCCTGACCTGCGTTGTTCTGCGACACTGCCGGTTGCATTATAACGATTACGCAAAGTTTGTATGACAGAGTATATATATATATATATATATATATATATATATATATATATATATATATATATATATATATATATATATATATATATATATATGGAACAGATCACGACGATTGGCTGGAGCAACGTCTCGGTGACAAACACGTCTATGCAGCTTATTCCACAGGTGCTCAATCGGACTCATCTCTGGAGACAGGGATGGCCAGGGAAGGGTGAGAATGTTGTTGGCAGTCAGGAACTGCGTGGTCAACCGTGCACAATGGGGTCTGGCGTTGTCCTGTTGAAACACAGACCTTTGGGCAGCCAAAAGTGGAAGGACATGGGGTCGAAGAATTTCATTGACGTATCGTTGCACATTCAAGCCTCCTTTAATGTGCACCAATTGACTCCTTCCGTTGTAACTGATCATTCCCCACACCATTGCACCTCCACCACCGTGTGGCGTATCTTCATCAACGCAATTTTGGGCAAAACGTTCATTTCGCCTACGGTAGACCCTACGCCGTCTATCATGACGCTGCAACAAAAAGAAAGATTCGTCACTAAACAAGACAAGTCTCCATTGATTGTCAGCTGCCCAGGGACGTTGCTGGTTGGCCCATAGAAGTCGATTTTGGCGATGGCGCCGCGTAAGGACAGGTCCTCGGTGAGGTCGTTTTGCTCAAAGTCCAGCGTCATGCAGTCTATTCCGGACAGTTTGATCAGACACATGACGTCCTGCAGGCAATGACTGGGCAGTTGAGGAAGCTGTTGTAAACCTGTCTCTGAGGTGACGAAGCCGAATAAAGGGATCCTCCGCTGCTGTTGCCACTCTGGGTCATCCACTGCAATACCGGTCTTCAACTGAGCCAGTGGCTTGGAACCGGTGCCAAAGTCGACTGATGGTACTCTGATGCACGTTTAGATGCCTGGCAACCTGACTTTGACTTTCGCCTGCATGCAGTCGGCCAATAGCAATGTTCCTTAAATTTATCGATAGAGACGCCATAAATGTCTGCTTGATAATGAACTGAATTTTTTTTTTTTGTGTAGCTTTATCCTTTTATAGGGTTTCAGTTGCGTAGTCAGTGAATAGTGTTCACCCTAAATTTTGTTGCTTTCACGTGCGCGCAACATGAGCTGTGGTCACAAATTGCGTCACAAACACTATTGACAACTGCGTTGTAACGATTACAAAAACGAACGCAATTCAGGTCAACACGTACATTTGACACTGTAAAGAACATTTGAGGCTGGTTTTTATATACCCTAGCACCAAATTTTACTTACGAACTCATAAAAACACGCTCTCGGATAGCTATGCGTTTCTTTTTTTGAACAGTATAGTTTCCACCACCTCACTCGTGAAAAAATATTTTCTTTACATTACCTCTCACTGAGCTATCATCTGTTCTACTCTATTCAGAAGGGACCAAGCTATGTCTTAATTCCCCTATCATAAATCTACGACACCTAGTAAAGTATTTCTATCTTTGACTTTTTTCATGAAGTTGATTAATTCTGGTTCCTTGTCACTTAGCCGACTAACATTCAATGTCCCTGTTTTAGTTGAATTCCTTTTCCGAAGTCCTGTAACGTTTCCAGTACCAATTGTATCGATATCGGTGCGTTAGTGCTCTAATTTAGAATTCTCGGTACTAGAATAACCACTGTCGGCTTGCTAAGACAGCAAAAACTACCACATATCCTAATCATAACCCTCAGAGTTATTTTATGATATTTTATGAAACAATTTAAAAATATTTTTAAAAAAAAGAATAGATTTCACAAAACGCTGAGAAGTATGTTACATTATTTATTTTCATATTTCTTGTGCAAGCAGTTCTTGTTTGCTTGTTCCATTGGCGCATGTTCATCGTTAAAGTCTTGTAAGGGCCAGACAGTATTCAAAATATTTATTTTTTTAACTCCTTCAGTACCTCTACACCTCACGGTAGAAGGGGAACGACTAAGTAAAGTAAGGCTCCTCCAGTGTTATTAACTTGCCGTCTTTAACGCAGAGAAAGCGTTCATCAACACAGAAACAGGGCACTTTTATTGGTAATTTGTTTCCGTGTTTGAATACCTATGGATGAAAATTGAAGGGAGAATGAATTATTTGTTATGTCACACTTTTCCAACATCTGATGCCAAGTCTTGCTGTCGAGTGCCATCAACTCAAGATCTGTCCATGCCTTCAACATCTGATGCCAAGTCTTCCTGTCGAGTGCCATCAACTCAAGATCTGTCCATGCCTTCAACATCTGATGCCAAGTCTTCCTGTCGAGTGCCATCAACTCAAGATCTGCCCATGCCTTCAACATCTGATGCCAAGTCTTCCTGTCGAGTGCCACCAACTCAAGATCTGTACATGCCTTCAACATCTGATGCCAAGTCTTCATCTCGAGTGCCATCAACTCAAGATCTGTCCATGCCTTCAACATCTGATGCCAAGTCTTCCTGTCGAGTGCCATCAACTCAAGATCTGTCCATGCCTTCTACATCCCCTTCACATCGCTCTCCATTTCTTGTCTCCGTGTGCTCTGTGATCTCCCTCTATATCTTTTACTCTGGGATTTCTCAAACAAGGACTGTCTAGTAATGCTGTCAACAAGTTTCCTCAATGCGTGTCCTATTGATCTAAATCGTTTTCTTCCACTGGCACTTGTCTGGTTGTTGTTATGAGTGCCACGTTAGTGATCTTGTCATACCACTTCAATCCTTCTATTCTATGCAAGTACTCATTTATGAAATTATGTAGCTTTGTTGTTGTTGTTGTTGTCTTTCCTCCATGTTTCAGAACAATACAATAGGACTGATTTGACAAAAATCATAATCTTCAATTCAAATGTCATGCGGAGAGATATAAGAAGTAACAAAATGAAGATACTGGACAGGTCAGTAGAGCCTTCCATCCTCTTTAAGTGTGTGGGGCCATTAGAGTAGTTACATTCCTTACATGACACGTGCGGGTGGGAAAAAATGCACTTTTGTGGGGTTAATTTCTATAACACTTTGTTTTACATGAGGTTGGTAGCTCAATACACACCTCCTCATAATCGCATTTTAGGACACGTTTGGCAAGAAGTGGTGATCCTACTGATGCCTCGAAGTTTAACAGAATGGCTCAGGCGGAAGAAAATTAGCAGCAGAATTGATAAACAGCTCTGGGTACATGAAGTTATTGTATGACATGATCGCTAATATTATTCAAAACAGTAATCGAGAAAGGAGTAATATTAAAATGTAAAGACACTGTTGACGTCAAGCGAACAATACATCGTGAAGATTAAGAGCAGAACATATTAACAGATGTAACAGATGTAACAGCTTTCCAAAGATGAGAAATATTCTGTCTGGATGCTGACTTACTTTTTTTTCTGTTTAGTAAAATCTTCAGATTGGTGAACTTGGAATTTTCAAAGACTAAAGAATACTAGAAAACTGCATGGGTGGCAGCAGAAATGATAAAACTGACATCATGGGACTGTCTGAAACAAGACGGGATGAAAAGAAAAGAGAAAACTACATGCTGGGGAAACAATGCTGTCCTCTAGAAACGAGGAAGAAAGCGCACACCATAGCTATGGTATGGCTATAATACATATCAATGAATAAGAGAGAGAGAGAGAGAGAGAGAGAGAGAGAGAGAGAGAGAGAGAGAGAGAGAGAGAGAGAGAGAGAGAGAGAGAGAGAGAGAGAGAGAGTAATAAACTGAGCAAACAGAAATGGAATCCATTTGGCTCTGGCTAAACAGCTTGATGATCTATATTTTGCCGAAGACCTGGCACTTCTGTTCTGTAACCGTAACCAGATACAGGACAAAATGAAAATACTTGACTAGAGATCACAGCAAGTGGGTCCGAAAACACACATGCAGAAAACATAGATGATGAGAATAAATACAGGAAACGGTAACAATATTTCACTAAAAACCACCATTACAAGATGTAGAATCATACCCATACCATGGCAGCAGTATAGATACAGTTAGAGGGATAGAAAATTATTTTTGTTAAATTCACAAGACTAGAGGAAATTAGGATATTTGCAGTAGGAAATACTGAAGATCAAATGAAATCATATCTAACACAAAAATCCGAATTTTCATTTCAAATGTTAAGTCAGTCCTATTGTAGGTTTCTGAAACACGGAAAACATTGTAACAAAAGATGAGAAGAAGACTGTGGAGATGGATAGGACACACACTGGATAAACCTGTTGATAGCATTACTAGGCAGTCCTTGTTCTTGAATCCCCAGGGTAAGAGAGGCAGAAGAAGACCAAATAAAACATGGAGAAGAGAACTGGAGACAGGAATGAAGGGATGAAGAAAACATGGACAGACATTGAGCTGATAGCACGGGATTGGAAGACTCGTTTTAGGTTCGTTGAGGCCTTATGCTCGTTGTTGTGTTGAAATGTGAAGAAGAGGAAGAAGATGAAAACGGACAAAAGGAAGAAGGTGTCAAAGACGAGTTAGCCAACCAAAGAGCAGCAGCTAGGAGACATTTTCAAGCCATTAATCAATGAATCCACAGCAAAAAAGAATTTGGCAAGAAGACATAGATGGCTGTATAGCTCCCAAGATATGGCGTAATCTTGACCCACAGATATGAATTATAAACAATGACTATAGCTCACAGAAGCAGCTCCATACCTCAAAAATGAGATATCTGAGGAAAATTAGCAAATATCAACAATGACAGTACAGATCCTTGAGGAATCCATTTTGAACTTCCTAAATCTCTGACTTATCATTGCTTACTGATAAGGTTGATAAAGTTGGATTTTTATTCCCGTTAATGATATCCACCAAAAGATAGATATAAGTGGATGGAAGCAGACATCATCATCATCATCAGTTGATAAGATCTCTATGGTGTTGTTTGCTCCACTGTAGTGTATGGAATGTCAACTTGACCTACGCAGTGGTGTGTAGACATGGATTGAGTGTATAATGTGCGAATGATAATAAGGGTTCGTGTTGTTGACAAATGTTCTTTTCTCACACTCATGTATGACTGGAAGTCATCGACACCAACGACTGTGTACCTTTTCTAAAGTTTAATTGGACGTACACACTCGACAGCACAGATAGTGACAAATCACAGGTTGCCATAATACATCATAGTACAGTGGATAAATGGTCTTGCAATGTTACATGGGCACTCATGTAGAATAATTGTATAATGGACTGTCAGTAGCCAAGCACTCAGTATCGCCCATACATATATATCATCTGACTTCACTGACTGAGCACGTCAGCTTATAAACAATATTTCAGATGGCTTCTAAACCTAATCTCGTCTAGCGACGATTCTTCAACATAATGTTCAGCACATATTTTTCCATATAATAATATTGAACCGCTAGCAATGGGTTCTCATGTGTAGCAGTGATCTCTGGACTAATCAAGCGATAATACGGGCATCCCTTTTCTCTTCTTGAAAGTCACTACATGTTTTGGTTCCAAGATGGCTTCACTCGTGAGCTGTCACTCACGTTTGGATACAGATAATGAATCTGTCCTAAAGTTAGTCATTCATAAAACATTTCATTGCTCTGTAGATTTGATCATGAACAATTGACTGCAATCTACAGGATATAGTGCTGCTAGGAATCGAAGTCGTTTTCATCGAGTCAAATATATTCTCTTAGACATTCAAATCGTAACTATCGAAAATGGTGGCTTCGATCGAGAGTTCATAAGAGTGTCTATTATTACTTTGGCATCAGAAATATGCCTCTGCCATTCCTTGGCAATACGAATAAACACTGGGGTAAAGCATACACGATAGGTCTAGACGACTATCACTTCCCCCACAAATACTGAGATCACTTTTTCCCCGGCTACAAGCCGACATAGAAGACACAGTCCCTATCAGGACGAAGCCAAAACACACCCACACTCTAGCGACACATCCGCCGAATAGCCTTTGACCTCTCTAGAGACAACAGAACATATAGTTCGACTTAGATATGTAAAGATATACAGATATAAGACAGACTCGTCCTACTCAGACAAACAATACACATAAATTCAGGCCATAGATATTCTGAAGCAAGAACAATCTATTATTACCCAAACAACGAATAAATCGCAGTAAAATGGATTCATCCGCGGAGTTTGATCGGAAGAGCCGACACAACTTTCAAGGGAAGTAACTCAATAATGACTTTCCCTTAAGCACTATTTTGTTTACAAAATATTTGCGAAGATAACAAGAATACCAATGTATAATATTGTAAGATATCAAAGACTGCACGTAACAGTCTTACCACACCTCCCGGGGAAAAAAAATGGAACATTTTTTTTCTTTTTTTGAAATACATCTAGGAGCAACGTACAATAGGCTCACAACGCATGAATAATGCGCAGATGAAAATATCAGGAATACCTATAACGCCTAATATGAGGCTAAGTCGACTTATGGAGCGACTGGTGAGAAAGTGTCTCATAAACTGAGAGAAATTATTTCTCTACAAGTATATTTTTCCAGGAAGGTGTCATCAAAGTATAATACAATTCTGGCAATTACACAATGCCTAAAAAATTCATATCATCATTTCGTATTAGATATCTTAAATTTATGATTTATGAAGAAAAAATCATCAAAGCACAGCGGTGAATAAACATCAATGAACCGCTATGTAGTGATACAATCATTATATTATTAAATTACAAATGTGTATCTATCATGATATAGAAAAGGAACTACTATAGAACTAGACATATCAAGAAGTCTAAGCCCTAATAGTTATGTGGAATCATGTGGGCATCTTGACAGAATGTCTGCCATCACATTATCTGATCCACGAATAGCTCGCACAGAGAAATGAAAAGGTTGAAGAGCAATTGCATATCGAGTAGACCTCGAGCTCTTCAAATTCTTACTCTGTATAGCAGTAAGAGCTTTTTGGTCGGTTTCTACTATGAAATGTGCGCCTAGAAGGAATCTCTGTAGTTTGAGGATCGACCAAACCATAGCTAATAGCTCACGGTCTAAAACCGAATAATTCCTTTCTGCCGCATTAAGTTTTCTGGAAATATACATTACAGGATGCAGAGTTCCAGAGTACTCTTGCATTAGTGCCGCTCCAATCCCAGTGGATGAAGCGTCACTACGAAGAACGAATGTCTTATCTTTAGTGGGTAGCACTAAAATAGGTGGTGTTGAAAACAGTGTTTTAATCTTATCCAGAGAGCATTGGCATTCCTGAGACCAGTGGACCACATTAGGCGAACCTTTCTTTAGAAGTGTTGAGAGAGGTGCCATGATAGAGGATAGATTCTGAATGAATCTGCCATAAAATTGAATAAGACCTAACAGACTTCTCACCTGTTTTTTAGTCTTAGGGATTGAGATGTTAAGTATCTTACTAGTATTATGGTCCTCTGTCTTTAGGAAACCATGACCAACTCGGTGGCCTAGGAAAGAAATTTCGCTAAAACCAATATAGGCTTTAGAGGGTTTCGCTGTCAGGTTGTGCTCACGCAAAGTAGACAGCAATTCATCTAACCCCGAATAGTGATCTTCCCAAGTATCGCTGAAAAGACAGATGTCGTCTAGATATGCAATGACATCTGACCGATAAGATAGGATTCGGCGCATCATGCGTACGAATGTAGCTGGTGCGTTCATAAGACCGAAAGGCATAAAATTCCATTGGAACAAACCTCTAGGTGTTGAAAAAGCCGTGAGAGGTTTGGCGCGTTCAGATAAAGGAACTTGCCAATATCCTTTAGACAAATCAAGTTTAGTGAAAAAATGAGATTTGGAGAGTCGAGTAAGTAGCTCTTCCAGTAAAGGCATAGGTTCGGCATCGAACTTCGTTACTTGATTCAATTTTCGATAGTCAACGCAAAGACGTATGTTATTGTCTTTTTTACGCACAATAACCATCGGCGAAGAATATGCAGAGGTGGATGGTTCGATTATTTTCAAATCTATCATCTCATCCAACTCTTTCTCAACCTGTGCTTGAAAATGTATAGGTATAGGATAAGGTCTAACCCTAATAGGAGTATGGTCAGTTAGAACAATGTCATGTTCAATGACATGCGTTTGTCCAGGGATGTCAGTGAGTACATCCTGAAATGTTTGCAACATAGTTGAAACTTGTCGCTGTTCTCCTAGAGACAAATCAGGAGAGACAGTAACGTTCTTCCATGATTCACTGGAATGAAGTGGGATCATTGGAAGAGGAAGATTTACATCTGAAAAACTTGTTTCCTCATCCTGTATCACGGACAGTGATGAGTAATGACCATGTTGTACTGGAGAATTGTCCGTTGCTTGGAAAATGGGTTGCAAATAATCCGGACGTTCATGGAATTCAGTAAGCATATTGATGTGGAAGGTTTTATGCTTCCCATCAATATCGACAATATAGTCGACATCGGAAATTTTCGATATTATATCGTACGGACCTTTCCAAGAAATAAGTAATCTGTTTTCCCTACAAGGTAGTAATACAAATGCTTTGTCACCAGGACAAAGTTGTCGTAAGCATCTCTTCTTATTGGCAAATTGCCTTGCCTTCTGTTTCGCAAATTCAGAAGAAGAAGTTGCTAATTTGCATGCTTCGATAATTTTTTGTCTCAACGCGATGACATATTCGTAGGATGACTTTGTGTCATCGTCAATATTGTCAGATGTAATGAGATCGTGAAGCAACGACATAGGGCCACGCGGACGCGCGCCAAAGACGAGTTCAAAGGGAGAAAATCCTGTATGTTCATTGGGTACCTCTCTGTAAGCGAAGAGGGCCGCAGGTAAAACTCTGTCCCAGTCTTGAGGATGATCCTCAGTTATCTTCCCCAGTAAGTTTTTAAGTGTTCTATTAAGGCGTTCGACCATACCATTAGACATTGGATGGTAGATACTACTTAAAGATCTATCTATCTGCAGAGTAGACATTACTTGAGACATGGTATCTGATATTAGTTGGGTGCCATGATCTGACAATATCTCTCCGGGGAACCCCAGACGAGAAAATATAAGCCAAAGAGCATCTGCAATATCAGCAGTAGTAATGCTCTTCAGAGGAATAGCCTCTGGCCAACGTGTGCACATATCAACACACGTCAAGATAAACTGATGTCCTCTGGCAGACTTGATCTTAAATGGACCAATAATGTCTATGGCCATTTTTTTGGAACGGCCGAATAGGAATGTCCGCCGCCTGAATGGGTGCAGCATGCCGTGGACCTTTGGATTTAACTTCCTGACATACTTTACAAGATCGACAATAAATCCGTATGTCCTTGTTTACCAATGGCCAAAAGAAAGCCGCAAGGACTCTTGACTTAGTACGGGAAAAACCCATGTGTCCAGCACACTGAGAGTCGTGAGCGTGCTGCAAAATTTTAACTCTCAAATTCTTGGGAACCAGGATTTGAGAATGACTTGACGTAATGGAGTCTTGAACCATACGTACAAGTACGCCATTCTTCTTTGTAATCCACGATTTACGACTTGTGTCTTTATTCGGATCACCTTTAGTTGCAAGAATGAAGAATTTCTTCAGAGTGGGATCATCTTCTTGCTGTTTTATAAACGAGTCACGAGAAATTACCAAGGGATTATCTTGGTTATGCACTTCATTATCTTCAGTAGATGAAGTTTGAGGCATATTAAGAGCCTGAGCTCTAGTGACTACAGCGTTAGCAATCTGCATGTTTTGCCTTTCCCACGTGGAAATTTGTTGCGGAGTGCATTCCTTGACTCCATGAATGCGACCGATGATGAGGTCAGCGATCGGATTCGGAAGAAGACATGCGTGTACATCTCCTGTAAAGAAAGGAGTAGCAATCCTAATGATAGCAGTAGAGTATTTCTCTAATGTGCCGCCAAATGTTACACATTTGACTACTTGTCCAGTGGCACGGGAAGGATCTACGAGTGACTGCCTAACACCAATTGTGGTGCATCCAGAATCAAATAGCACAGAGACTGGATTGTTATTCACTAAACCCTTATGTAAGACAAGAGAACCTCTTCCATCATGCGCGACTGATGCCGGAAGAGCAGGAAGAGGATGGCCACAGCTTAAAGTAGACACTGTGGTTGGCTCAAATAACGTTTTGCATTGGGGGCACTGAGATGCTCTCCCAAAATCAAAAGCGGCACATGCCATATTACTAGCATCATTATTATCTTTACTCTGTTTATAGGCTTCATGGGACTCTTGTTGTGCAGAGTTTGCCTGAAAATGTGGTTTATGTCTTTTGTTTTGAGATCTACCTCGGTTATTATCACCTCTGTAGTTATTGTTACCTCTATTGTAACCCCTATTTGGGTTTGAGTCATAGTTCCCTTGGTTACCATTATCATATTCATTATAATGAGTATCTCTGTAATTATGATCTTGTTGACTCCAAGACGGATAACCCTGATAGTTTCTATAATTACTTCCTCTACGGAAATTCCTATAATTATGACCACCCCTGTGTCGAGAGCTATCAGGTCGTCTCCAGTTCTTTGAAGAAGAACCCTGAAATGATTGGTTACCTTGGTTTTGATAACTATTATGGTTACCTTTTTTATCAAATCTGTTTTGAGGTCCCTGAAATCTGTGTGAATAATTGGGATTGTATGGTGTTGCTGAAGCAACTGGCATACTCTCCTTAATCTTAGTGTTGCCAAAAGTCACGTCGGGGTGTGCAGTGACATATTGGGAACAATATTCTTCCATTTCTTTTAGAGATTTGGGTTTACGCTCATGTATAAATTCAAGGAAAGGTTTGTTCACACATGACATAATCTTATCTCTGAGCAACAAATCCATAAGTCCTTCATACGTTTTTTCTGTTTTGGAAAGCTCAATCCAACGATCAACTGTGAGACGTGCCTTTGCAGTGAATTCTGAGAATTCTACACCCGTCTCAGGCACCATCGTTTTAAATAAAAGGCGATAGCCTTCCTCACTTAGCTGATATTTTTTTATCAAAGCCGCCCTAATGACATCATAATTATCCTTATCTGCTTCTCCTACAAGGCATAATCTAGTCAAAGATTCACCTTTCAAGTTTTCTGATAATTGATTAGCGTATTGTGATTTATCCACATTATGTGTACGACAAGAACGTTCAAATCTATCCAGCCAGAATGTAATATCGTCACTGGACTGATTGAACGGTGGAACCTTAACCTTGTAAGTAGAAGGTTTACCATTACCACTAGATGCCTGATTAACATTACTCATACTTGTCAATCTCAATTTCTCCAACTCAAATTCATGTTCTCTTATTGCTTTTTTCTCTTCAGCATCTAATCTTTTTTGTTCAGCCTCCCTGTCTAATCTTTTTTGTTCAGCTCCCTGTCTAATCTTTTTTGTTCAGCTTCCCTGTCTAATCTTTTTTGTTCAGCTTCCCTGTCTAATCTTTTTTGTTCAGCCGCAGCTTCTCTTTCCAATTTTTTTTGTTCAGCTTCAAATCTCCTTTCCTCCACCTGCATCTGCAATTTCTTTTGTTCAGCAGCAGCCTCAGCTTCTCTTTCTAATCTTTTCTCTTCCGCCATAGCTTTTCTTTCTTCTGCAGCTAATGCTTTGTCATATTGAGCAACAGCCCATTGTTCTAATTGTTGACCAGTCTTATCAAGGGCTTTCCCTTGTGTAATGAAGTATTCTAAAGTAGACATGATGTCTAACAATAATACTAATCACCTGAACCAATAATAATACCACAAGTTCTCAATGACTTGATTAATCAGTATACTATCCCAATATCTGTGGGTCACAAGCCTTTAATAAGGTCTTGTATAATAGTAATAATAATCAGGTACTGGTTTATACCATAATCCAAGTGCAGTGCACAGGCAATTGTGTCTTATGAAATATACCTATATAAAACATATGTCAACCAACAGAATACATAAAGTACAAATAGGACTGACAATACAAGAACGTTTGCAGAAATCAAAATAAATCAAATAGGGAAATCAATGAAAATAATCACTGAATCTGCAAAGAATAACAACACAAATGACGTCACAATATATGAATATAAATTGTGAATAGAACTGAAAGATAGAAAAGGTTAGACCAACAAATTACAAACAAATCAAAACAAAACTAAAGAACAAAGAAATATTACAAAAATAACAATAATTACAGACTTCACAGCTAACACAAAAAGCAACAGTTGTCGCAGCAAATTTTCAATCAAGAAAATTGCACCTATAGAAAACGCCCACAACGGACCCTCTATGACGTGGGATATTCTGTTGTGAGGACGCCGCCCAACCTTAAACACAACCCGCTGACATAGAAACTAACATACTATACAAACAAATAACATGTAAACATAAATATATATAAATTATGTGTATGATAGTATGTGTTGCAAAATAGGCTCAGTTTTACAGTAATGGCAAAGTTATTTTTATGAAAATAAACAAACTGCCACTTTATTCAATTAAACATTCTGGCCTTAAATATTAAAGTTCATATATAGAAAACAAGAAGATCCATCGATGAAAATAGGACTTCTTAGTTCACTAATACTGTCTTCCTGTTAATATTACAAGAATTGAACCAACTGTTCTGTGAAACTCTGTAATGTCTGATGTAAAAATGTCAACAACGCTGACCTACATACTGCATTCACTTGACAGGTCACGTGACGAAGTGTTGACAAATAGCAAACCAATACTGCAAGTGTGTCGTATCAGCCACAGGAAACGGTCTGGTATCGGTACTCTGTTGACTTCTGAACTTCTGCGAGGTCAAACCCAGAAAGCTGGTCCACCAGTTGATAAGGTTGATAAAGTTGGATTTTTATTCCCGTTAATGATATCCACCAAAAGATAGATATAAGTGGATGGAAGCAGACATCATCATCATCATCAGTTGATAAGATCTCTATGGTGTTGTTTGCTCCACTGTAGTGTATGGAATGTCAACTTGACCTACGCAGTGGTGTGTAGACATGGATTGAGTGTATAATGTGCGAATGATAATAAGGGTTCGTGTTGTTGACAAATGTTCTTTTCTCACACTCATGTATGACTGGAAGTCATCGACACCAACGACTGTGTACCTTTTCTAAAGTTTAATTGGACGTACACACTCGACAGCACAGATAGTGACAAATCACAGGTTGCCATAATACATCATAGTACAGTGGATAAATGGTCTTGCAATGTTACATGGGCACTCATGTAGAATAATTGTATAATGGACTGTCAGTAGCCAAGCACTCAGTATCGCCCATACATATATATCATCTGACTTCACTGACTGAGCACGTCAGCTTATAAACAATATTTCAGATGGCTTCTAAACCTAATCTCGTCTAGCGACGATTCTTCAACATAATGTTCAGCACATATTTTTCCATATAATAATATTGAACCGCTAGCAATGGGTTCTCATGTGTAGCAGTGATCTCTGGACTAATCAAGCGATAATACGGGCATCCCTTTTCTCTTCTTGAAAGTCACTACATGTTTTGGTTCCAAGATGGCTTCACTCGTGAGCTGTCACTCACGTTTGGATACAGATAATGAATCTGTCCTAAAGTTAGTCATTCATAAAACATTTCATTGCTCTGTAGATTTGATCATGAACAATTGACTGCAATCTACAGGATATAGTGCTGCTAGGAATCGAAGTCGTTTTCATCGAGTCAAATATATTCTCTTAGACATTCAAATCGTAACTATCGAAAATGGTGGCTTCGATCGAGAGTTCATAAGAGTGTCTATTATTACTTTGGCATCAGAAATATGCCTCTGCCATTCCTTGGCAATACGAATAAACACTGGGGTAAAGCATACACGATAGGTCTAGACGACTATCACTTCCCCCACAAATACTGAGATCACTTTTTCCCCGGCTACAAGCCGACATAGAAGACACAGTCCCTATCAGGACGAAGCCAAAACACACCCACACTCTAGCGACACATCCGCCGAATAGCCTTTGACCTCTCTAGAGACAACAGAACATATAGTTCGACTTAGATATGTAAAGATATACAGATATAAGACAGACTCGTCCTACTCAGACAAACAATACACATAAATTCAGGCCATAGATATTCTGAAGCAAGAACAATCTATTATTACCCAAACAACGAATAAATCGCAGTAAAATGGATTCATCCGCGGAGTTTGATCGGAAGAGCCGACACAACTTTCAAGGGAAGTAACTCAATAATGACTTTCCCTTAAGCACTATTTTGTTTACAAAATATTTGCGAAGATAACAAGAATACCAATGTATAATATTGTAAGATATCAAAGACTGCACGTAACACTTACCTGTCCTGTAAATTATATGTCCTGTAATACATTTTCTATGTGGCTATACATTTTCCCTGATATAATTATCTCTCTAATCTTATACTAAGAGTGCACTTTCTCTCCAACATTCATTTAGGGAAACATAACAAACAACTTTGGGAAAACCGTAAAGGGAAGACATTAAAAAAACACCAATAAGTAAGAACACATGTGTGACGGTATTGCCTCCCCTGCTTTGCAGTAGTGGTCCAACAATGGCCAAAACTCAAGAGTATCTAATATAGGCTTCAATGGAGTCTATTTAGACACAGGATTACTCTTGGCAGAAATGTAGATAGAAGAGTAGTAACGCTTCTATCACATGGGAGTCTTCACAAGAAATTCAGGTAAGCGAAAACAATGCTGGCTGTCGCTAAACACGTTAATTCTGTGACTGCCGACCACTTTTGTGAAAATTTCAAGCACTTATTTATCAGCGCGTTAAGCCCCCACCCTTGATTTACTCAATGGAATTCTCTTATTCGAGTATAGCTCTGGTTAGAATGTGTGTAGTAACTGACTGAGACAAATATGCAGTAACTTTATAATGATCAAATCGAAGTCAAATTTGTAACATTATGTTACCGGATTATTTAGCAGTAACGTCTTCCAGTAATCGTAATCAGATATGTTGAGTAGGTAGAACCAGTCTTTCAATAATAGTAATAGGTATTAGGTCCAACTTGACTGTAAACTACCAACTGTTATATGCTACTGTTATATCCATAAATAGTTAAATAGGTCGAGGATTCTGAAGCAATGCGAGGATACACACAAACCACACCCACACAGGGCTATTTATGCATATGTTTCACTACTGTCACGCCTGCTGTTCTCTTACCGAGTTTAGAATGTTGTAATGAGTGTGTATAAGTACAATCACACACCACAGGTACACACATCAGAGGCATGGAGCATTGGAACTACAGGTGACAGTTAATGACGGTTTATTACATCACAACACGTTAACATCGAATATACATAGTCAAATTACAGTTCACAATAATAACGTACTCCACTTCTCAGAATCATCAAGATACTACAATATCAATGGCCTCCTTAAAGATACTCCCCATATCAGCGCTATAATAATATAACAATGGATCCTTTAGCAAACGGTTATCATCACCGTGCTAACAATATATAAATGGCCTCCTCAAAGATACTCCTCATATCAGCGCTATAATAATGTAACAATGGAACCTTTAGCAAACGGTTATCATCACCGTGCTAACAATATAGAAATGGCCTCCTCAAAGATACTCCTCATATCAGCGCTATAATAATGTAACAATGGATCCTTTAGCAAACGGATATCATCACCGTGCTAACAATATAGAAATGGCCTCCTCAAAGATACTCCTCATATCAGCGCTATAATAATGTAACAATGGATCCTTTAGCAAACGGTTATCATCACCGTGCTAACAATATAGAAATGGCCTCCTCAAATATACTCCTCATATCAGCGCTATAATAATGTAACAATGGATCCTTTAGCAAACGGTTATCATCACCGTGCTAACAATATAGAAATGGCCTCCTCAAAATACTCCTCATATCAGCGCTATAATAATGTAACAATGGATCCTTTAGCAAACGGTTATCATCACCGTGCTAACAATTGTCGTGTGGTGAGTACTGGGGCAACTACAACAGTAGTTTTTGCCAGGAATAGTCTATGAGATATTAGATATAAGGGCTCTAGAAATTGGCTCGTTAAGAAAGAAAAAAGACCTATTCGAGATAGGGACAAGAAGACGGGAATGCGAATGCTTTCCACTAGACAGTGTTTTCTAATTAATTATGGAAAGAGTTCTGTTTCCCCACGACCTTAGCTTCTGCCCTTAGATCCCGTAAAGAAAAAACCCCCAACCTCATCTGCGTAGAGAAATGTTCCTATAGGTGAATATGTAACACCGACAGCACGAGGGATACATTACAAACGATCGTTGGGTTTATTAATGAAATATCCACACTTATAGGGTTAGTAATGGTTAGATCGTGATGATGGTGAAAGACGATTCACACAAAACACACAGATGAGATAATAAAATTGCAGTTAATTAAGTAATAATTAATTAAGAATGAACTGGTGTAAAGTGAAATGATGATGTGATATGATACGTGTTACCAAAATGGTGAGTACTCTACACAGTCCATGTGTCTCTAAATGCTTCTCCTAGATATGAGGATTCACATGTATGCATAAAATGTCCCAAGTTGTTATACATTATGTCGAGTGGGGTATCTCTAAGCTGAGGACGTTCTGATGAATACTGTTGTCGTACGGAGAACGCTGACGAGATATCTATGTATATTCCTTCACTGTTTGAGTATATCTCTGTAGTGTTGATCAACAGTTAATAGCTGTCATATGAACAAAAGGTCTGTTGTCTAATCTCCCGAGGGTACTGGCCAGACTGGATATCTTCATGAATCGGTAGTGATATGTAGACTCATAACCTTGCATATTGTTGCGCACATATTCTTTTGTGTGGCGCACAGATTACTGTTATTACGCATACAAATGTAAAATGTAATTATTTGTCTGATAAAAATATATCTATCTTTGAATTAACGATTCTTAGCCTAAGGGACAGAACTCAGATTAGTCGATGTGTATTCATTCTATGAGTAATCTGTTCTTGTATCTTTCCTGAATATCGAACTCAGCGTAGAAATCTAGGTTTACAGCGATCTATTCTTTGTTTGGTTAGAAATAGATTGTTCTGGCTTCAGAATATCTATGTTTATTCCTTGTCTATTTAAGGCGATTTAGTCTTTGGTCTTTATATCTTTTCATGTCTAGGTCGGACTATATTCTCTAAGCTGAACACTGAGGTGATGGGTTGTTGTTTCTGCGCATGCGTCGACTGAGACATCAGGACGAAGCCGTGTGTCATGTCGTCCTGATGAATGGTGTACCGGACTGAAGTCCGAAGATTTATCTGTGTGTTAGTTGGGGAACGAGATAGTCTCTTTATACTTATATTGTATTAGGATTCTCCCCATTGTTTATTCTTATTGCCAAGGAATGGCAGGTGCATGTGCTAGGGTGATTTTCGATGACAAGGTAAAGTCGCATTTCTTCTGAACTTTTCCTAAGCCATCGTATTAGAGATGGACGGTCGTCTTATCGTACGTCCAGATGATTATTAAACAGATGACGATGACATGTATACCTAGCAGCACTAAATAATATGTTGAAACCAGTATTATTGATGGAAGAATATATACAGCTCTATGAGGATATCTATGAACGATCAGCTCTTTGATTTCGCTTCATAGTTTGCATCCTGGGTGAGAGAGAGCTCACTGATGAAGAAGCCTTTTTTGGAATCCTTCTTTTTTGTCGATCATCAATCAGAGAACAGGGACCCCCTTTATTATCAGGTGATTTTTTTTTTTCCGTACGCCTCTAATACTCGAGGCGAAATCTCAGGTTATTATTTATGTCTAACCTGACATTGATTTTACGTGAGTATCCCTTTATTTCTTGTACAGAGACAGGTGTCCCTCGCCATTCAGGCAAATACTCGCCGATTTCAGAGGTACCATTGCAGCTGGGTCGGCTCAGGAGCCGCCAGTCCCTGGTCGACGACACTCCTTCAAATGTCCTCGCCAGGTCTCGAGTTAATCCAGTCCAAATCCCGGTCGACGAAAAATCCTCAAATGCCGTCACCCGGGTTTGATCCTGTATCACCCGGTCGCCAGAGCGGTGCTGTAACCACTACGCTAGCGCGGCTCCCATTATCAGGTGATGATCAAGAGATTACTGCTGTAAAAGAGTACCCACTACTTGTTGTTTAACATTATTACCAGAGATATTTGTTGTACTTTGCCTAAAGGAATCTTCGCTAGAAGAGGTTCGGTCTAGGAACCATTATTAAACATTATGTATTCACTGACGCGATTTGTCAGTAAGACCTGAGAATTATATATGCACTGGAACTCTGAGTGCTGGTCTATTGACATTGCATTGTACTTTTATTCAACATGAATGCCCATATATTTTTTGTAGACCATTGGTCAACTGTGTGATGATTGGTGCCAACCTGTTTACAGTAACTGTACCTGTGCTGTCCGAGTGTGTGTCAAATTAAACTGTACGAAAACGACCACAGTAGTTTATCAACGTCTCTGACTTCCAGCCATGTGTGAGTGAGAATGTTCTTTTGTCAACTCTACAGAACATTGCCATCATTCGCGAACCTTTGTATTCTCACTCCAAATCTACACACCACTGCGTAGGTCGAGTTGACCTTTGTTTGTCTTCATTGTACAACAAACCTTACGGTAACACTGGTGTAAATATAATCCAGGTTTTATCAACGTGGTGGGCCAGATTTCTGGATTTAACCTGCACAGTGGACATTGCCAGAAGTCAACAACTACCGATACCAGACGGTTTCCTGTGGCCACATACGACACATGTACAAGTTTGCAGTACAACTTTACAGTCGATGTCAGCGTGACCTGTCCTATTGAGCGTATACTGAAACTAGGTCAGTGTTTGTTGACATTTCTGATGAAACAGACAGCGTTACACAGCAAGTTTGTTTATAAGAATTAAGTGTGTTAGCGAAAAGTGCTATGGGAATGAGAGGTCTTACACGTCAACGATGGATCTTCTTGTGTTCTACATATTGTTGAACTTTGTAATAAATTTAAAACAGAAAGCTATTATTTATTAAAGTGGCAGTTTAATTTGATTGAAAACTGAACCATATTAATGTAATACTGAGCCTTCTCTGCAGACACTTCTACAACACATTTCATTATATTATATGCATTTATATGACATATATGTATTTTTGTTTAATGTTTACATGTTATTTGTTGGTGTATTAAATTAGTTTATATTTCTGCGGGAGGCTGGGAGTGTGACTATTATATGGAATACCACGTAGAGAGGTCATATAATAGCGTTTTATAGGTGCAATTTTCTTGGTTGAAAATTTGCTGCGACATCTGTTGCTATTAGTGTTAGCTGTGAAGACTGTGCTCATCGTTGTTTTCGTAATATTGTTTCTGTTCTTCAGTTTTGTTTTGATTTGTTTGTACTTGTAGATCTACCCTTTCCTATAATTTAGCTCTATACACATTTATATTTATACACTGTGACGTCATTTGTTTTGTTTATCCCTAGCAGTTGTCATCACAGATTCTGTGATTATTTTCATTGATTTCCCTATTTGATTTATTTGATTTCTGCAAATGTTTTCATATTGTCTTTCTTATTTGTACTTTATGTATGTTGTTGGTTGACATGTACTATAAAATAAACTTGATCATACACTACTAGCTGTGTAGTGAACTTATGAGAAATAATCAACTGATGACTAATTGTTGTTACTAAAGGTACACAGTTGATTATACAAGACCTTGTTTAAAGGCTTGTTTCCAACAGAGATTGGGATTGTGAGCTAATTAATCAAGTTCATTTAGAACTTGTTCCTGTTTACTTGGAAATAGATAACATTAGTGTTTCAAGTGTTTGCTATCATTATTAGACATCATGTCTACATTGGAATACTTTATTGCACAAGGGAAATCCCTTGATAAGTCTGGTAAGGAATTAGAGGAGTTTGCAACTGCTCAATTGGCCATGGTATTAAAGTCAGAAGAAAAGAAGCAAAAAGAGGAAAATAAATGGAAAGCAAAAGTTGAACAAAAGAAGATAGATGCTGAGAATTTAAGATTGCAGATGCAAGCTGAGGAGAGAAAAGCTGCTGCTGAGGAGAAAAAAGCTGCTGCTGAGGAGAGAAAGCTTCAAATAGAAGAAAAAAAAATAGAAATTGAGGCTGCAAATAAAAGATTAGAAGCTGAGGAGAGAAAAGCAATAAGAGAACATGAACATCAAAAAGAACTTTTAGAATTTGAGTTAGAAAAATGGAAATTGACAAATATGAGTAATGTTAATCAGTCAAATGGTAATAGTGGTAAACCCTTTACTTACAAGATCAAGGTACCAGCGTTCAATCCTTCCAGTGACGATATTACATTCTGGCTGGATCGTTTTGAACGTTCTTGTCGAGCTCATAATGTGGATAAATCACAATATGCTAACCAGTTATCAGAAAATTTGAAAGGTGATTCTCTGACTAGTTTAAGTTTGGTTGAAAATGCTGACAAGGATAATTATGATGTTATTAGAGCAGCTTTATTGAAAAAATATCAATTAACAGAGGAAGGTTACCGTATTTTGTTTAAGAAAATGGTACCCGAATCAGGGGTAGAATTCTCAGAATTCATTGCAAGGACACGTCTTACATTTAATCGTTGGATTGAATTGTCCAAAACAGAAAAGACATATGAAGCCCTTATGGACTTGCTGCTCAGGGACTAAATTATGTCAATTGTTAATAAACCATTCCTTGAATTCCTACATGAGCGTAAACCCAAGACACTAAAAGAAATGCAAGAATATTGTATCCAATACGTCACGGCACACCCTGACGTAGCTCTTAGCAACACTAAGATTAAAGAAAGTATGCCGGTTGCTTCAGCAACACCATACAATTCTAAGTACTCACATAAATTTCAGGGACCCCAAAACAGGTTTGATAAAAAGGGTAACCATAATAGTTATCAAAACCAAGGTAACCAGTCATTTCAGGGTTCTTCTGCGAAGTACTGGAGACGAGCTGACAGCCCTCGATTCAGGGGTGGTCATAATTATAGGAATTTCCGCAGAGGAAGTCATTATAGGAACCTCTTCCCGCTCTTCCGGCGTCAGTCGCTCATGATGGAAGAGGTTCTCTTGTCTTACATAAAGGTTTAGTAAATGACAATCCAGTCTCAGTTCTTTTTGATTCTGGATGCACCACAATTGGTGTTAGGCAGTCGCTTGTAGATCCTTCTCGTGCCACTGGAAAAGTAGTCAAATGTGTAACGTTTGACGGCACCTTAGAGAAATACTCTATTGCTATCATTAGGATTGCTACTCCTTTCTTTACAGGAGATGGACACGCATGTCTGCTGCCGAATCCGATCGCTGATCTTATCATCGGTCGTATTCACGGAGTCAAAGAATGCACTCCACAATAGATTTCCGTTTGGGAAAAACAAAATATGCAAACTGCTAATGCTGTAGTCACTAGAGCTCAAGCTCTTAATATGCCTCAAACTTCATCTACTGGAGATAATGAAGTGCATAACCAAGATGATCCCTTGGTAATTTCTCGTGACTCGTTTATAAAACAGCAAGAAGATGATCCAACTCTAAAGAAATTCTTCACTCTTGCAACAAAAGGTGATCCGAATAAAGATACAAAGCGTAAATCTTGGATTACACTAAAGAATGGCGTACTTGTACGTATGGTACAAGACTCCACTAAGTCAAGTCATTCTCAGATTCTTGTTCCCAAGAATTTGAGAGTTAAAATTTTGCAACACACTCACGACTCTCAGTGTGCTGGACATATGGGTTTTTCCCGTACAAAGTCAAGAGTTCTTGCGGCTTTCTTTTGGCCTTTTGTGAACAAGGACATACGGATTTATTGTCGATCTTGTATAGTATGTCAAGAAGTCAAATCCAAAGGTCCACGCCATGCTGCACCTATTCAGGCTGCAGACATTCCTATTCGACCATTTCAGAAAATGGCGATAGACATAATTGGTCCATTTAAGATCAAATCTGCTAAAGGACATCAGTTTATCTTAACGTGTGTGGACATGTGCACACGTTGGCCAGAGACTATTCCTCTGAAGAGCATTACTACTGCTGACATTGCAGATGCTCTTTGGCTTATATTTTCTCGTCTGGGATTCCCCGGAGAAATATTGTCAGACCATGGCACCCAACTAATATCGGATACCATGTCTCAAGTGATGTCGACTCTGCAGATAGAGAGATCTTTGAGTATTATCTATCATCCTATGACCAATGGGATGGTCGAACGGCTAAATAAAACACTCAAAAACTTACTAGGGAAGATAACTGAAGATCATCCTCAAGATTGGGACAGGGTTTTACCCGCGGCCCTCTTCGCTTACAGAGAGGTACCCAATGAACATACGGGATTTTCTCCCTTTGAACTCGTCTTTGGCGCGCGTCCGCGTGGCCCTATGTCGTTGCTTCACGATCTCATAACATCTGACAATATTGACGATGACACAAAGTCATCCTACGAATATGTCATCGCGTTGAGACAAAAAATTATCGAAGCATGCAAATTAGCAACTTCTTCTTCTGAATTTGCGAAACAGAAGGCAAGGCAATTTGCCAATAAGAAGAGATGCTTACGACAACTTTGTCCTGGTGACAAAGCATTTGTATTACTACCTTGTAGGGAAAACAGATTTCTTATTTCTTGGAAAGGTCCGTACGATATAATATCGAAAATTTCCGATGTCGACTATATTGTCGATATTGATGGGAAGCATAAAACCTTCCACATCAATATGCTTACTGAATTCCATGAACGTCCGGATTATTTGCAACCCATTTTCCAAGCAACGGACAATTCTCCAGTACAACATGGTCATTACTCATCACTGTCCGTGATACAGGATGAGGAAACAAGCTTTTCAGATGTAAATCTTCCTCTTCCAATGATCCCACTTCATTCCAGTGAATCATGGAAGAACGTTACTGTCTCTCCTGATTTGTCTCTAGGAGAACAGCGACAAGTTTCAACTATGTTGCAAACATTTCAGGATGTACTCACTGACATCCCTGGACAAACGCATGTCATTGAACATGACATTGTTCTAACTGACCATACTCCTATTAGGGTTAGACCTTATCCTATACCTATACATTTTCAAGCACAGGTTGAGAAAGAGTTGGATGAGATGACTGCATATTCTTCACCGATGGTTATTGTGCGTAAAAAACACAATAACATACGTCTTTGCGTTGACTATCGCAAATTGAATCAAGTTACGAAGTTTGATGCTGAACCTATGCCTTTACTAGAAGAGCTACTTACTAGGCTTTCTAAATCTCATTTTTTCACTAAACTTGATTTGTCTAAAGGATATTGGCAAGTTCCTTTATCTGAACGCGCCAAACCTTTTACTGCTTTTTCTACACCTAGAGGCCTTTTTCAATGGAATTTCATGCCTTTCGGCCTTATGAACGCACCAGCTACATTCGTACGCGTGATGCGTCGAATCCTATCTTATCGGTCAGATGTCATAGCGTACCTAGACGACATTTGTCTTTTCAGCGATACTTGGGAAGATCACTATTCGGGGTTAGTTGAATTTCTATCTACTTTACACGAGTATAACCTGACAGCGAAACCCTCTAAAGCCTGCATTGGTTTTAGCGAAATTTCTTTCTTAGGCCATCGAGTGGGTCATGGTTTCCTAAAGACAGAGGACCATAATATCACTAAGATACTTAACATCTCTATTCCTAAGACTAAAAAGCAAGTGCAAAGTCTCTTAGGTCTTATTCAATTTTATGGAAGATTCATTTAGAATCTGTCCTCTATCATGGCACCTCTTTCTACATTACTAAAGAAAGGGTCTCCTAATATGGTTCACTGGTCTCAGGAATGCCAATCCTCTTTGGATAAGATCAAAACTTTGTTTTCAACACCACCTATTTTAGTGTTCCCTACTACTGATAAGACATTTGTTCTTCGTAGTGACGCTTCATCCACTGGGATTGGAGCGGCACTAATGCAAGAGTACTCTGGAACTCTGCATCCAGTAATGTATATCTCTCGAAAACTTAATGCTGCAGAAAGGAATTATTTGGTTTTAGACCGTGAGCTATTAGCTATGGTTTGGTCGATCCTCAAACTACAGAGATTCCTTCTAGGCGCACATTTCATAGTAGAAACCGATCAAAAAGCTCTTACGGCTATACAGAGTAAGAATTTGAAGAGCTCGAGGTCTACTCGATATGCAATTGCTCTTCAACCTTTTCATTTCTCTGTGCGAGCTATTCGTGGATCAGATAATGTGATGGCAGACATTTTGTCTAGATGCCCACATGATTCCACATAACTATTAGGGCTTAGACTTCTTAACACATCCAACTCTTCAACAGTTTTTCTTTTCTATATCAAGATAGATACACATTGTAATTTGTAATATAGTGATTGTATCACTACTATCACTACGTTCATTGATATATATATTCACCGATACTCGTTGATGATTTTTCTTTTTTTTGTCAATCATGTACTTAGAATGCTTAAATATGAAATTGTTATATGCATTGTGTTATTGCCAGCCTTGTAGTATACGTTGGTGGCACCTCCCTGGAAACAATTATGCTTAAGAGAAATGCTTTCTCTGAGAGGTTGAGATGTATTCTCACCAGTCGATCTATTTTTCGACTTTGCCTTAATTTGGCTTATAAATTCCAGATATTTCTCATCTGCGCAGTATTTGTACGTTGTGAGCCTATTGTATGTTGCTCTCAGATTTAAAAAAATGATTTCATTTTTTTCCCAGGGGGTGTGGTAGTCTGTTGCGCACATATTCTTTTGTGTGGCGCACAGATTACTGTTATTACGCATACAAATGTAAAATGTAATTATTTGTCTGATAAAAATATATTTTACTTTGAATTCACTATTCTTAGCCTAAGGGACAGAACTCAGATTAGTCGACGTGTATTCATTCTATGAGTTATCTGTTCTTGTATCTTTCCTGAATATCGAACTCAGCGTAGAAATCTAAGTTTACAGCGATCTATTCTTTGTTTGGTTAGAAATAGATTGTTCTTGCTTCAGAATATCTATGACCCGAGTCTATGTTTCTTGCTTGTCTATTTTAAGGCGATTTAGTCTTTGGTCTTTATATCTTTTCATGTCTAGGTCGGACTATATTCTCTAAGCTGAACACTGAGGTGAGGGATTGTTGTTTCTGCGCATGCGTCGACTGAGACATCAGGACGAAGCCGTGTGTCATGTCGTCCTGATGAATGGTGTACCGGACTGAAGTCCGAAGATTTATCTCTGTGTTAGTTGGGGAACGAGATAGTCTCTTTATACTTATCTTGTACTAGGATTCTCCCCAGTGTTCATTCTTATTGCCAAGGAATGGCAGGTGCATGTGCTAGGGTGATTTTCGATGACAAGGTAAAGTCGCATTTCTTCTGAACTTTTCCTAAGCCATCGTATTAGAGATGGACGGTCGTCTTATCGTACGTCCAGATGATTATTGAACAGATGACGATGACATGTATACCTAGCAGCACTAAATAATATGGTGAAACCAGTATTATTGATGGAAGAATATATATAGCTCTATGAGGATATCTATGAACGATCAGCGCTTTGATTTCGCTTCATAGTTTGCATCCTGGGGTGAGTGAGAGCTCACTGATGAAGAAACCATTTTTGGAATCCTTCTTTTTTGTCGATCATCAATCAGAGAACAGGGACCCCCTTTATTATCAGGTGATGATCAAGAGATTACTGCTGTAAAAGAGTACCCACTACTTGTGGTTTAACATTATTACCAGAGATATTTGTGTACTTTGCCTAAAGGAATCTTCGCTAGAAGAGGTTCGGTCTAGGAACCATTATTAAACATTATGTATTCACTGACGCGATTTGTCAGTAAGACCTGAGAATTATATATGCACTGGAACTCTGAGTGCTGGTCTATTGACATTGCATTGTACTTTTATTCAACATGAATGCCCATATAATTTTGTAGACCATTGGTCAACTGTGTGATGATTGGTGCCAACCTGTTTACAGTAACTGTACCTGTGCTGTCCGAGTGTGTGTCAAATTAAACTGTACGAAAACGACCACAGTAGTTTATCAACGTCTCTGACTTCCAGCCATGTGTGAGTGAGAATGTTCTTTTGTCAACTCTACAGAACATTGCCATCATTCGCGAACCTTTGTATTCTCACTCCAAATCTACACACCACTGCGTAGGTCGAGTTGACCTTTGTTTGTCTTCATTGTACAACAAACCTTACGGTAACACTGGTGTAAATATAACCAGGCTTTATCACATATGTAGTCGTGATTCATAAAATATATATATAGTCTGCTTCATAGAATGCGCTTAAGAGGGTGTTGCACTTGCTATAAATATGCGATTCCTCTTTTGAGCTCTTTTGCTTGACTTCAGATAATAATGATCTTTCGAGTGATTTGAATTTATGATGACTCTGTATTGAACTTGTGATAACTCTGTATTGAACTTGTGATAACTCTGTATTGAACTTGTGAGCAAGCAGTATATGGTGACGAAAAATGCTGCGTCCACCTTCTGACTTGTGGGTGAGACAATATTCCTTTTTAATTGAGGAATGAAAGATGTCCTATGGCGAATTCTGCTAGCCAAATGTCCGTTTTTGATAACTTATTTCTGGTTAGATGTCAGACACGTTGCGTGTAGACTCAGACTTCTGATGAACTTCTTTTCCCTTCGCAAAATCCGTTAAGAACACAATTCATCACAGAACTGAATTATATCCACTCTGAATAAACACGTGTATTAGACTAGGCGTTTTTGGGATTAATCTCTTCCTTACAATGTAAAAAACTGGACTCCTTCCTCTTGCAAGCTACGCAGTAGATTCTATTTCTGCCAGTCCAATATGGGTTTCTTGTACAGCTCCGCCCATACCAACCAATCCTTAATGGCCCCTCTGGTCACTCATTCACAGGATCGCTCTCGTCCCCTGTCAGTCCAAACGTGGGTGTAGTTTGACCTCTGATTGTTTATTGTTTATATGGCCAAGGTGGGCGTCCAATGTGGTAACCCAACGCTTGTCTGAACAGCGGCCGACCAAAGATAACACCATTACAGCATGAGACGTTTTCCCCTGGGCAATCTGGGCGTCCAATGTGGTGTCACAGAAATTACAGCATGCCCAGATGTTTGATTAGGATGACCAGATGTGTTTTCACCAGATTTATCACGATGCAATGTGGGCTTCAAACGATAATGTCAGGCATGGGGACTCAATCAAAGGACTTTTATTTCCCCCGATGGAAGAACAAATGTGGTTCTCTAGATACCGGTCGCGAGTAATCACAACGATGAAATAGCAAATGTGGGTCGCAAATATGGGATGAAAGAGCAAATGTCGGAGAAAATACAATATGAAAAATGTAGGAAAAGATGGAGCACAAAGGCCTTTGCGCTCGTTTATCACAACAATATAGAAATGGCCTCCTCAAAGATACTCCTCATATCAGCGCTATAATAATGTAACAATGGATCCTTTAGCAAACGGTTATCATCACCGTGCTAACAATATAGAAATGGCCTCCTCAAAATACACATCACATCAGCGCTATCATATAATAATGGATCCTTTTAGCGAACGGACATCATCGCCGTGCTAACAACATAAATGGCATCCTCAAGATACACATCACATCAGCGCTATAATAATATAATGAATCCTACCAGCAATTTCTCACAAGACTGCACACCCGGCAGTTTGCAATAATCTTGCCTTCACTCATCTCAGCGCGATTATATGACAATATAAGTTAATGGATCCTTTCATCTCAAAATACTCACAATACATGTCTTCACATCTCAAAATTATCCTCTCTCAAGAAAATAATGGCCTACACAAATAATGGCCTCTTATCTTTAGCACTGCGCAGGCATACTATCCAAAAAACACACAGTGGGGCCGACTACTTCGGTCTATGCCCAAAAACAGACTACACACCCGGGAACACACATCTCCCGCCCAAAAACAGTCACGAGACTTCGCTGTTCAAAAACACGGCTCAGTCTCCATACATACACGGGGCTCAACACAAGAGCTAAACACCCATAGCTCAAAACAGTTCAGAGTGAATACATCTCCACAGTTGAACTGACCAGCGTTCACCACGCTTACTGACTTCGAAACTTCTCGAACATACGAGAGAATTCCCCTATCACAATTTAACCTAACATCATAGCCAATTAAGCAATTCAAGCAACGTAACCCACAATCTACTCTGTTCACCAAACATTTTCAGGATCACTTCCCTTCCATAAGATTTACTCTTTACAGTTTGCCACACCGCCCGGGAAAAAAAATGATTTATAATTTTTTTGAAAATTTAAGTCCCAAAAATTTAGAGATAAATGAAATTATATCATATGACTACCAAATATGTATCTAAAACAAGTCAAAATAGTACATCTACAAAAATATCAGCAATAAATGTAAAATAACAACTAAAGCATCCAACATAATCATACAAGCATACCAAATTTAATGTAATAGAAAACCAAGCTAAGTACATTTAGTACAAGAAACAACCAATAGTAAGTGAAAGAACAAGATCAAGCAAAAGAAGAATGATCTGTAGTGAAAGAAAGTAAGAAATAGGAAAATGAGAAACAATCAACAATACCACATAATAACCAATAAGTAAAACAATTTCATGTAAAATAAATACAAATACCCTACTAGTTATATTAAGTTATATAATTAACTCAACAATACAACGAATGAAAATATAAGTATAGAAGAAGAAGTTTACAAGTATAATGAAGAGAAACGAAGATGTGATACGGAAGTATAAACAAGATATGAACACATATCGAAAAGACAACAAAAAGATAGAATGAAATGAAGAATAGTCACCAAAGACAGATGGAAAGCAAAGGCATGAACACAGAGAAAGTCAATAACAATACATACCAATAAATGTTTAGATCAGACATCGTATTTCAAAAATAAATACAAACATAATCGCAAGGCACAAAACAATACACAAACAAATAAATAGCATTACGATAACTAAGTTTGACCTAACGCACAGTCAAGCACTAAATAATAAAAAGTACATCATAATATCAAACAAAACAACATTTCAACGAAGTAATATCACATTACATATCAATCATAGCGCATAGTCAAGCGCTGGGCGCAACGACAAATAAATTACAATGCCAAAAAAAAAAAATATTTTTTCTTTTTCAAAAAACCATAAAAATATTTCAGAACGATAAGTTCTCTAAAATAAAATTATTATACTTTTTTAAGAAATTCGAAGTTATAATTAACAAACCAACAATGAAATTAGCTTTTAACAAAATGAGAGGAACATAAAATATCTTATCTCTAAACAAACACTTAAAATAAAACATGTAAGTTTTTTTTTTTCCAAGAAAAAAACACGTCTCAAAAAGAAAAAACTAAGAAAAAACACTTTCAAATATATAATCATAACATAATGTATATAGAGTATGTATTATAACAATCTATCCATATTCTTCAAATAAACAATAGTATCAGATGTGTCTATTCATTTTACAAAAAAGTTTAATTCAACTTATAAGTTAAATCTCACTGACAATAGCGTTCAGCTTCAGTGTTATTTAACTATAAATTTATATCTTACTCATCGTGATATGATATGATATGATATGATATGATATGATATGATATGATATATTTATATCATATATATATATATATATATATATATATATATATATATATATATATATATATATATATATATATATATATATATATATATATATATATATATATATAGAATATATATATATATATATATATATATATACACACCAATACCTCGACTTTCGTCGCTTCGACTTTCGTCGCTTCGCTCTTTCCAATTCTATCCACGTTTCCAAATTTCGTCGCTCGCTTCGCTCTTTCGTCGCATTTTGTCACAACTGCGCGTCATCTTGATTCTTTCGTCGTTCAGTCTTTGAACAGAAATCGTTCGGTGTGCACTGTTTTTTTAAGTTGTCAGCATTGAATCTCTTATATTTGGCATCATTAAAACATATTAATACTACTTTTTTTTGTGATTAAAATAACAAAACTATTCATACTATATTATTTTTGTGATTATACCCTGTAAACAGTTCATAGTTTTAATTTTAGAGATAACAGTCTAAATGACAGTGTTCATATCGTGATTATACGACACGTGTACAGTTTTCATACTGTACTTTTTTGTGTGATTAGGGCCCTTATACAGTACTACTTATTTTTCTGCTTTAATATATTCATAATGGGTTCCTAAGTGTAGTGACAAAATTAAAAGAACCCATAAGGTTCTCAATGTGCAAGAAAAGCTTAAGCTAATCAAGCTTAATGAACAAGGCATCTTAAATGCTGAAATTAGGCCGCAGGCTAGGTGTACCTCGCCACTACAGTTAGCACAATTGTAAAGAACAGAGACTAAAGTGTTAGAGGAAATTAAAAACGCTACGCCAGTGCCATACCAACACTTATTAGAAAGCGGCCACAATTTAATTGGTGAGATGGAGAGAAGTGTTAAATGTGTGGATTGAAGACCAAGTCAAGGCCACAACATTCCTCTAGGCAAAGATCTTATCCAGGCTAAAGCCACAAACTTTATTTATTATGCAATGAAAGCTGAACAAGTCGATGAGACATCAGCTGAGAGATGACATTTGGTAGCTAGCAGGGGCTGGTTAGTGACGAAATTTAAGAAAAGGTCAAATTTTCATAATAAAGCAGTGTAAGGGCGAATCAGCTAGGCGCAGATAACCGGAGCTGCAGGAACATTTCAAGCCGAAGCTTTTGAAAAAATTATAGAAGAAGTTGGCTACATGGAAAGCAGCAGATCTTTCAACGTAGAATAAAGTTTTCGACAGAAAGTTCAAAAGTAAATAGTTCGGGCTTGAACACTGCAATGGCCTGTTTACAGAGAATTCTTAGGCGAAAGGAAGAAGAAATCAATGAGGTAATACGTCTTTGCTCTCCTTTTTTCAAGACGCAAACCAGCCACAACATCAACTGTCAGGTCATTCCAGACTTCCTCAAACCCTTCAGATTCCGAGCGTTATCGAAACCATTCAGCCCCAGCTCCAGTTAGGGATCTCCTTCAAAGGGCCCTTCTCCTAAAAGTATTAAATTGAAAATCCTCCATTTCATGAAGATGAGCCCACCGCAATTTTTTTACATCTGGTTTTCTAAGTCTAGAATCCCCACTAAAATGACCAAATTTCAAAACTGTATGGATACTGTATATATTCAAGTCTTCGCGTTCATCCTGTATGATTGGTAAGATGCATATTTTACGTATTATGATAATTCAGACTTCCCATTATACTGTATTAGTATACTTGAACAAAACAGTTATGTTAAAACTTTCATGTTTATCTAGTGTTGCAGCGCATTCGTAAAAGTGCGTATATAGTTAGTAACTATATGCACGTTAGCCGGAAAGAAAATGAAATCGGTCGCTACTAAATGAATATTTAACACTATAGACGGTTGCACACACAAGAATACCGCTGCTATGTCATGATAGGTTGAAAACGTCGAAACATGTACATGGTTTGGGTCACTGTAAATCTATCATACTATATTTCGAAAACGATCCTTACTCTCGTGAAACAGATCCACAGGCTAAAGCCCACAATTGAGGATATCAAACGTATATCCTCATAACATCAAAGAAATGGCAGGACACGGTTTTAAATCGTACAATATCACTTTAGCATTACTGAGGATAGAGAGCTTTGGAGGGACCCTGTCTTGCTGATTCTTTGCGACCATGATTAAGCCATACGAATATGACGGGTATTTACATATGTGATGAGATGATTATGCAGTAACTTGTAAAGCTAGATCAATATTAGGCTATGATTCGATTATATATATATATTATCTATATATATATCTATTATATATATTATTTATATATTAGCGATCTATATATTTATATATATATCTCTATCTCTATATATATCTATTTATATATTTTATTTATATATTTATATATTTATATATTTATATATTTATATATAATAAATAAATCTAAAATTCTAAAAAAAAATTTTTGTACAAATAAGAAATGGAAAAAGATCCTATAAAAATATCTTTCAAAAGTTTTTGTTTTTGTTTTTTTCCTAAAT